>JAJHSJ010000009.1:59172977-59275815 GCA_021015155.1 Magnolia officinalis | reverse complement strand
CACTGAGCAATCCACTTCCAGCTGGGAGGTTCAAATGAGAGGTTTTCTTGGACATGCTCTATCCACCGTTGGACACAACAAACCAACAGTCTAGATTAACAAACCATGTGCTTCATTTATTTGAGATGAAAGACGGTTTATACCGTCCAAAGATGTGTGCTAATCATCACATGATTCCTCCTCCACTGTGATGAAACACGTGGGAGATGCCAACCATTCATCAGATGGGTATAGAACATATATGCCATCTCTATCTCCTTACATGGCGACCCACGCATACAAAAATTAACTATAAGGATCAGGTCTATTTCATGACCCAACCAATCTGATCTGCGAAGATGTAATACACAATCTTAAAACAACGTAGATCTAAGCATGTCAGCATCCCAATCTTAAAACTGGGTCAGCTACAACGAATCACTGATGTATTGTAATAGAATAAGTAGGATTATAGCTGTTGGATTTGGGTCATATTGGAACGATCTCAGCTAATGGTAAGATGCTAAGGGTGGGCTAGGGCTACAATTTCAACCTTTTGATTATTTAAATATTTTCTTTTGAATATCAACTGTTTGATCTTTCAGCCATGGTGTTTTTGATGCTGCTACCCTAATCGTTATATCTCGTGACATCAACAGTTCACATACCCACCTGAGCGAGATATAACCTAGGACAGAAGTGCAACAGAAAGCTTTGTGATGTCACTGTAATATGTGTGTGACAGCCACTCCTGTTATCCACTTTTAATAACATGTGAACCCAAAATCAGTTAGATCCAAAAATCAATTGGACCACACCAACAAAGGCGATGGGGAAGGGAATCCCAGCCATCCAAACTTTCTTTGAAACCAGTAACGTTTTGGATCGCATCTTCCCGTCACTATTCTCCTGAGAGTCACTTTTATGAACTGTTTTGGATGGCATGAAACATTACAGTGGCCTCCGAAAGGTTTCAATGGTCTATGTTCCTGTTCCCATTGTTTTCTATGGTGGGGCTCACATGGGTTCTCAATTTGACTGAACATTCAAATCTTAAAATGATTTGGTGACCCCAGCACCAGCCAGCTAAAAGCTTTGTGGGCACCATGATATATGTGTTTTATACATGATATATATGACACGTGTTTTATCCACGATGTCTATTCATTTTGCCAACTTATTTTAGTGCATGACCTAAAAAATAAGGTAAATTGAAAGTTTAAGTGGACTACACTACAGAAAATAAAATAATGGGCATTGAAAGCTTACTATCCAAAACTTCTTAGGGGCTGCAAAAGTTTTGGATCAAGTTGATATTTGTGTTTACGTTCATTCACACATCTCTGACTTTATGAATAAGTTCGGTGACAAATAAATATTAATAGAGCCTTAGGAAGATTTAAACGGTGGGTGTCATTATCCCCGCTGTTCCGTGTGATGCGGTCTACTTCAGCTTTGGATATGCTTTTTTTTTTTTTTGGCACATGCCCTAAAATGAGTCGTAAAATGGACGGCTGGCATAGATAAAATGCATAGATCATGTGGGGCTTACAAAACTTCAACACAAGCTAACTCCTAGTGTTGGGTCGCCCACCAAACATATTAGCCTCTTCGACTTTTTTTTTTTTTTTTTTTCTTGTGAGGGCTCCATGCAATGCATGGCCAATATTCAGTGGAGGCTAGATAGATTTGATTGGGCCATATGCTGTAGTAAGAGATGGGGCTCACATTGGAACAACTTTCAAACATGTTTTGTTAATGCCTTTGGCCATGGCATGTGGCACAATAAAATCCTGCCGTGTCAAGATGTTGGCTCCCAAGATTCGCCCCAACAATGTTCACATGCAACATTAGGTAGGAAATTCCTTGCAAGAACCAAAAGGGTATAGTTTTGTGGTAATTACCTGTTATGAAAAATGATGTTGGTTAAAAATATTTTAAATAAATTAAAAAGAATTATATATATATATATATTATATATATGTATATATATATTAGTGTATGTGAAAAGACTTGATTTTTTCACCTTTGGGAATAGTCCCATATCAAATAGGTCGGAAGAAAAAAAATACTTTATAAGGTATTGAGTACTTTAATATTTGTTTGGTTAGAGAGAGTACGAGGCTTGCTTGTTCACTAGAACAAATGCACGCGCACGTGTATGGTCTCGGTGTGAGGGCGTGAGCATATGAGGTGGTTTGTCTATAGAGGTGCTAGTCACTTGGGCGACCTTACATGAATTGACATGAGATAGGCGCGAGTTGCGGTGCGACAGTGGTTAAATGAGATGGGTTAGGTGGTTGTGTTAGGAGTTGACGAATATTGTGGGGAAGTGATCCAAGAGAGACCTCTTTGCCTTATATAGGAGCTGTGGGAGCGCAAAATGGCAAGAAATTGCCAAAAAACGACTAGTTCTCTCCAACAGTCAAAGACTATATTCGATCATCATCAGCAGAGCTTGGTTATATGACTTTGGACTAAAACAACCAGCCACCCTTGCCTATATAAACAGAGCTTGGTTAATTTATTCGATCATCATCAGCAATCTAATTCATTCTTTCATATGAAACAACAAGCTCCAAGTATTCTTCATTCAAGTCAACAGGTTCAATACGAATCTGAGACTGCCAGGACAAAAAGGTCCATAAGAACCAGATTAGTGCAGTGGTCTAAGCATGCAGAACTATTTCTCTATCTCTCTTTCTATTTGGATTTTTTTTTTTCATTTTTAGCTTTTATTTGCCAGTAAAATTGTGTTTACAGAGTTCCATCAATGATTCCTTCGTGTTTGCTAAATGTATAACTACACACAGGCTTGTCGTATCTTGAGAGCTATTTGCCTGTTACCTGTCAGCAGTCTCAATTACCTTGAGAATGGGCAAATAATACTTTAAGGATAGTGTTGTTACATGTTCTTCAGCTTGTCCTTAATCTTTTATATTTTCGGTTTCCAATTTCCTTTTATTTTATTGTAATTATAAATCTACAATTTGAGATTAACAAATCTCAGCAATCTTAAGGCGTTATTGTAATGGAAACTAAAGGTGTATCTTCAATCAAACTGATGAACTAGGATCTAATTCGACTCGATCGGTTTGACAAACAACTTCACCAGATGGCAAGACAAGATAAAGTTTCTACTGACGGTATTACAGATTTACTATATCTTAGATCCAAACTTATAGCTATTGCCTGAAGCAACTAGTAAGGACACACCCAAACAAGTTGTTGTGCACAACAAACTAGTTGAAGATGAACTGTTGTGCCGTGAACATATACTGAACGCACTATATAACTATTTATACGATATCTACACCCAAACTATGTTTGCAAAAGAAATTTGGACTGGCCTAAAGTTCAAATAAAAGGCCAAAGAAGAAAGTACCAACAAGTTCCTCATAGTTAGGTAAAGTACCAACAAGTTCCTCATAGTCAGGTACTTCGACTTTAATATGATAGATAATAAACTACTGCGTCATAATCTAAGAATTGTAGCTAATTGTAAACAAAATTAAGGCCCTTAAAATCGATCTCCCTGAGTTATTTCAAGTCGGTGCTATAATCGTAAAATCTCTCCCAATGTGGAAAGACTACGTAAATTGTATAGGACTAAGGACTACATATTGGAATAAATCCATAAACATTTGAGAATTGAGGAAGAATTTCATAACCATGACAAGAAAGCTGAAAATGAGAATTCCTCATCAAAGGTACAATTAGTAGAAATGACCCAAAATAAAAATCATGAGAACGATGATTCCTTGAAACCTAATAAAGAAAATTTTAAGAAATCACAAAAGAATAACAAAAATTTTAAAGGCCCTTACCATGTCTGTGGAAAAATTGAGCGTTATGCTTGAGTATGCCAACTTCACAAATCGAAGAAAGAAGCAAGTCTAGTTGAAGATGAGAGAGTTGTCATGATCACTGAGGTTAACATGATATGACCGCCATAGTCCATGTCTGCTAAGATAGGTTAGCCTTCAAAACCTATGAAGACATAACCAATAGTCAAGAAGTCCAAATTGGTAATGAAAGCTTATCAAAGGTCGTGGGCAAATGAATCATGGAATTGATATTTACATCTGATAAGAAGGTGATCTTGAGTAACGTGCTGCACGTCATAAACATTATGCGAAACTTAGTTTCTAGGGATCTTTTACGAAAACCTGGAATACGGGTAGTGTACGAATTAGGCAAGTTGATTCTGTCAAAGAATGAAAACGTTGTTAGAAAGAGATATACTTGTAATGACATGATTAATAAGTTTTATTTGAATGAAAGTAACACTTCTGCGTATATGGTTGAATCTGTAGCATTGTAGCATGGTTGATTAGCACATGTAAGATATAATACCTTGAGATTCATGGCTAAGAATAGCCTGATCTCATATACTAAAAATGAGAATGATAAATTTGAAGTGTGCATATGGTCCTAAATGATAAAGAAACTATTTTTAAGTGTTGAGAGATCATCTCAAGTATTAGATTTTGTGCACACTAATATTTGTAAGTTGAACGGAATTCTTACTCATGAAGGCAGAATGTACTTTATAACCTTTATTAATTATTGCTCTAGATACGTATACGTATATCTATTGAGGAATAAAAATGGAGCACTGAGTATGTTCAAGGTATATAAAATGGAAGTAGAAAATCAATTAAATAAGAAAATAAAGATTCTCCGCAATGATAGAGGAGAAGAATACTTCTTAAGTGAATTCTCCAACTTTTGTGAAGAACACAACTTAGTACACCAATGCACTGCACCATATACACGACAACAGAACGGTGTAATAGAAAAGAAAAACATGACCTTAATAGAGATGATCAACTCAATGCTAATACAAGCAAAGTTGTCATTAAGTCTATAGAGTGAATCACTAATTGCAGTGTGCCACATCCTAAATAGGACTCAATCTAAAAAATAAAAAATTAAAATAAAAATAAAAAAAATCAAAACCTCACCATATGAAGTATGGAAAAGGTAGGAAACTTAACCTAGGGTATCTTAAAGTGTGGGGGTGTCTCAGGTATTGTAGAACACCTGATTCCAAAAGAACCAAGTTAGGATCCAGATCTATCAAGTGCGCCTTTGTAGGGTATGGAAAAAATAACAATGCCTATAGACTCCTACACTTAGAGTCGAACATTCTCAAAAAGTCTAATGACATTGAGTTTTTTAAGAACTCACTATCCTTGGAGTTAAAGGATAATGAAATCCAAATTTCTAGAAGTAAACTACTGAGTAAAGCTCGATAAGAAGTTGAAGCTCCAAGCGAACTTTGTAAGAACCAAATGGTAAGGGCAAAAAGAGTCTTAACTCTGAACAAATAGACTCGCAGTGTATCATTTTTCATCTTGTAGAGGGTGATAGAGATAATATTATTAGGAAAAATAATTATAATAATGATTATAAAAGATGACCCTAAAACCTATAGTGAGACTGTCTTCTAGAGACTCGGGTTTCTGGAAGGAAGCCATTATTGATGAGATGGACTCGATAGTGTCAAATCAAACATGAGAATTGGTGGACTTACCTCCAGGTTCTAAACCCATAGGATGTAAATATGTATTTACGAAGAAATACCACATTGATATGACTATCCAAACCTTTAAAGATAAATTAGTAGCTAAGTGGTACGTACAACAAAAAGAAATGATAAATTATTTTGACACATTCTTATGTAGCCAAAATAACAACCACTATGGATTTTTTTTTTTTTTAATTTTTTTTTAACGTTAGCATCCATACATCATCTTTAGATTAGTTGGATGTCGAAACTTCAGTTTGTGATTGCACTTTCAACAATCGAAGCTGAATACATGACAATGACAAAAGTATTCAAGGAAGTGGTTTGGTTGAAAGAAATGATGAATGAGTTGGGGTTTCAGTAGGAAGTTGTGCCTGTGTATTGTGATAGTGAGAGCGCAATCAATTTGACAAAGAACTTGGTGTACCACTCCCAGACTAAGCACATTGATGTTCGTCATCATTTTATCTGACAAATGCTAGATGAAAGAGATATCACTCTTGAAAAGATTCACACCATTATGAATTTGACGGATATGCTTTGAATATTGTTCTTGTAGAGAAGTTCAAGTTTTGCTCAACTTCTATGGACTTGGCAAAGAAGAAATGAATATAGAGTGTGTACAGAAGCGATGATAGTGGTGTTACTATTGAAGATTATTAGAGATGGTGATAGAAACTTAGAGTAGTAGAGCTAGAGGATTAAAGCTATAATGGAGATTGTTGATCAAGTGCATTTAATCTGGTGCAACGTTCTTTATATTTTGGTCGACCATTGCACACTATGATGTGTTCGATCAACCGAAGGTCCAATTTGGTTGACCGAAGTGAAATTGCACGTGGTGTAGGATACCAAGACTATGAGCTGAAGCTTGATGGAGTTATAAAATTTTAGCTATGTCCTAAAGTGAAAGAGAGAGAGAGAGAGAGAAGAGAGAGAGAGAGAGAGAGAGAGAGAGAGAGAGAGAGAGAGAGGTATTACTTAAACTAATATCCCAATTTAAACTAAGTAATTTAACACTAAGGTTTCTAAACCAATAGTGGATCCAATCACATAGACTACAGTAGATATGCCATTCAAGCAACTAGTCTATATATGATAATGTTCATGTGTGCGTGAGAACTATCAACTCTTAGCATTAATTTAATCTTTTATACATATAGTTCACTAATAAAACACATAAGCATAACTAAACAAAAGCTCAAATGACAATCTCAAACATAAGCACGTATATTGGTTCGATTTCCCTACTCCACTCCCATTAAACGCACTCAACCCATAAGTGCACCAAATTTTATTATCGGAGGCTTTAAATCAAGTTCACCTCTAACCTTTATAGCCTTACATAAGGATTACAATTCCATACAAGAACTTATCTAGCATACACTCTCGCTAGAGGCTCTCACAAAAGATTTTATTTGGTTTTCAATCGGTTAGCCAACAACTTTGATCCTAGTCCAAGGACGTACATTTACTTCTATTAGAAGCTCTTACAGAGACTAATACATATGCGCCCATGTTTGGTGAATTTAACTCTACACAAGAGCTTGGATCTTACACACGAATATATTAAGTTTGGGCCACAAACTCTTACCCTTAATCATACATAAGAAAAGAGAGTATTGACACATTAATGATATTTACTTGTCAAATTGAGCCCCTTTGATGCATCGTTTCGAGTTACTTGATTAATGCTCTCTCGTGCTTCAATTAGCTCCCATTTTTTTCCCGATCATTAATGTCGATGGGTTGCTAATGCTTCAATTATAAGATTAAATACTTTATACGCGATGCTCCTTTGAGGTGACAAAGGTGATGGGAGGTTGGGTGAATCTCTTACAACATATGGGAATGTTGTAATTTCCTAAGGGCCTGTTTGATTTCGAGGGATTTGAGAAATACCGTGAAAAGGGTATTCCCACCTTTTTTCCCATGTTTGAATTTTCAGATGCATTTCCACCTCGAAAACTGGGTTGAAAAAGCTGACTTCATTTGTGGACCCCACTGTGATGTGCATGAAATATCCACACCGTTCATCTATTTTATCATATTTTTAGGTCCTAAGTCCAAAATTGAGACGGATTCAATGCTCAAGTGGCCCATATCACAGGAAACAATGGCCTTAAATGTGGGCCGTTAAAAGTTATTTTGTTTATTGGGCCCCATTAATGTTTATTTGTCATCTAACCTGTTCATGAGGTCATAAAACATTGATAAGGGGTAAACACACAATATCAGCTTCGGCTAAAACTTCTAAGGGTCACAAAAGTTTTTATACGGTAAACATTTAATTTCCACTGTTTCCTGTGGTGTGGTCCACTGGAGCTTTGGATCTGCCTCATTTTCTGGTTCATGGCCTAAATAAGGCTGACTTATAGGATGAACGGTGTTGATTCATCACTTACATCACATAGGCCCTATATTCACTTGCAGCCATCCTCGGTATTAATGCCAAAAGCAACGCCCGTCAGCATAAGGCGCAGGAACGATGGAGAAATATCTGGTAAGTAATTATTACTTATTTCTCCGGTAATTCCCACTTCCTTCACAAATCAAACAGGCCCTAAGAGATTCACCTAAATGAGTATTTTAAAGGCTTTAGAGAAGGATTTGACTATTGATTCAAGTCTAATATCAAAAACAAGGTAGAGACTAAGTTCATCTTCTTCATTGAGGTTAGAATCCGCTTTCAAGTGATGAATCATAAGAGAAATGACTTAAATATATAATTTTAGAGGCTTGTAACGTGGGATATTAGTGAGGAATCTCTTAAGATTCTATTGCACCAAAAATTCATCATTTTACCTAAGAACCGAATGACCTTTTATAATAAACTAATTTGCAACGACTATAAAATGCCTAGTTAACAGCTCTATCAATAGGATCGAAGGAGCCTTCGATGGGATCGAAGGTTCCTCGATATGATCGAACTCTCTATTGATTCCATCGACGAAATCCATAATTATCTATGTATGGTTGCTGGACTCATTCTTCGATCAGATCGGGTAGTACTTCAATTCCATCGAGTCCCATCGACAACTTATCGATGGGAACGAGAACCACTCGAAAATTGTTATTTTGGGCATACGATTTTATAACAACTTTACACTTCTTCTAGCCTTGCTTATCATGTTCTAATTAAGTTTCTAAGGTTAAGGGATGGTCAACAAGGTTTACGTATAGGGCTAGGATTATTTAGAGGTTCAATAGTTGTTTTGGGTCAATATTAGGGTCACCAAGGTACCTCATATACCTGTTCTTTACTCCTTGATGCTCTATGTACTCTTGTGTCTTCGATTTTCAACTTTCAAGAGCTCAACTGACTACATGACACACAAACTCATGTGATTGACAAATAAGGTGCATAAATCAGTTCAGTAACACAAAGCACACTGTAAAGTTTTCGGTCAACCAAAGGTCCAGTTGGGTCAAACGAATGGGCATGTAAGTTTTTGCCTAAGTGTGGATTTTATTTTCTAATTTTGTATGTTAGTATATAAGTATGTCCGTAGATGCAATTAGGGTAATGCTAGAAACGTTCTAAAGGCTAGTACAATTTTTCTAGGGTTTGAAGGAAAAAGCTAAGGTTTCATTTGTAAGTTGTTCCATCTCTTGTATTCTTTTGATTATAGTGGATTATTCATCGCTTTATGTCATGACTTTTCTTCGCAAGGACTTTCCATATAAAATCTTTGTGTTTGGTTGGGCTTTTATTTCTTTATTGCATTATTTGATTTGATCTGAGGTTACTTCCTTGCACAACAAAGGTTTTCTTAAATACGTCCCAAGATATTACAATAAGATAGATATAGACATAGACGCTGAATTTGAGCCATTGCCAATGTCACACAAATCCTTTATTTGGCGAGGCTTCTCTATGATGGCTATGTAACAAAAAAGAGAGAGGAGAAAACTTAGATGGAATGTCTCAAGTGCATGATTTATAAAGGCTTATTGTGATTATTGTTCACATTGAAAGCATATGAGCTAATTTAGGAAATGTAGAAACAATGTAAGTACAACTTTATTAATTGTTTTTCTACCGTGCAAAATGAATCCTTTATACAGAGCCGTTTGAATCACGGACAGATGACCCATGTTCAAAGTGCCATAAGTGTCCTTAAGAAAAGTTGGCATGGTACACCCCTATTAGTTTTGTGTTTGGCCCACCACAGTTTTTATGTGCAATTCAATCCATTCACTTAATGTGACTCATTGGGACAGAAAGAATTATCCAAAAGTCATGGTATTCCAAATCTCAGGTAGGCCACACCACATGTATTTAGAGATTTTATGTATAATTTTATTGGTGTCCTGCCTTCATGTTGAATCAACGTGATTATTGGATCAAGCCCAAAAAAGGGGTGATATATCTTATAGATGAGCTGATTTCATATATTTTAAGTTGTTTGCTTTCATTAGATGACGTTTTATAATAATTATAAATTGTATGCTGGTGATATTCCACATAATCTATACAAATAAAATGTATTTCCAATGAAAAATCATGTAGTGTATCTTTAAGTTCAGTATGTCTAATAAAAATGATGTGTTGTTGATATAAAAAAGCATATATGTGAGTGACACTTTAACATTAGAATATTGAAAATTTAAAATTACTATCCGTAGTAAATATCTTATCCTCTCCACTACTTTTGTATTACGTTTTTCATGATGTTTTTTCACCCGCAACATATCACTGGCTCTCGTGTGACTGTCACTCCAGTGACAGAAAACATCCAGCAACGAGACAGAGGTACAAAATGTTAACAAGCAGTACGTGTATAAGCAAGACAGCAAAACGCACTTATCTAGTGGGGCCCACGTGATGAACGGCTCAGATATAGGGCGCGTGTGTATCCGCGAGTAGATAAGATTCATACTCTCGCGATTACCCATTTTACCTATCGGAAGACTTTTCAATTCATCCGGCCAACAAGTTGCTTCCCATGACTCTTCTCCCGTATTTCTTGTATTCGCCGCCCCTTTCCTTCTCTTTCCTCTCTTTTGACTGTCTATTTCTCTTAAAATCCTTCTCTTCTTCTCTTTCATACACCAATCTCTCTCTCTCTCTCTCTCTCTCTCTCTCTCTCTCTAATCTGCGCCTCTTGCATCAGATCCAGAATTCGTGGCTGCACCTGTAACATTTCTCCATCCAAAATGATTTCCAGCTCTCTGGGCCGTTGATCATGACTCACCACCGGCCCCTCCTCGATCCTTCCCCTCGAACACCCCCCGCCGATCCCTCTCCCTTCCCTTTCTTTAACACAACCACCTCCACAATGACTACCCCTCCTTCCACGCAAAATTACGCTTCTGCCCCTCCTACTTCGTCTGCCTCCCTCCCTTACTCCTCCTCCTCCCGCCGTGCCGCTTCCGGCCGATCAAAGCCACAGTCCGGCCGCGTCACGATCGGCGGCTCCGACTCCTCCGGCCCTGCATCAGCCAATTTGGGGAACTCCGCTTCCAGCTTCTCCATCGAGAGCCTTGGGCCTGGCGTTGGCCCCGGATTTTCCTCGTCGACGCGCCGGCGCTACGGCTCGCGGGGCGCCGAGTCCGATGGCTACGGTTCGTCCCAGCGCGAGATCAGCGATGAGGATGCTCGCCTCGTGTACATCAATGAACCTGTGCGGACGAATGAGAAGTTCGAATTCGCTGGGAATACGATCAGGACTAGTAAGTACTCTGTTCTCACATTCATCCCCCGCAACCTGTTCGAGCAGTTCCACCGCGTCGCCTACATCTACTTCCTCATCATCGCCATCTTAAATCAGCTCCCGCAGCTGGCTGTCTTCGGCCGCACAGCTTCAATCCTGCCGCTGGCCTTCGTCCTACTTGTGACTGCAGTGAAGGATGCTTATGAGGACTGGCGGCGGCACCGCTCGGATAGGATCGAGAACAACCGGATGGCGTCCATCCTGTCAGATGGTCAGTTCACAGCCAAGCGATGGAAGGATATTCGGGTTGGTGAGATTCTTAAAATTGAAGCAGACCAGACTCTCCCCTGTGACATGGTCTTGCTGTCGACTAGTGACCCCACTGGCGTGGCCTACATTCAGACGATCAATCTCGATGGCGAGTCGAATTTGAAGACCCGCTATGCAAAGCAAGAGACCCTTTCGAGGATGCCTGAGAAAGAGGGGATGAATGGTCTGATACGTTGCGAGCGGCCCAACCGGAACATATATGGGTTCATGGCTAATATGGATATCGAGGGGAAGCGGGTCTCTCTGGGACCGTCAAATATCGTGCTCCGTGGGTGCGAGCTCAAGAACACTAAGTGGGCGGTGGGTGTAGTGGTGTACGCCGGTAGGGACACTAAGGTGATGTTGAACAGCTCAGGCGCCCCATCAAAGAGGAGCCGATTGGAGACACGTATGAACTACGAAATCATACTCCTTTCGGTGTTCCTCATCACCTTGTGCACAGTGGTCGCCATGTTGCATGGGATATGGCTGCGGACCCACCTGGATGAGCTGAATTTCACACAGTTCTACCGGAAGAAGGACTACTCGGGGGATGAGGAAGAAGACTACAAGTACTACGGGATCGGGATGGAGGTATTCTTTGCCTTCTTGATGTCGGTGATAGTGTTCCAGATCATGATCCCGATCTCTCTTTACATTTCGATGGAATTGGTGCGGCTCGGGCAGGCCTACTTAATGATCCGGGATGCCCACCTGTACGACGAGGCATCAAATTCACAGTTCCAATGCAGGGCTTTGAACATAAATGAGGATCTCGGGCAGGTAAAGTATGTGTTCTCGGACAAGACGGGAACGCTGACGGAGAACAAAATGGAGTTCCAGTGCGCGAGTGTGAGAGGAGTGGATTACAGTGGCGAGAAAGATGGTTCGAATGGCGAGCGAGATGGTTCTTCTGTCGTAGGTATGGCTTCTTTCATTGGGGTGTGCTTGTATGCTCAATTGAATTGAATTTGAATTCATTTGGTTCATTTGGAACGTTGACGCAAACCCCTAATTGCGATACCATGCTTTTCAAGCCGGATCGTTTTCAACCAAATTGAGCATCCAAATGCAGCCTTGCTTGATCTTGATGCACGTTTTGTCTCAAGGAGTTGTAGTGATTT
The DNA here is from genome assembly GCA_021015155.1 of Magnolia officinalis. Taxonomy (NCBI): domain Eukaryota; kingdom Viridiplantae; phylum Streptophyta; class Magnoliopsida; order Magnoliales; family Magnoliaceae; genus Magnolia; species Magnolia officinalis. Next base: position 59,263,213 of record JAJHSJ010000009.1, on the reverse strand, counting down.
GGTCGTATGTGTTTGGATCAGTTGATGGGCAAGTTTGGAAGCCGAAGATGAAGGTGAAGACTGACCCTATGCTCCTTCGACCGTTGAGAAGTGGCACGGAAATGGAGGAAGGCAAGCATGCTCATGATTTCTTCCTTGCACTTGCTGCTTGCAATACCATTGTGCCCATTATCGTGGAGACACCAGACCCCATGCAGAAGTTGATAGATTATCAAGGTGAGTCGCCTGATGAGCAGGCGTTGGCTTATGCCGCCGCCGCATATGGATTTGTGCTCGTCGAACGAACTTCAGGGCACATAGTCATCGACGTGCAGGGTGACCGGCAAAGGTAATTTTATCCAGCTTGCTTATCTTGTTTAGTACTCTCTGGTTTCAGTAGTGGTTGTTGTAGTGGTACTAGCAGTTCTTGTGGCTATTATTTTAATTGCCCATTTGTGAATAAGTATAGCATAAAAAACTATGTTCAATACTCGAAAAATTGTTTTGTTGATTTGATTCAATCAATACTAAATGGGGTAGCTCGGCTTTCTTAAAGCGTGACAAAACTTCAATTGATTGAGGGAGGAGCTTATCTTACACTAAAAGCTGTTTGCCTACTGAAGAATCTCAATCGAATATCCATTGAAGTTAACAAACAGAATCACAGCATAAGGGCAGTTTGGAACCCAAATCGGGATTGATTCTGATTTTCAGCCCGACAAATACACCCACATTTAGGTAGATCAGGAAGAAAAATGGCTTTTGGCAGCCCCATCTCTTTCCCTTTGCTCTCAAAATTGCAAGTGGGGTCCACTGGTAATTTGGGTGTGTTGCAAATTGGGGAACTTCCAAACAGGCTCTAAGTCTATATACTTGGAATCTCAAATTGAGTACTTGTAGCATTTGTGGCTATGTTGTTGTTGTAGCAACATCCTTCTTTTTCACTATCTTCATGAAGTTGCTACGTTTGTAATTTTAACGAGAATCCCAACATTATGGGCATTGCAGGTTCAATGTTCTAGGCATGCATGAGTTTGATAGCGATCGCAAGAGGATGTCAGTTATAGTTGGTTGTCCCGACAAGACCGTGAAAGTTTTTGTCAAGGGTGCAGATAGTTCAATGTTCGGTGTCATTGATAGATCCTTAAATTCTGACATAATTCGCGCAACGGAGGGCCATCTGCATGCCTACTCATCTATGGGTCTACGGACATTAGTTGTTGGGATGCGGGAACTAAGCACGTCGGAGTTTGAGCAATGGCAGTCGGCCTACGAGAAAGCAAACAGTGCATTGATGGGAAGGGCAGGCTTACTGCGAGCAGTTGCAGTCGATGTTGAAAGAAATCTCAGCATATTGGGAGCCTCCGGCATTGAAGATAAGCTGCAGCAAGGGGTACCCGAAGCCATAGAGTCTCTTAGGCAAGCGGGGATTAAAGTGTGGGTTTTGACCGGGGATAAGCAAGAAACTGCCATTTCCATTGGTTACTCTTGTAAGCTCCTAACAAATGATATGACCCAGATAGTAATAAATATCAATTCCAGAGAATCCTGTAAAAAGAGTCTCGAAGATGCAAAGGCTATGTCCAAGAAGATCACAGCAATATCTGCCGCTGCACAAAATAGCGAGGGAGGCGTGGGGTCTGGTAGAGTTCCACTTGCTCTGATCATCGACGGAACCAGCCTGGTTTACATTCTTGAAACCGAATTTGAAGAAGAGGTATGGGTGCCTAAGGCTGCATTTCAAAGTTACTGTATTTGCATTGACTGGAATAGCCACTGGACAAAATGACCATTTTTCTCAGCTTGGCTCTTCAGTGCATTGAGTTCGCCATTTCAAGCCAGTTGGGATTTGTCCATTCTGCTCGACGCGGAGTGGTGATTCCATGCTTTTCAAATTTGAAATTGGTGCTGTTTAAATGTGGAACAGTCGCAATTGGCTATACCAAACAGAGCCTAAATACATGAACTGGATTTTCAACACTGTTTATTTTGTTCTGCCGCTGTTTTATGTGCTAACCTGAACTTGCTCTTCTTGGATGGTCTGCAGCTATTTGAATTAGCAACAGCATGTAGTGTGGTGCTGTGTTGCCGTGTGGCTCCATTGCAAAAAGCTGGTATTGTTGCACTTATAAAGAACAGAACAGAAGACATGACTCTTGCCATTGGAGATGGTAAGCATATTCCTCTTCTTACATTGTTTGATCAAACCTCAAAAGGATGTTGTGGGTGGTGGTTCCATGGATGGCCTCCCCCCCTCCTATTTCTTTACTAACCTTGATGCTTGCAATTATACAAAGGTTGCATTCGGATTACAAAACTGAAATTTTATCAATCGAGCAGAAGTGATCAAATTGTAGAATCTAAAATATCGAAGTCACATTTAAATTGCATTTACTTAAAATTGTAAGCAATGTAGTTGCAATTTGGGGCTAGTCCTTCAATATGAATCCCAACAAAGATAACTATAACTTGGTCTTTTCCTTTCAGAGTCACCTTATTATTTAAATTGAATTCAGTAGCAAGGTATTAAAAAATTGGTTACTTAACGGCCGTTGCTTAATGGTAATGGTTGGTCCTGTTATGTGATACAGGGCTGTAATGCTCAAACTGAAAAAATGAGGCCTGTAACAAGCTTGTGTCGGCTGTAACAGGACGATATGGGCTGATACGTTTTTTTACATTAAAATTTTTTGGACCATTACAAGGCTGTAACGGTCATACAACGTGTATAGTAACAGCCATATGGCCGGCCGCTACCATTATCAAATACCTTTAGTAGTGCATCCAAGCACATTATAAGCATGTATTTGTTGTGCATTATGTCTAAATTCATTAATCTCCTCAATTTGTTTGCTATCCAGGTGCAAATGATGTTTCTATGATCCAAATGGCTGACGTCGGCATTGGCATCAGTGGTCAAGAGGGCCGGCAAGCTGTAATGGCCTCTGATTTCGCCATGGGGCAGTTCAGATTCTTAGTGCCACTATTATTGGTACATGGTCATTGGAATTACCACCGTATGGGCTACATGATACTTTACAACTTCTACAGGAACGCTGTGTTTGTGTTCATACTTTTCTGGTGAGCATTCCCTTGAGTACTTACATTCTTCCTTTCTTCTTCTTCTTCTTCTTCTTCTTCTTCTTTCATCTCTTGCCATGCTCTGTATTCTGACTTTTCTTCATGGTAGCCGATTGTGCGTTCATTGCATTTCAATTTTTACTTGCCTGCTATAACCATATAATAGGAAGAAATATACAATCTTGATTGAGCATTTGCTCAGTCCAAGAAGCTATACATGTGGCAACATCCCTTCGGTAATTCAAAATCATCTGTATGGTGGTGGATTGGAGATGCCCAAAAATATCCTGGATCGGATGATCCCAACCATCAGCTGTAATTGCCATTTTCATTGTTGGATGGCTTAGGATAGTCTGATATGAGAAGAGTTACTGTGGCATGGTCCGCTAAAGAGGGGGCAAAACAAAACAACATCATTATTCTCTCACTTTTGGAAACGCATTGACAGCTTTAAAACATCCCAGTTTTTTCTCTGGTTTCCTCTCCAAGCCAATCGATTGGTCAATTGCTCAATCCATTTCTCTCTGGAAAATATGAATCAATGCTTGATTCGGTTAGCCGCCCTCCCATCCCTAGGATTCTCTTTGGTCTACTTGTAGGGACCTAGGCTCTGTTCCGATTTCCGATTATACTTATGGAAAAGAAAGAATGGAGGACAACCATTCATGGTGCTCAACTGTTATGTAACAGCAGTGGTGGACCTGTTACGTGATACAGGCTGTAATACCTGATCTGAAAAAAAAGAAGGCCCGTAACTGACCAATTTTTTAAAAAAATTGAGCCATAACAGTCACATGGCCGGCTATTTTTACCGAATAACTTGTTCCCATTGCTGGCTCAAACAAAAAAAGATGATGTTTCTTTCAATCTAGTGTCATATAATTACCGTATTTAATAAATGCTTTCATCCATTTGTTGCAGGTATGTGCTTTACACAGCATTTAGTTTGACAACGGCGATCACAGAATGGAGTAGTGTATTATACTCCGTGATCTACACTTCCTTGCCAACAATCATTGTTGGGATTCTAGACAAGGACTTGAGTAGGAGAACTCTGCTCAAGTATCCTCAACTATACGGGGCTGGCCATAGAAAGGAATGCTACAACCCGAAGCTATTTTGGCTGACCATGATGGATACAGTGTGGCAAAGCTTGGTTATTTTCTACATCCCTTTCTTTGCATATAGGCATAGTACCATCTCTGGGTCGAGTATTGGAGATCTGTGGACTCTCGCGGTGGTGATTCTGGTTAACATTCATTTGGCCATGGATGTAATCCGGTGGACATGGATTACACATGCGGTTATATGGGGCTCTATAGTTGCAACGTTCATTTGTGTCATCATAATTGATGTCATACCTAATTTACCTGGTTACTGGTATGCTCTCTTTCTCACTCCTTATATCTTTGTTTTTATACGTACATGTATATATGCCTGTATGAATGCACGCATGTGGTTTTCTTTTATTATTCTTATTTTTTTAAATTTTTTAAATTTAAGTGGTGAATGTTACTCAAGACATTAAATCCCAACATCTTAATCATGCACATATCTGCATGTTGGCATTAATTTATGCATGCATTCCTACATCTGCACATAAGGTAGCACTTGGAAGAACCCCCAAATTGATTTTGGTTGAATATCTTGGTGGAAGACCTTGTTTTGAACTAGCTGAGTGTTTGGGGCAACATTTGAAACAAAAATATGAAAGGGTGGGTTATCATTTTTCCCTATTCCTCTCTTTAATAATATTTTCTTCATTTCAAAGACTAGAAACGATTGCAGTATTATTATCAGAAAACCAGTCCGCCTGTCACATTTCCCAAGCTAATTTCCAAACGTACCCTACAAAAGTTCAGTATCCTTGAAGAAAGTGTGGATGTCATACTGTCACAAGGATGTAATTCAAGGCGAATCTGAGCTTGCACCATAACGACATGTCTACAATAAAGGCCCATTCAGACGCACTTGCGCAGAGGGGGATTTCCGCAAAAGGAGATTTCAAGCCTACTTTCTTGGTTGAATTGGTCTTCGTTGGGTTGGCATTTTACTGCCTATTTTGTCGAGCAGGATGGTGAAACGGGAGTTTGCAAAGTGCATCCAAACACCCAACAAAAGAAAGAAATAAATAAAAAAACCCCGGTTTTGGTCATAAGGGTGTTTACACCTCAAATACACATTCACTTCTAAGTTGCATGTATAATCATAGCACAAAACTTTAAATGTGAATTTGCATTACTCCAAATTTTCTTACACAGATGCGTACATAATGAATGCATTTTGAGCAAAGTTCATATATTATCTTTGAGAAAAGTGATGATGTTTGTCCTTGTTATTTGGCAGGGCCATCTTCGAAATTGCTTCGACGGGATTGTTTTGGGCTTGTTTACTTGCCATTCTTGTAACGGCGATGGTCCCACGATTTGTAATTAAGGTTTTCAATCAGTATGTAAGGCCGGGTGATATTCAGATTGCCAGAGAAGCCGAGAAGTTCGGCAATTCAAGAGAACATTCAGGTGTAGAAATAGAAATGAATCCAATACCCACCCCCCACGGGAGACAACACAGTGATTTTGTTTTGTTTTTTTGGCTTTTATTTTGTGTGTATAATAGCTTATTCTTTGAGCTGCGTCGGGTATGTTGTCGGATGCAGGCTTTGTTTATCCAAATGGATAGATTTGTAACGTTTGCAGATATGTATTTAGATAAATTGTTTAATTATTATTAAATTAAAAAGGTCAATTTGCATCATACACATGGGTGTGCCATACATGAAATTTTCTGTTCCTTTGACAACCTCTGCTGTGGAAATGCCAAGGAAATATCTGGGAAGGAGATTAAAATTTTCGTTCTTGGCCATTCATCAGGTGGGTCTTGTTAACTTGTGCTGGCCCAATACTCAGGCAGATGCACTTATCTAGTGCAACACAAATGCATGTGGAATGGGAAACATTGCCCATTTTCTGACCTCACCCACTTTTATTGAGCATGTTGTGGCCCACAAGTTGGGTCTCCAATTCGGTTGTGCGGAACACGTGTGAGGCTTGTGGGCATGTCAGAATTGATAGGGTCCGATTCAAACTGTGACCTCTGACCCCTGGCGTTGAGATAAAGCAAGGTTCGGTCGCAGGCTTCACCGTTCGTTGATTCAACTAACTGTCGTGTGCTTTGGCGGAGGTTGGGGCTTTTCTTCCAAACGAGCTCTTTTTTGCCTTGAATATTCAAGGAATTTTGAAGGTGCAACAGTTGTAGGACGGAATGGAAAAGATTAGAGAGATGGATCTAGAAAAAGAAGCGAATGTATTACCACTACAAAGGGATCACCGACTTGACTGAGAGAAGCATGATGCTTTCGAGAATAGCATGCTGATGAGCAAGGCGAATGCAATGCTAGGAATTACAACTAAGGTTGGCGTAACGTATGAGCATAGGTGGACGGATTCTTAAGTTAAGGTCTTTCTTTAGATCTGGCATGCAGGCACAGATGGAAGGGAATTACAGCTAATGACTATGACCTACGCTGGATCCAATGTATGTGCAGGGATGGACTGAAATTAGATATACACTAAGGATCCACTACTACTGAGTAGGTGAGAACTAAACCTAGACACATAGCATTGTGCTGAATTTGTAGTTGGGTTGTGGATTCAGAGAGGGGTTCTCTTGGATATGCTTCTGCTATTTATAGCTTTCTAGGGGGAGAAGTGAGAACAACTGCTCGTCCACGTGGCACCTTCGCATCCGACCAGCTTAGGAAAAGAACAGTTACACTTCATCGACCATGATCTTATCTTAATTGTACACTTAGAATGTGCTTTAGGGCTGACGTAGCTAGAACAACTTCTTGCTTCTATCTGGAGAAAACGGAAATGTCGAAAACACCACAAAAAAAGATGAGACAATCGTGGATCATTAATGCATGCTTCTCAAATATCTTTTGTGCCACATGGCTATATCTACACCGTTATCTAGTCAGTATGAATTTTGGCACAAACACCACCCCCTCACATTTCTAACTATTTGACAAATAATGTCTGGAAATGTGGTCATGCATTAATGAGCTAGACACGTGTCAAACTCTTTGCTTCTCAAATACCAAACCACGTTGCTATCCTCTTATTCTTTGTGTCATAAATCTCCACATGTCACACCGAGAATACATTTTCATATTTCTAAAACAAGTTTGGTCTCGGAATTCGCTCCGATCATCATGTGACAATTAATGCAACGCATGCGAAAGCCTTGTATATGGTATATCATCTTCACAATTCATTTCTGTTTCCTCTTACTTTCTCCCGAAACCCTAAATTCCTTCTTCACCGCTTGTTGTCATGGCTTTGAAGAAATTAAAGCTCTTCGAGATTTTGACATCTCCAACCTCTTCCTTTGCTACATTATTAGAACCATTTTTCCTCTTGCTTTGACAGAGGTAATCTTCTCTTTTGGTTCTAATTCCCACTTATATTTGGGTTTGACTTTTGATCCCAATTTTTCTTCAGAACTTTCTAACATTGTCGATTTCTTTTCAGCCAATAAGAGAGAATGATTTATGATTTCTCATGAATCGTTCAATTGGAAGTGCCGGGAGACGGATAAATTTCCCTAATTATGGCTGAAACCTCTTGATGGTTGGGTTGACTAATATAAATGTGCCAAGAGCATATTTCTCTCTCAATGGACCAAAATAGGTAAAGTCGAATGCATTCATCTAGTAACCTATGAGATCAAACACAATTTTGCTCTTATTCTCGTAGTCGCTTGCTTTTGGAGTCGTTCGACAAACTCTTTTCACTTTCGATGTGGGACCTATTAGTTCGATTGTCATGAATGTCTATGCTTTAATGTCTCTTCTTCCATCAACCACCAATTCTATCCAGGATGTGTATCTGACAAATCTACTTTCGAGGTTGGCAACTTAGATTTATCATATATGACGTTTATGAAACATGAACATAATACTGAAGGAGAGATCAACCATCATGAGCACTATGCTTTCCCCCTGATGTGGGATTGTTGATTATTCATTTATGTCAACGCGATAAAGTAACCAAAGAGTATGTCGGTCTAGTCAACCTTCTTGCTTCTGGCACATCGGTAACACTCACTCCTTTTATTCTTGCTCACCTATATCGTAGTATGTATACATTAACTTCAATGGTCCGCATTTGGGAGGTGGTCCTTTTTAGTTACTCCAATCGTGGCTTTGTGAATATTTCCATGAATTCAGTGGTAAAACTGTAGGGACCACCAAACGGATGACTTCTTATGGATATCACCGAATTAAGGCTTCTGTAAACTTCTGTTAATGAATGCCTGCATTATTTTTCTTATCTCAGCTTTGATCGACCCGATTATCTATTCTGCCTATACATGAACAGAGAACTTGGTCCAAACTGGTTCACTAACACACAATTTGACACAACCGATGCGGGATCTGATAGATGTTCGAAACGGGATTTGGGCCAACTATCTATTGGCTCGGGATATTCCAGTAGGTGACTTTGACAAGAATATTGAAAATTATAACACAAACAACGTTGAATTTTACTTGCCTTTAGTTTGGTTTCAGCCAGACCATTCCATTTCCATGTTGCTCACTTTCCCTAAATAAACCCATGCATGTACTTCATCATATCAAAGAAATTTTAGATATCGTTGTTGATCTCACCTCTTATACCAATACTGTTAATTCGTATTCTCTCGTTTCTCTTCCATAATGTCCATCATCCACTGGCTCTTTCAAGTCTTAGTGGGATGCTTACTATAATGGTAGATGGAAAGAACTCATTTGGTCCATTTTCGACAAGCTTTCGCCTCCTCCACCTTTTAAGAATCTGTAAACTGAAGTTCCTTCGCCCGTTCCTTGACAGAAATGATCCAAATCCAAAGGAAATGGACTTTCTACTAGTGGGTCACAATCGCCTCAACCACCAGAGCAACCAACAAATAAACAAAACCAAACTATTTCCATCTCTGAAAAGGCCAAGCTATATGTCCTAGAGGGGGGGTGAATAGGACTATGCCAATTTAAAATAAAAATCAGTGGAAATAAAATAAACCAATAGCCTCACAATCTTGAATCAATTCACAAAGCTAAATTTAAATCACCTTGATAAATAGATATCGAGAGATTGATGCAAATTCAGTTCTAAGGACAACCTTACACCATAATCAACAAGGGCTTATAGTAGGACAACCTTATTTCTAGAACCTCTTTTGGATCAAGGACTCAATATTAATATAAGTAAATGAAATAGCAAGGAATTGAATTTAAATGCAGAAGTAAGATCTAAATTATTACAACAATCCCCACACTTGCTTGAAATGTAAGTAGTTACAACATTCACATCCACTTGTACATTCCACAAGATCGAATGATAAAAGATATGAAAATTAAGCAAGCATTCAACCACAAGTCAAAGAGTTATAGTGGTTCGCTTGTGTGTACACCAACTGTTTTCCAACAGCCACACAAAAAGCTACTCCACTCCTAATATCCTCACACAGGGGATATTAGCGTTCACTAACAAATAGGTTTTCACAGGTTCACCAAAAACCTTTACAATTGTGTCTTTTTCTCTTGGGCTTACACAATCCAAAAACCCCTCTTTTCTGAGTTTTCTGGTTTTCCTCAGACAACCAATACAATGAGATTTTTCTGGCTTAACCTCAAACAAAACCAAAAGTAAATGAATTTTACAGAATTGTAAAATACCTGGATTTCTCCTTTTTCGTAGCAGCCCGGTAGAACCAATCGGAGTAGATGATTTGAATGTCAAAGTTCAATTTCCAATACTCACATTCATAAGGTTCTAAGTTCTAATTGATTTTAGATTTAACTCGTTGGGCGTAGCTAAATTTGATTTTGATTCCAAGAAGAAGGAATAAGATAATTCCTCTTTTCAAATAAGATTGGAATATAGAAACAAAATCAAATTAAATAAGCTAGCAAAAAGGAATATTAAATAAGCACAATCTAGCTTAAAATAAACACAAACTTATCTCAGAGTGATCACTTGAAAATTCTTGAATTGAATAGCGTTGAAGTTATGAAAACTCTGAATTTCGTGTTCAATTTATAGAAGCAGAAATCGCTCCTACGACTGGTCGTAGCTCTAACAGATTTTTGAAAAAATAAGCGCGATCTTTAAAAGGCCGTTCTACGACTGGTCGTGAGTACCCTACGACTGGTCGTGGGTCACCTACGACTGGTCGTAGGACCAGTGATTTCGTTGCTGGACTTTAAGTCGTAGCTCCACGACTGGTCGTGGACGAGTCGAAGCCACACCTACGACCGGTCGAAGGACCTCCAGGACTGGTCGTGGGCGTACCAAAAATTCCGAAAAATCTTCAACTACTTAGGACTGGTCGTGGAATTTCTTGGACTAGTCGAACCAATGCTAGGACTGGTCGAACAAGAGCTAGGACTGGTCGTAGAATAGACCAACCTTGTGTAAAATAAATATTTGATTTATGTATCCAAAGTGACCTACTTAAAGGGTCAACCTAAGGTCATTCAAACCTGAACCATGTCGTATGGACATTGAACTTCAACCATTCAACGAATGTAGATAATTTGAATTATATCAGGCTTGAGATCTTGAACCATATCATGCTTGAGATCTTCATCAACATAGAACTACTTCATGCGTTGTTTCTTTAGATTTGAATTTCAACATCGTAGCTTCTTGAGGCTTCAACATGTAGCTTTTTGAGGCTTCAACATGTAGCTTTTTGAGGCTTCAACATGTAGCTTCTTGAGGCTTCAACATGTAGCTTTTTGAGGCTTAAACATGTAGCTTTTTGAGGCTTCAACATGTAGCTTTTTGAGGCTTCAACATGTAGCTTCTTGAGGCTTCTTGAATTCCAATAAATGATCATACAAGTACAGAACACCGATAGATGTTTTGGCACACAAAATTTGACAACCAAAGGAGCATGAGATCATAACACTTACAATCTCCCCCTTTGTCAAAATTTGTGACAAAACACCCAAATAATAATACTTCAATTTGAAACGAAGTACTCTCACTACATATTCACAACAAGTTCAACAATAGAGAAGCATGCACAGATATATATGATAAGAAATAACTAGCATCATTCTCATAACTACCCCTGAGAAGCTTAACTCCCCCTGAGTAATAGGTACCCCTGAAAAGCTTAACTCCCCCTGAGTAATAGGTAAAAGGAAGGAGCACACAACTCCCAACACTTCTCCCCCTTTTTGTCACAAAATGACAAAGGAAGAAGGGCAGCAATAATAATGAATATAGCAGTTAGTATATAGATTCAAGAGAGCTTTAGTGCATAATTCAAAAAGTCAGTGAGTATGTAAAGTTAAAAACAAATATTACAGACTTAGAAAACATTCAGTCAGAACCAGAGGATGGAGCAGGATTAGAAGGATCAATTTTGTGTAAACCCTTAGCAATCCGCCTCATATATTTGCGAAGATAAGAGAATTGCGTGTCTTGTGAAACACGAATTTGAGCCACTTGCTCTTGAAGGGAATTCAATCTCTCATCAAAATCAGAGGGCTGAAAATCAGGATCATCAGCCGAGTCTGACTCAAGTTCTTCAAATAAATCATCCATATTCACGTCTTCAGTAGGATCACCAGCTTGTCCTGCATCTCTTGCTTCAGCACCACCGCCACCAGCATCCACTTGGCCATCAGCCAATTCTAAAGTCATCTTGTTAAGATTTGAATTATTAAAAGGGAGATGATGGATGGGTTTTTCTCTAGTAGGCATAGCAATGAGCATATGATTTACCAGCATAGTCAACAAATAACCAAAGGGTATATCACTATGTCCAGGATGTTGACGAGACAGAATAATGGAATGACAAATTAAGGAAGGTAAACAAATTTTTGCACCAGAGATGACAAAATGCAAAACACGAACCATAAAAGCAGTGAGTTCGGTTTTATTGCCAGCACGAGGATAAAGATTAGAGATGAAAATCCTATGTAGTACTCTGTGTCTGGGTAACAAAAATCTTGAGGGAAGTACATGACCTTTATGAGTCCAATGAACATCCAAATTACATAAATCTCTAGTAAGCATTCTACGTTCAGATTCAGAGAGACTGTCATGTAAAATATTAATTGGAATGCTCTCATCATTGACAGGTATTTCCATAATATCAGCAATCAAATGTCGATCCACTACAAAAGTCCTTCTTGAGTATCAACTTTAAAAATTAAATTCTCAAGAGAAAAATCACAGATACATGCAAACATGGATTGGGCAATGGACTGGTATGCAGGTCCACCCCAATGCAAGATGTTATCCCATCCCACAGATTCCAACAGAGGAGGGATACCATATGAAGCAATGTGATTAACATTCACAGGACGCTCAACAATAATATTTCGCATACGCAAATCCCGAACATTTGGAGGATCATTTTCGGGAGACCGAAGATGACGTTGTACAATAGAAGTTGATCTAGAAGAAGAGGGACCTCTAGTAGTTTTCTTTTTACCTCTAGCATCCATTTTTAATGGAGGATTTCAATGAAACAACAAGATGCAAGATAGAAGAGATGAGGTTTTAATAGATCAGATTTTTCAAGATAAAACCCCAATCTTGCAATGAACGACCCAATAGATTCAACAAGAGAGTGATTTGAAACACTAATATCAAGAATCTATAATAAAAATGTAAAGGAACCACTAACCTTGAAGAACTAGGAAGGTGGGTTCGACCGGTCGTAGCTAGAGCCGTTGGTGGGAAAAAAAAATGAGGAAGAAGAGTCAAAATCCCAAAATTAAAGTGAAATCCCGAGTTTCACGACCGGTCGTGTACACTCACGACTGGTCGAGTACGACTCAAAATTTGCAAATTTTTTTTAAATAAATTTCAAATTTAAGTAAATAAATCATCAAACTTATGTACATTATGATACACTAAATCATGCAAATTCAATTTAAATTGCACATACCGAGATCAAACTTTAATTTATTAAACCTGCTTTTGTCGAGCGGTTTAGTGAAAATGTCAGCAAGTTGAGTCTCGGTTGGAATATAATCCAAACATATTACCTTTTCTTCCACTAATTCACGAATGTAATGAAATCTAATATCAATATGCTTAGTACGTGAATGCTGAACTGGATTTTTAGAGATATTTATTGCACTGGAATTATCGCAAAATAAAATCATAGAATCCTGAGTAATTCCATAATCGCTCAACATTCGTTTCATCCAAACAAGTTGAGTACATGCATTTCCAGCAGCAATGTATTCAGCCTCAGCTGTTGATAGCGATATAGAACTTTGCTTCTTACTAAACCAAGAAACAAGACAATTTCCAATGTAGAAACAACCACCACTGGTTGATTTCCTATCATCAATGTTTCCAGCCCAGTCAGCATCTGCATACCCGCTAATTGAACATTAGTCTCATGTGGATACCAGAGACCTAGTTTAGTAGAACTTGCGACATATCGCATAATCCGCTTAACAGCAGTTAAGTGAGATTCTTTAGGATTTGATTGATAACGAGCACAAATACCAACACTCAAGGCTATATCTGGTCTACTAGCAGTCAGATAAAGTAAACTACCAATCAAACTACGATACAATTTAGGATCCACATCATTACCTGCAGAGTCTTTAGAGAGTCTCAAAGTTGTACTCATAGGAGTATCAAAATTTTTACCTTTCTCAAATCCAAATTTCTTGATTAAGCACTGAGCATATTTGGTTTGAGAGATAAAAATTCCATCAGGTTGTTGTTTTACTTGCAACCCTAGGAAATAGTTTAATTCACCAACCATGCTCATTTCGAATTTAGACTTCATCAAATCTGCAAACTCAACAGTCATATTAGTACAGGTTGATCCATAAATAATATCGTCAACATATATTTGAACCATTAGAATATCATCGTTATACTTCTTAACAAAGAGTGTCTTATCAACACACCCATCTGAAAATTATGACTTAGTAAAAACTTAGTCAGTTTTTCGTACCATGCTCTGGGAGCTTGTTTTAGACCATAGAGAGCCTTCTTAAGACGATACACATGATCAGTAAATTTAGGATCTTCAAACCCTGTTGGTTGTTCAACATATACCTCTTCATGTAAATCACCATTCAGAAAGGCACTCTTTACATCCATTTGATAAATTTTAATCTTTCTAAAACATGCAATGGAGATAAAAAGTCTGATTGATTCAAGACGAGCTACAGGGGCAAATGTCTCATTATAGTCAATACCTTCAATTTGCGTATATCCCTGTACAACTAGTCTTGCTTTATTTCGAATGATATTTCCAAGTTCATCAGATTTGTTTTTAAAATCCATTTTGTTCCAATAATATGTTTATCTTTAGGTCTAGGAACAAGATACCAAACATCATTTCTGACAAACTGATTAAGCTCTTCTTGCATCGCAAGAATCCAGTTTTCATCCGAAAGTGCTTCTTTTACGTTAACCGGTTCAATCTGGGATGTAAAGCATACGTAATTACATATGTCCTCTAATTGTCTACGAGTGCGCACACCAGTGAGAGGGTTTCCAAGTATTTGAGAAGTTGGATGATCTTTAACAGTCCTAAATTCAGAATTAGGTTCACTTGGTGAAGTTTCTTGTTTTTCAAGTATAAGCACTTCATCATTATCTGAACTAGGAACAGGTGTATTCAAAAGATCGTCAATCACAACATTTATTGACTCTTGAATCACACCGGTCCTGTTGTTCAGAACACGATATGCACGACTGTTTAAAGAATACCCTAAAAAGATCCCTTCATCACTTTTAGTGTCGAATTTTCCCAAATTTTCACGGTCACGCAAAATATAACACTTACTGCCAAAAACTCAAAATATTTGACAGAAGGCTTTTTCTCAAACCACATTTCATAAGCCGTTTTATTATTAGATTTACAGATATAAACACGGTTAATAATGTAGCAGGCTGTATTCACTGCTTCAGCCCATAGATTTCTAGGGAGCTTCATGCTATTTAACATAACATTTCCCATTTCTTGAAGCACTCTATTCTTCCTCTCGACAATTCCATTTTGTTGAGGAGTTTTAGGTGCAGAAAATTCATGCGATATTCCCTGATCGCTACAGAATTTCTCAAAACCGCTATTTTCGAATTCGGATCCATGATCACTACGGATCTTGTTGACTTGAGAACTTTTTTCAGTTTGAATCCGTTTTATAATCTTTTTCACTTCATCAAGGGTTTCTGATTTGTCTCTCAAGAATGAAACCCAAGTGAATCTTGTATAATCATCTACAATAACTAAGATGTATTTTTTGCCACCTCGACTTTCCGTTCTTGTTGGTCCTATAAGATCCATGTGGAGAAGCTCGAGTGGTCTTGTGGTGGTATTGGAGTTCACCTTTTTGTGAGAGCTCCTAGTTTGTTTACCATGCTGGCATTCACCACAAATCTTGTCTACTTTTTGCATCTTAGGTAGACCTCTAATTAGTTCACCTTTGCTCAATCTGTATAAATTTCGATAGTGTACATGTCCGAGGCGTTTATGCCATAATTCTGTCTCATCGGTATGGACCATGTAACACGTTTGTTTAGATGAGCTACTATCGCTTACTATATAGCAGTTTTCAGAAGTTCTGCGACCAGTTAATATTACAGAACCCTTTTCATTTATTATTTCACAACCTTGATTAGAAAATTTAACATTATGGTTGTTATCGCATATTTGAGATATGCTCAACAGGTTGTGTTTTAAACCCTCAACATATAAAACATTTTTAAATAAGGGAAGGTTATAGAGTTGGACCGTACCTTTGCCAATAATCTTGCAGTTGCTACCATCACCAAATGTGACTGACCCATCAGTCATATCTTTAAGATCGGTGAATAGTGCTTTGTCGCCTGTCATATGTCTGGAGCATCCACTGTCTAGGTACCATTTCGAATGGCTTGTAGCTTTGAAAGCAGTGTGAGCAACCAAACAGACAGCTTTAGGAACCCATTTCAGTACAGTTTTAGGTTTAGGAGAATAATTGGTCTTCTTATGTTTATAGTTGTAGGAGTGACCTACAGAATTAGATTTTAATAGCTCCTTAAGTAAATCAATAATTTTTTCAGCTAGTGGGTTTCGAATCTGATTTTTAAAATAGCTGCTTTTGGGTTTAGGAAAAGTTTTTGTATTTTTAGAAAAAACTTGACTAGTACCTTTTCCTTTTGAGTTAGAAGTCTCTCCTTTCACAAAATTGGAAGGAGTATTCTTCTGTTTAGGAGATGTGTTTTTATCATAACCCAACCCGGATCGATCGCCACATTTTCTTGATCCGGATAACAATTTTTCTAATTTTGGATCACCTTGGGCATATCTCCATGTGTCCTTCAAACTCAAAAGAGAAGATACTTCATTTTTAAGTTTCTCATTTTCAGATTTCAAATTTTCAATTAGGGAGGTTTTGAATTCTAGGTCACACTTAGACTTTTCAAAACTATCTGAAATTTGAGATTTTTCTAAAATAAGAGTTTCAAAACATTCTTTAAGTTTATAAAACTTTTCTTTTTGAAGTTTAAGTTTGACAGCAATTTTACAACTTTCCTTATATAAGGCATTGTAAGCATCTTGAAGATCTTCATCATATTCATGATCACTATCCAAATTCTCTTCACTTGTTGAATCATCGTGATTGAAAAAGTAAACTTGGCTAGAGTCATAAGGGCCTTAAGTTCATTGCCCGACTCAGTTTCTGAATTTTCTGACTCAGAAGAGGCTTCAGAATCAGACGATTCATCCCAAGTAGCCAACATACCCTTCCTTTTGAATCTGTCCTTTTTAGGACATTTGTTTGCTAAATGCCCATATTCTTGACAGTTGTAGCATTGACTATCTTTCAATGATTTCCAAGTTTTAGACTTAGGTTTGGAACGTTTCTTTTCATTTGCCTTTTGAAAATCGACTCTTTTCTTACTTTTGAAAATCTTATAAAACTTTTTTGCCAAAAGGGCCATATCATCTTCAGACTTTTCTGAATCTGAATTTTCTTGAATAACACTTTTAGATGACTTCAAAGCAATAGACTTACCTTTAGGAGCTTTAAAACTTAATTCATAGGTTTGTAAAGAACCAACTAATTCCTCTACCTTCATATTATCCGTATCACGAAGTTCCTGGATTGCGGTTACCTTTGAATTGAACCGTTCAGGAAGAGATCGTAGTATTTTTGCACACACTTTACTTTCTGGGATCTTATCGCCAAGACCCCACATTGAGTTTACAATGTCATTTAATCTAGTGTAAAAGTCCATAAACATTTCATTTTCCTCCATATGAATTTCTTCAAATTTAGTTGTGAGGAGTTGGACTTTAGATTTCTTGACAATTGATGTACCTTCGTGTGTCATTTCTAAAATATCCCAGGCTTGCTTTGCAGTATCACAGGATATGATTCTTTTGAACTCATCCGTGATAGTGCGCAAGTGATTGCATTTAGTGCTTTCGCATTAGCACTACTCTCATTTTTCTGAAGTGTGGTCCATTGGTAATACGGTGTAACTTTCATAGATTTTGAACCATCAACACCAGTTACTTCCATGATAGGAGGTTTCCATTCAGTTACTGTGGCTTGCCACACACTTTCATCCATTGATTTGAGGAAGATCCTCATTCTGGCTTTCCAATAGGCATAGTTGGAGCCATCAAAGGGAGGAGGTCTAGTAACTGAAAGGCTATCAAAATTTGACATCTTTTTATATAGCTTAGATCGTTAGCTCAGGAAATAAATCCAAATAAAAAGCAACAAAATGAGCTATTAGGCTTTGATACCACTTGAAAAGGCCAAGCTATATGTCCTAGAGGGGGGGGGGGGGGGGTGAATAGGACTATGCCAATTTAAAATAAAAATCAGTGGAAATAAAATAAACCAATAGCCTTACAATATTGAATTAATTCACAAAGCTAAATTTAAATCACCTTGATAAATAGATATCGAGAGATTGATGCAAATTCAGTTCTAAGGACAACCTTACACCATAATCAACAAGGGCTTATGGTAGGACAACCTTATTTCTAGAACCTCTTTTGGATCAAGGACTCAATATTAATATAAGTAAATGAAATAGCAAGGAATTGATTTTAAATGCAGAAGTAAGATCTAAATTATTACAACAATCCCCACACTTGCTTGAAATGTAAGTAGTTACAACATTCACATCCACTTGTACATTCCACAAGATCGAATGATAAAAGATATGAAAATTAAGCAAGCATTCAACCACAAGTCAAAGAGTTATAGTGGTTCGCTTGTGTGTACACCAACTGTTTTCCAACAGCCACACAAAAAGCTACTCCACTCCTAATATCCTCACACAGGGGATATTAGCGTTCACTACCAAATAGGTTTTCACAGGTTCACCAAAAACCTTTACAATTGTGTCTTTTTCTCTTGGGCTTACACAATCCAAAAACCCCTCTTTTTTGAGTTTTCTGGTTTTCCTCAGACAACCAATACAATGAGATTTTTCTGTCTTAACCTCAAACAAAACTAAAAGTAAATGAATTTTACAGAATTGTAAAATACCTGGATTTCTCCTTTTTCGTAGCAGCCCGGTAGAACCAATCGGAGTAGATGATTTGAATGTCAAAGTTCAATTTCCAATACTCACATTCATAAGGTTCTAAGTTCTAATTGATTTTAGATTTAACTCGTTGGGCGTAGCTAAATTTGATTTTGATTCCAAGAAGAAGGAATAAGATAATTCCTCTTTTCAAATAAGATTGGAATATAGAAACAAAATCAAATTAAATAAGCTAGCAAAAAGGAATATTAAATAAGCACAATCTAGCTTAAAATAAACACAAACTTATCTCAGAGTGATCACTTGAAAATTCTTGAATTGAATAGCGTTGAAGTTATGAAAACTCTGAATTTCGTGTTCAATTTATAGAAGCAGAAATCGCTCCTACGACTGGTCTTAGAAACCTACGACTGGTTGTAGCTCTAACAGATTTTTGAAAAAATAAGCGCGATCTTTAAAAAGCCGTTCTACGACTGGTCGTGAGTACCCTACGACTGGTCGTGGGTCACCTACGACTGGTCGTAGGACCAGTGATTTCGTTGCTGGACTTTAAGTCGTAGCTCCACGACTGGTCGTGGACGAGTCGAAGCCACACCTACGACCGGTCGAAGGACCTCCAGGACTGGTCGTGGGCGTACCAAAAATTCTGAAAAATCTTCAACTACTTAGGACTGGTCGTGGAATTTCTTGGACTAGTCGAACCAATGCTAGGACTGGTCGAACAAGAGCTAGGACTGGTCGTAGAATAGACCAAGCTTGTGTAAAATAAATATTTGATTTATGTATCCAAAGTGACCTACTTAAAGGGTCAACCTAAGGTCATTCAAACCTGAACCATGTCGTATGGACATTGAACTTCAACCATTCAACGAATGTAGATAATTTGAATTATATCAGGCTTGAGATCTTGAACCATATCATGCTTGAGATCTTGAACCATATCATGCTTGAGATCTTCATCAACATAGAACTACTTCATGCGTTGTTTCTTTAGATTTGAATTTCAACATCGTAGCTTCTTGAGGCTTCAACATGTAGCTTTTTGAGGCTTCAACATGTAGCTTCTTGAGGCTTCAACATGTAGCTTTTTGAGGCTTCAACATGTAGCTTTTTGAGGCTTCAACATGTAGCTTTTTGAGGCTTCAACATGTAGCTTCTTGAGGCTTCTTGAATTCCAATAAATGATCATACAAGTACAGAACACCGATAGATGTTTTGGCACACAAAATTTGACAACCAAAGGAGCATGAGATCATAACACTTACAATCTCAACCATCCCAAGTAACCTTAAACACATCCTGGCTACATAATGGTTCGAACATTTCTTCTTTATGAAATTTGACCATCAAAAATCTTATGCTGAACATTGGCCGCACATGCAATAAGTTTCACGTGTTTGTGAAGACCTTCAAAAAGGCAATGTGATTGACAATGGAATAAAGCCTGTTTAACCATAGATTTTTACGAAGTTGAAAGACGAAGATCTTTATTTTATCTTCCATACAATGAAGAACCTCCACCATTTCCTAGGGTTGAACGCACATTGTCTGACCCTATTCTCAAACCCAGTCCTAGGGAAAAACTCGAACCTGGAGTGACATGTGTCGGCCCTGTCGATAATGAAGGAATACTAGCTTTAGCCACCTTACAAGGTGAGCATCTATCAAGCTTTTGCATACATGTCACAACTTTAAATTCTAATATCATTCAATCATCTTCCATTGTCTTTTTCTTACAGTGGTCGCAGTGATAATGGCTTGTAACACCCTAAAAATCGGGGGTCGAGTAGCAACTCAACACCTGAGTTCCAAAACATCACTTATGCAATATAAATGCTTATGATTGAATGTTGTTTGTGTCAGTGCAATAATCATGAGTGAGATTATACCAAAACAGTAATTCATACTCCAGATCAAGTTATAAAACACAAGCGGAAGACTGAAAGATGTATATAGATGTATATGAAGCCAGAAATGTCACAATCAGTCTCCAGAGTATGAACACCTTACTGAGTCACCATATACATGTATTTTGTTTCAAAAATTAAAATGCCAAAAATGGTACAACTATAATGGTACACCCTGTAGCCCCGTCATCTGAATGGCCTAAGCGTAGCCTCCAGAGAACTGCATGTAGGAGAACTCATCCTGATCGTCATAGTAATCAAGCTCAGCCTCCTGTATCTCGTCAATACCTGCATCTAAGACAGAGTCTGGTGGGTGTCCAGAACACCGTCCCGTAACGTGGGAGTGAGTAGCTAACTCAGTGTAACAATAAAGCATAGGTTAACACGTTATCAATCAGTCAAGCAGTAATGATAAAGTAGTACAATCAAACACTCCTAAATACTCTTATTAATGTAAGTATGAGTGCAGTCATGATGCATGCACTCGCCAATGCTCCCTCATGTGGCAACATCTTACGTCCGCGGCATGCATTCATCCCTCAGTGCTCCACATCAGCAGTATTGGAAAACTAAGGTACCTTCCTTATATCATTCCCAAACAATGATGTTATACGATGATACGGTTCTAGGTCGCTGTAAAGGGCTGTCAGGGCTGTTACACGCACTCGTTGCACCGCTCCCCCATCACCTTATCAATACAGGCCTAGTTTATACTCTGTTTACTATGGGAAGGCTCGTCGTCTCTTCGCAGATTCAGAGTATACTCGAGGTCACTACAAAGGGCTCGTCACCAATCAGTGTAGGTCGACAGCTCGAATACAGTGTCCCATACCACCGTATTCGGCTCACGAGTCTGAGTTGCTCACTGGTCACTACGGGGAAGCTCGTGGCTCCAGCGTAGGCCGACAGCTCGACCATGGTGTCCCATACCATCATGCCCGGTTCATGAGTCTTAGTGGATCGAGGTACCAAGGTTAACGGGATTACACTAGTAAGTTTAGTACCTTAGGTTCAAGTAGTAGCGCCCAAACATGATGAACATACATTAGACAGATTGGGTTACTTGACGAGCTCGACTAGCACGAGCGCACAACCAGCTGAACGACGTGAAGTGCATAAGCACTTCACGTGGCCTAACCACTACCGCCAACCGAAGTACGACTCGGGTTCGTCAAACACATCCTACGTGGTGGAATGAATCTCAACCATGAACTCAAGTCTGTTACCGATCATTTGGACTAAATCACAGCCCTAATCACATTCAATCCATAAATAGGAAACATGTATAGTGGCAAAGCATAATTAACAAGTGATTCAAACATGTTGACAAGCATGTTATAAAGCACAATGTAAACAGGAAATACAACACATACATTTCATAAGTGAGCGATTAAATTAAACAACTTATATGGAGGAAATCATATACATCTCTAAGGTAGTTGAGAATCCTATCTCAACACCTATCTAAAGCACTATCATCTAAGTACTTACTCTTACAAACATTTTCACAAACACTTAGAATACACTCTTTTAACATACATAGCGTATACTAGTAAAAACATGTATTAGGGCGAATCCTTTCGCCAAGTAAGTATTATACACATATAGAGCATGTTCATACAGTAATTAATCATGGCAACTACACTTTCAAAATTTGTACGTATACGGTATTTTCTACAAATATACAGAATACACAATATGCCATAATTTGCATACGCAACTGAAACACAAAACGAACATCGTATTATGCATGTACAATAACACCCAGATCATGAATCTATCATTATTTGACATTGAAAGCGTTGAAAACCATAACCTATACGTGTAAAGTCCGCACCTTACGCCGTAGAAACGTAACGAACTTAACAGAAACTCTACGCCTTCGTCAACGTTGATACGACGACCTATAACACAAAGTAAGTCAGCTACTTCACTACTTGTATCAATAGAAACCCTAAAACAGGTTAGGGTTAGGGTTTTCTTACCTAGAATTGAAGTCAGAGTCGTCGGGATAGCGATTGGAAAGCGATGGTTAAGCACGTAAATCGGCAGGGTAGAATAACAGGAAGATTCTCCCACTTCTCTCACACTTTCTCTCTCTTTTCTCTCTTCTCTCTCCTAGGGTTTTCTCAAATTCGTATGGTGAGAATGAAAGAGGGTTTAAGGTCCTTATATAGGCCTAAAACACTCCAAATTAGACCTAGGGTCAAGGTATACTTAAGTTATGTTCAAAGTGGGTCTGTTTCGTCTCAACGGAGCACTTCTGGAGCCCCCTTTGAGGCAAAGGTCGGACTTAAGCTCACTGACTATGGATCTAGGTCGAGTTAAGTTTTCATTCCAATCGGGTTTTCGGATTACACGTGGCGGACCAGTTTCAGTTCAACGGTCAGACATGTATGGGAAATGTTTCCTGATCCGAGGGTGTATTTAAGTCAGATTCCAACGGTCTGATTGCTTATATTTGGCCCATAAACATCAAGTCTCAGATTATTTAAATTTGATTTAATTTCTAAAGAAAACCAGATTTTCTCACACTCTTCGCTCCGGGCTCAAGAGAATAGCCGTGGGACACTATCTGGATTTGATCTCCGAGATGGTTATCAAGCCCAGCAAGGCAATCTTAATTCTATAACCTTGTATTATCCGGACTTTCGATGTGCGGTCCAGATCTAATACGGAGTTTCAATGTGCTCCCGAGCACAGCTGGGTAATGAGATTGATCCTAGATTTTAGGGTAACCTAGCATTAATGATTCTACAAGTTTTGGGTCTTATAGATCGTATTTAAAGTGATTCAAGTGGATTTCATGGCTAATCTAGTTTAACACTTAGTTAACTTTGTCTAATTTCTAAAGGATTTGATCCTAAGTGATTTCTGCCTGAGGTGATACTCGGGCCATTGCACGAAATTTTTCGAATCGTTACATGGCTCCTCTAAAGTTTACCATTAGAATCACTCAACCTTTTATCGTTTTAAAAAAAATCACCTCTCTACAAGATTAAGATAAGGAAATATTAAGAAATGTTGAACTATTAGAAGAATAAATTATTGAGGAAACACAAAATCCAGAACTTGCTGAACTACCATCACCAATCTACAATCCAATTGCAGAAGAAGTTAATACTTCACTAGACTCCACTCCATTGATTCATAGATCACGATCCCGACCTTCATTGACCATACCTCCTGCTGATCCTTTTCGGATGCTGGGCCTGTTGGTGCACTGATTTGTGCATCTTGTTTGTCAATTATGTGAATTCGTATGTTATGTATTTAGTTGAGCCCTTGGAAGCTGAAGACTAAAGACACAAGAGGACACGAGCATCAAGGAGCAAAGAACATGTAAATGAGGTGCCTTTGTGACCCTAGTCTTGACCTAAAATAACCCTTGAGCCTTTAGATGATTCTAACCTTAATAAGTAAACCCTGTGTGATTATCCCTTAACTTTAGGAGTCTTATTGAAACATGATAAGATATGCTATAGAGGTTCCCGAGCTACTAGAAATCTAAACTGCCCAGACCCACAGTCTTGGTAGTGTGCTCGAGCAAAGCTCGATTAATCAAGTCAATTGACCAAACATGGATTAAAACATCTAGCAAGCTCTTGCCTAAATATGAATTAGTTCGAGTGCTCGAAGCACATGCTCGATCGAACATGGTTAAAATAGTCTAGCGAGTTCTCTAGAGTATTTTTGGCCTAACTCAATCGATTGAGCCATAGCGGTTGAAGATCCATTAGAAGCTTTTTGTTATAAATATTGCATTTAGATATTTTGGCAACTTATGAATTTTGGCATTTTAGAGACCCTAGTGGATTTTGGCATTTAAATATTTTGGCAACTTATGGTCTACTAAACCTCTTAGGCTCTATCCCATTGAGATTCATGTCTTCTTCTTAGTATTTGTTCACTCTAATGAGCATTCTATACTTCTCTACGAGAAGATCATGATCTCAAGCATTCTCTAGAGTGTAGACACCATTTCTATTAAAAAATCCTAGTGCTTATCAATCTCTAGAGTGTTTATTAAGTAGAATCCCTTAGGAATTCAACTTCTCATTAGTTGCAGGAGATTTCACCCACCTCCCATTATATTAGTTACCTCAAATGAGCACTACATGCAAGGTGTTTGATCTTAGACCTGAAGTCTTGGCAAAACATCAATATCATAATCGAGGAAGCAAAGTAGAGTTGATTGAAGCACATGAGAGAATCAATCAAGCAACCCAAGACGACGCATCAACAAGGATCAATTCGACAAGTGAGTTGTCATTTAGTGAGTCCATACAACCCGAGAAGGGGTTACAAAAGAGGCTCAATACAAAAAGTTGTTAATTGTAAGAGTTCGTGTGCACTCCTTCCTTATGTATGATTGAGTGTAGATTTTGAATCGCCAAACTCAATTAGGTTGTTGTGTATGACTTAAATCAAGTCCTCATGTAGGCCACCGGACATGGGTGTATACGTGTTAGTCTCTGAGGAATCCTTCGGCGGGAGTAAATGTAGGTTTTTGGATTAGAACTGAGGTTTGTGGTGAGCCTATTGAAAACCACGTAAGTCTCTGATAGAGTTGGTCCTTGTGTAGGATTGCAAAGGTTAGAGGTGAACCTGATTTAAAACCTCTGATAAAGAAATCAAGTACACTCATGGGTTGATTGCGTCCACCGGGAGTTGAGAAGAAAAATTGAACCACTATACATGCTTGTGTTTGAGATTGTTTTTGAACACTTGTTTAATTATGCTTATGTGATGAATTGATAAATTATGTGTATGCATGATTAGATGAATGTTAGGATTAGATATATAGCACATCCCCCATACACATGCACACTATCGTGTTTATAAACTAGTTGCTTGAGTGCTACATCTTTTGTAGTCTATGTGATTGGACCCACTAATGGCTTGAAAACCTTAGAGTTAAATTTCTTTACTTAGTTTAATTTGCACATTAGTTTAAGTTAAGTAATTATGTTTAAAAGACAACTTTATTTGGTCCTAATCACCCCCTCTAAGACAGCCTTCATTCTATAGCTTCTATTTGCTTCCGCATGTATAGTCGTGGTATCCTATTCCACGCAATTTCAATCTTCTGCTCACAAAATTGAAGCAATGCAACTTGACTCTTTGGTCGACGTTGAGAATCTTGTTACTAGCCGTTGAATAATTGGATCATATAATCACTGATCTATGTAATTTTGATGATTCTCCTGAAAGAAATGTGGCTCCATCAAACATTGTTGAACCGACAATTTCTTCCAATGTGCGGGTGTCATTAGTAGGCCATCCTTCCTAAACAATTGTGATCGATGGACCTTCTACTGATCCTCCAGTTGATTCTCCATGAATTAGTGAGTCATCTGATCCTCCTTTGATGAAACTTAGATCTCTGATTGATCACGATGCAACATCCAATATCTTCTCGTAGTTTCTCGAGGTGGATCCTACACTTGATATCCTTGCTTCGCCTCCTTCACTATTCAACAAACGATGATCGGAAATTGGCTTTCTGAAGAAAGAGATTGAACAATTGATGTCACTCGACCTATCTAAGTTGATGGTCGATAATCGAGTAAAAATATTAATTGCACATGTTAACATATTGAAATCCCTGGGCAATGATCTCTCTGTTGAATTGGAGCCATCGAGGAGAGCTTTAAATTATGCCTGCGCTATAAGTCGGTGTGAGAAGAGATTGGTCGAATCGATGCTTCTTTAAAATCACACGAGCAACTATATTTCAAAGTGAACGAGTCCTCTCAGGAATTCATGACTTTGCGACAACAAATCCAAATTATGATTGATGGTGAAGACGAGATCGTCTCCAAGAGACATGCTGCTCAAGTTTAGAAAGATGAGTTGGAAAAATAGTTGGTTGTGGTTGTAAAAGAAATTGAAGTGCTATAGACTATAACTAAGGAGCTTCGCGAGAAATTGCAGGCTTCTTATGAGGCTTGCAACGCCCTGGTTCACTAGACATTTTCTTCTTCTAACCAGATCACTACTTCAAAACAAGAGATATGGAGGCTACAAGAGACCAAAAAGATATCAATCGGTCAAATGGATATATCGATCGAAAGTTACAATGCTTTTAAGTATTTCAAGTTCAAGAAGAACTAATCTTCTATTCCTTTATGTTTTTCTGACCTGTAATATTTCAATTGGATAGCTTGTTTACTTTCACACACACACACACACACACACACATTATTGAATCATTCATTAGTCATATGGTGCTATATCGCTCAATTTCCCGCTCTGCCAATTTCACTTTCCGTATGCATTCTTTATACATCTGAATTAACGATATACTGTCGAGCTTATACAAAATCTTTTCCATCATTATATGACCCAGGAAGATAGCCACTCATAAACTATCCGAAGAAAATATTTGCTTGATATTCCTTCCTCTGTACATTTCTATGCACTGATTATAAAGATATGGTTTTATCGATTGCCTCTGTGGGGACAAATCGAAAATTTTCACGTGGCACTGACTACTGCGCTTACCGATATGGTCAAAACCTTCATTATTATTCCACAAAACTTTCAATGGCATAGATGGATTTATCTATAGTGAAACCCTCTGCTGCTTAGCCACATGGATTCCTCTTCCCGAGTCCAATAAATATTGTTTTTATCTTAAACACCTACAAATACCCTTTTCTAGCTTGCTTTTCGCCAAGTTCTGGCCTTCATTCATCTTCCTCACCATGCTTCCACCTTTTCCTTTTCTTCTTTGGGATATTTTCCAAAGATGTTCAGCTGCTTCCCAGATGTATGCAAATGCCTAAATGTCCAATGATTGAAGCAAGCCTCTAGCCAACCCACTTGTGGTCTTTGGACCAACTTGGGAGAGCTTATGAGTCAAACCATAATCCAAGCTACCGAGGCCTTGGTTTAATATCTGACTAAAAGGATTACAACAGTTGAAAAGTCTTTCTAGATCATTCTCTTATCTAGATCCTTCTTTGATTACGTTTCTTTTCACAATGGTTACTCTTATGTCGGCCAAGACTCTATTCCTCTCGGTCGCCTTTATATCTCGAACAACTAGACCACATTTTTTTCTTCACTCGTAACTCGATCACAACATTCCATCGACAATCCTGATGTGTAAAACTAGATTTACACCAATAATCCCGTAAAAACACTCCAAGTATCTTAAAGATCTTTTCATCCATTGCCTATTCCTCATGCAATGCCAGATGCCGCCCTCCTATTGGCTTTCCTAGAAGGGCCAGAAATAAGGTACAACAGTACCCAATCCACATCCATGATGTGGCCTACATGAGTTTGGATCAAGCTGATTACTATGTCCATTTAGGGGTCGTTTGGATCGTAAGTTGCTTAAGATAAGTTACTTGTGCCACAAGCAACTTATCTTAATTTCTACTGATTAAGAAGATAAGTATGTTTGGTAAACAACATACTTATCCTTCTCCTCTCTTTCGTCTCTCCTATTCCACTCTTCAGCAACTTACGTAAATATAAATGCTAAAAAGATAATTGAAGTGATCAAGTACTTTTTAAGTAAAAAATTACTTATAACTAATCATAAAACAAACTTACCTATCTGAAATAAGTTACTTATCTACTGCTGTAAGTAGAAAAACTAAATTATTTAGTGGTATCCAAATGGGCCCTTAGATTTCGTGAATAGAACACGTGTGCCTACATCTTTCCCGTTCTACCTCTAAAGAAAAGCCAACGGTCCATATCTCGGGTGTGAGGCGGCCGTCATGAATTTTGGACTTGTACACATACCAAATGGGGACCATCTCAAATGTAAATCAAGCACTTGTACATAAGGTCAATGGTAGTTCAGTGGGTCCCCACACCCTAGATACTCATGTCAATCATGCAGTTCTCTCTGTAGTCCAAGCAATGCATGCATGCCATAGTAGTTGGGCCATGAGGTTCACGTTTTCATGTGTTGCTCAAGCATCTCTCCGAAAAGAACTTGGCGTGAACTGCTCAGGGTAGTCTTCCCATCTTTGGGGGAATATAGGGACCTGAAGCGTCACGTCCGTACAAGTGGGCCCACATGATTTAGTGATCCGATTACAGACTAATGTTAAGGTGGAGCCCAATTTGATTGGGGTGTGGCGCCCCTGAATTCGTCAACATTGAAAGATCTTAGCCATCAAATATTCAGCCTTTATTATTAATATTATTATTTAATTCTGGAGGTTGTTGTTTTTCTTAATCATCTATTTGTAATCTACATAGGGGTATTCTGATATGAAAGATGGACCACGAGATCAATGGTCTGGATCACCGAACCATGACCCCACTCGTGCATACTAGGAAGCTACTCACATGCTAATGCATCAGGACCCAATAATCCTCCCGTTTCTTGGCCTAATGTAGCTGAATGACCTTACTTGCAGGGGCATGACATCACAACCATAGATTATGGGGGCCAATAAATCTCCTTGTCTTGGAGTAATGCCATTCGTCCCTTATAAAGTCCCGATATCATGACATCGACAGCTCGTAAGAGCTCGCAAGTGGGTCACACCACGTCTTTTCCATGTGGAACTATACTATCATAATTCTTTTGTGGAATCCTTCGTCAGAAACCTTGAGATCGGTTCCTATCGTGATTGTTATACTTCTATTCTATCAGAGGACCCGATTGCAGATTGGCTGCATTCAGAAAATGGCTTTGATTAGACAATATCCCGTTAGATATTAGAAGGCTACTTCCCACTGAACTTGGGACCTTGTCCGATTTTTCAACTTCTTTATTTGTGGGTGTGGTCAATTCATGGTGTGCCTATTGTAAAATGGATAGCCATGATTACTATTGGGGATTTGTACTGCGGAATCACACAAATCTAGATCTAGGATAGCAATTCAATAGAAACAAGTAATCACAGAAGAACACAAAGATTTAACGTGAAAAACTCTTGCGGGAAAAAACCACGACACAAAGCTATAAAAATCTATTATGAAAAGAAGTTACAAGAGAGAGGACTTATTCGATTCGAACAACCTCGAATCTCACCCTTGCTACACCCTTTGATAACCCTAGAACTCCTTTAGAAAGCTTTAGAATTATTTCCCATACCCTAGAAAGGCCCTAGGGACACCTATTTATAGTTTAGGCAACTTGCCTTTCGCACCCTTTTGAAAACCGACTCAAATTTCCGCAGTCCGCATTAAATTCGGAAACGAATCTACGTAACCTCAATTGGTCGAGCATGGGCTACGACTGGTCGAGCACCTCGGAACCCAGAAAACTGATGCTCGCTGGATTTTGAGTTGAGCGGTCCATAACTGATCGTGCAGCTCCCTCGACCAGTCGAGCTAGTCCTTCGACCGGTCGAGCGTATAAAAAAAAACATCAGATTTAAGACATCTGACAACAATCTCTACCATGTCTTCAATCTTCAACCGTGTAGCTTCTTAACCTCTTTTCTTATTTCTGTATTGCATCATAGCTTCAATCAACGCTTCTCGGGCACACTCTGTCTTTCTTTTACGCCATCGCCAAGCCTAGAGAAGTTGCACAGAACTTGAACTTCTTTGTAAGAATGACCTTGGTGAGCATGTTTGTTGGATTCACGCTGGTGTGAATCTTTTCCAGTGTGACGCCTTCTTCCTTAAGCACCTATTAGATAAAGTGGTGACGAACATCAATGTGTTTAGTACGTGAGTGATAAACAGAATTTTTAGCTAAATTAATAGCGCTCTCGCTATCACAGTTAACCGGCACGCCCTCCTGTTAAAGTCCCAACTGATTTATTATGCCTCTAAGCCAAACACCTTCTTTAAACGCTTCCGTCGCTGCCATATATTCTGCTTCGGTCATGAAAGAGTCACAGACTGAATCTTCAACATCCAACTGATTGTTCCACCCAATAGTATAAATGAGTATCTTGAAGTAGACTTCCTGGAATGCCTACGTAGTCAGAATCCACATACCCTACCAACTTTGTCCCTGTTTTTTCAAAAGTTAAGACTTAGTCTTTCGTACCTCGAATGTATCGAAGTAGCCATTTCATCGCTTCCCAATGTTGCTTACCAGGGTTTGACACATATCTGCTCATAACACCGACAGCCTATGAAATATCCGGTCTCGTACAGACCATGACATACATTAAACTGCCAACCGCATTCGAATAAGGTACATGAGACATAGCCTGCTTTTCTTCATTTGATTTAGGACATTGTTCGGAGGAAAGATTGAAGTGAGCCGCGTGGGGAACGCTCACCGGCTTTGCCTGATCCTTCCCATACTCTATCAATACCTTTTCAAGGTATTCTGCTTGTGATAACCAAAGCCTGCTCCTCTTCCCCTCTCTATGAATATCTATGTCGAGAACCCTCTTTGCAGCCATCAGATCTTTCATCTCGAATGTCTCTAATAACTGAGTCTTCAGTATGTTGATTTCAGACATATCATGACAGGCGATCAACATATCATCAACATACAGTACTAGGATAATGAATTTTCCATCACTCAGTGTCTTGTAATAGACATAGTGATCGTATTCACTCCGAGTACATTTCTGACTCACCATGAAAGAATCAAATTTTTTATACCACTGCCTAGGCGACTGTTTCAGGCCGTACAACGACCTCATTAACCTGCAAACCTTTTTCTCTGCCCCTTTAACTTCGTAGCCCTCTGGTTACTTCATGTAGATCTGCTCTTCCAATTCCCCATGTAGGAATGCAGTCTTCACATCCATTTGTTCCAGCTCGAGATCGTATTGGGCAACTAGCGCCAACATGAATCTGATAGACACTTGCTTAACCACTGGAGCGAATACTCTGTGAAGTCGATTCCTTCTCTCAGAGCATAACCCTTTACTACCAACCTTACTTTGTATCTATCCTGTTTCCTTTTGAATAACCACTTGCATCCGATCGCTTTCCGACCCACAAGAAGCTCCACCAGCTCCCATGTGTGATTTTTGTGCAGCAAGTCCTTCTCATCGTCCATAGCCGCCTTCCACTTTTCTACATCAGGTTCATCAAGAGATTCCTGAATAGTAGATAGGTCTCCCTCATCTGTAATGAGGGCATATACAATATTAGAGTCGTCTCTGTATCTTGCCAGTAACCTACGATCACGCGGTGGATTCCTTCTCACAGGTGGCTGCTCCACCTGATCCTGTACCTCTGTCTTTACATTTGTGTCACGCCCCAAACCCGGAGATCGGATTCACAGGAATACCGATCGCCGAACCCGGTGCCGACAGCCTCCGTAGTACCCCATTTTCGGCTCCTAATGTCTATACGATAGATTCCGATCCTAGGATCCTAAAAGGAGGATTTTTTTTTTTTTGTACATTTAACTCGTAATAAGCATAACCACAAGATTACCCAATTCACAATAGCAACATCATCATCACATATCCACTAATATAATCATCTGAGTATAATGCTGAAAAGGAAATACATAAATCGAAAATCAAGCTCCAGAAGACCGTTGCACGCTCCAAGCTCAACACTGCTGCAACCTAACATCAGGCGTGCACGCATCTATCGTGTATAAGCTTATAGAAAACTTAGAGGGTGGTGTAAGTGTGTGCACAAGGTAAGTGCCAAGTATTCAATACAATGCCATCATCATACAGTACCGAAAATACTGGTAATCCATAAATCGTATAATATCGGAATAAGCAGAATTACTAACAAGATCATGAATTACCAGAGTAAGCAGAAATACTGATAAGGTCATAAATTATATGATAACAGAGTAGGCAGAAATACAGACATGTCCATGAGTCAATCAATATCAGAATAAGCAATATA
Organism: Magnolia officinalis; assembly: GCA_021015155.1. Taxonomy (NCBI): domain Eukaryota; kingdom Viridiplantae; phylum Streptophyta; class Magnoliopsida; order Magnoliales; family Magnoliaceae; genus Magnolia; species Magnolia officinalis. The sequence goes on along the minus strand of JAJHSJ010000009.1, from coordinate 59,230,944 downwards.
AAATTACTATGCAAATGAGGAGTCATAAAGAGCCAAATATTAAATGTCGAGGATGCGATGCAGTATGTAATTCCTGATGATTCCACGAATAGCGTCAATCGTATCTAGACCATATAACTGCAGAGACATAGTAACCCATAATACCATATGCCGTGGATGTAATGTAATATGAGGTGAGAATTGAATGACTATGCTGGAGTATGAAGTCGGGATGATAGTACGTAGTATCGCAGGCTATGGGGTCCATCACAAGGGACTTCTATCCAAACCAGTCTCATACCTAAATTTGGATAGTCAGACTCAATGTGGTAAACTCCTGATCTCAGGTTAGTCGCGTGCCCAACCGAAATCCTAGCCATGTGAAGGTGCATGTAACAAATAGTTGCGCACCACCAGCTCGAGTGGATAGTGAATGAATGAATGAATGAATGAGTATGCAACTCCTGGTCAATAAGTCCACATATCAGTACGGTTCATCTCTGAGATCATCACCGGGGTCTAGTATACTCTACATATAATCGCCGCCTACTAGACACGCAACCATGCAAGTGGAAGAGACCTCACTATCCGCCTGGCCAGTAGTCAGCCAATATCTACCCGGCACATCGATAGCGGACCCATTTACGAGCTGGTCAAACTCAGCCTAGCAATGCCCCCTACCCTCGGGCGGGTAAGGCCACACCCTTTCCCAACCGACCACGGCACAGTGGGAGACGCGGCCTCCTGGTATTCGGCACTCGGACGCTCATGGATCCACTCGGTCTCGACGTTGGGGCGTCTCCTGGCCACGGAGGTTTAGGAATTTTCACGTAGGGACATCTATGATGCCCGTATGCTAAAACCAAATATTTTCGGTGTCTCATCTGGCCATCCACGATATGCTTGTGGAGGCTATGACCCTGATATTGATAGGGCGTACAGTAGTCATAGCATACAATGCAAGATGCATGAGTCATACAATCCTGTCATGCATTAATCCTGCGCATACCGTGCGCTCATGCGAGCCTCCACCTATCAGGGAGTCTCATAACAACCTGCCCAATGACATATGCAATGGTCAACCATATCTCATAATAAACATGCAGATGATGCGTATGGGCATGTATCGTGATGCTATGTTGTCACATACTCATGTTCGGTATCAATAACCGGCATCAACAATCGTCCTCGACAATGTGGACATTTAACCAACATTGCCCACAAGGAATGGCCCATATAGAGCCTAACATGTAGTAGACCCGTGGCCTCACACAATGGCCAAATATACAACACCATGGGCCTCACTTAAGAGTTTAATACACATCACGATGGGCCTTTCACATGGGCCTAACATACATCACAATGGGCTCCATCGCTTGGCCCTCAAATGTATCACAATGGGCCTCATCACATAGGCCTCGATACCCGGCCTCAAAAATTGGAATCGGCCTATACAATCGGCCTTGACAAATCGAAATTGGCCTCGATACTTGGCCTCGACAATCGAAATCGATCGATAATCGGAATCGGCAATCGATCACGTCAATCGGCAATCGGTCACGACAATCGAAATCGATCGATAATCAGAATCTGCAAATCGGTCATGTCAATCAGAATCAGCAATCGGTCACGACAATCGGGATCGATCGATAGTCAGAATCGGTAAATTGGTCATGTCAATCAGAATCAGCAATCGGTCACGACAATCGGGATCGATCGATAGTCAGAATCAGCAAATCGGTCTCGTCAATCGAAATCGGCAATCGGTCACGACAATGAGAATCGATCGATAATCATAATCGGCAAATCGGTCACGTCAATCAGAATCGACAATCGGCCATGACAATCGAGATCGATCGATAATTAGAATTGGTAAATCGGTCTTGTAAATCAGAATCAGCAATCGGTCACGACAATCGGGATCGATCGATAGTCAGAATTGGCAAATTAGTCTCGTCAATCGGAATCGGCAATCGGTCACGACAATCGGAATATATCGATAATCAGAATCGAAAAATCGGTTAGGTCAATCAGAATCAGCAATCGGCCATGACAATCGAAATCGATCGATAATCAGAATCGATAAATCGGTCATGTCAATTAGAATCAGCAATCGGCTATGACAATCGTGATCTATCGATAATCAGAATCTGTAAATCGGTCTCGTCAATCAGAATTGATCGATAATCAGAATCGGTAAATTGGTCACGTCAATCGGAACCGGCAATTGGCCATGACAATCGAGATCGATTGATAATCAGAATAGGTAAATCGGTCTCGTCAATCGGAATCGATCAATAATCTGAATCGGTCAAACACAGCCTAAGGGAAGGTCATAATATGGACATTAAATCATCATTGCCTATCAATGCGGTCATTTAACCATCATTGTTCCCAAGGAGTGGTCCACATAGAGCCAAACGTATCGTAGGCTCATGGCCTCACACAAGGGCCTAATACACAACAGGTGGGCCGCATCCACGGGCCTCATACAAGGGCCAAATATACATCACTAGTGGGCCCTACACATTGGCCCTAATATACAACATAGGTGGGCCTCAAATATACAACATAGGTGGGCCTCAAATGGGCTTGGACCACACCAAAAATTATTTTACTAATTGTGGGTGTAACATGTGTATCAGTGCACACTAGTAATCCATGAGGCACGTGGCCCATTAATGAAGACCAACACTGCCCAAGCCTTTTCCATATAAATTAGCACCATCCAAACTTGTGCAGGTGCATCAGCACCATCCAAAACATTGTTTATGTGTATTAGCACCATCTAAACTTTGTCCAACATCGGGTGCCACCATCAGGACGGCTGGGATGCACCTATACATCACTGGGTCCCACCGAACTTACTGACGTTAATTAGCAGGTGGGTCCACCACCTGGACAGCTTGGATGCTCAAATACATCACGGGTGTGGCCCACATGGCAAAGCAGATGGACGGCTTGGAGGGAAGAATAGATGGACGACGTGGAGGGAAAAACAGATGGACGGCGTGATTATAGAACATATACATCAAGGTGGGTCCCCGTACGTGTGGGATGGATCCACACGTGCTGAATGAAAGGACAGTTTGAATATAGCACATATCTCAGGATGGGGCCAGCGTCAGCACAGCAGCTGGGCGCTGCTGGACGGTGTAGATGCAGAACACACGCATCAACAAGTAGGGCCCACCGCATATGGGTGGATGACGTGGATAAAACATGTACATCAAAGTGATTCCCACCGTCGAGATCACTGGACGGTGAGGATATAAAACACATACATCATGTATGGCCCCACGTCCATGTCCAGGGACTGGACGACCTTGGACAAAACACATTTATCATGATGGGTCCCACCAATGGACGGATGGCGTGGATGATCATACATTGAGGTGGGTTCCCACCACCTGCTGAAATAGATGAACGGCTTGGATCATAGCTCAAGGTGGGTATCCACCGTCAGATAAAACCCATGCATCAGGTGGATTTCCACCAGATGGACGGTGAATGAAACACTTACATTGAAGGGGTCCCACTGTCCAGATGAATGGACGGTGGATGATACACATACACTAAATGGGCCCCACCGTCCAGATGAATGGACGGTGGACAATACATCCACGTCAATGGGTCCCACCTTCATTGATGGACGATTTAGGTGGAACATCCACACGTGGCCTTGCAGAACTTGCTGATGTCAGACCTCAGCGAGGTGGGCTCCACGTGCTGACTGAAATGCAGCAGCAGCTGCTTCGTTATGCACTCCAGCCGATTCACGTCCACCGTCCATGGATTGGACGGTGTGGAGGAAACACATTCAGTCAAGGTGGGCCCCACACGCTGCCATCCTGGGGTCCACACAGTGGACAGTGTAGATAAAACCCATACAGCATGGTGGGCTTCTACATCATGAAAATGAAATGGACAGTTGGATGAACACATCCACACGTGGGTCCTGCAGCTGCTGGACGGTGTCCAACAACGTCCTGCAGCTGCTGGCTTAATCAATGGATGGTTTGGATATAACACATGCCCTGTGATGGGGCCACAAAACTTGCTAATGTTGATGCAGTGCGGTTCACACGTCCCACGTCCTGAAAACGGACGGACGGTGTAGATCTTCACATCATCAAGGTGGGTCCACACATGTGGCCCACTAGATAATATAGTGTACATATATATATATATATATATATATATATATATATATATATATATATATATATATATATATTATATGAGTCGGGATCCTCTGTTGTCGGGGTCAACAGGATTTTCCTGTTACCCTAGTGGTTTGGCGTCGGAAGCTTTTTTTTTTTTTTTTAATTATTTTTTATTTTTTCAGTGAGTGTTGACGTGGACCAATGAATTTTAGGGTATTAGGAATTCTCTGTTGACCGGGTAACAAAGGATCCGGACTCATATTATATATGAGTTGGGATCCTCTGTTGTCAGGTCAACAGAGATATCCTGCTACCCTAATCCTCATTGGTCCACGTCAACACCCACTGTAAAAATTAAAAAAAATAAAAAAAAGCTTCCGACGCCAAACCACTAGGGTAACAGGAAATTCCTGTTGACCCGATAACAGAGGAACCCGACTCATTATATATATATATATATATATATATATATATTATATTATATATATATATATATATATATATATATATATATATATATAAAGACAAGAAGCCGGAAATGTCCAGGCCTCATAGTCCAGGCCGGCTGGACAGCAGCTGTTCGTTGGGCTTGGCCAGTCCTTGGACCAATGGCTGGGGTGACTCCACTCCATGGACGGTGGAGATAAAACCTATAAATGACAGTGGGAGTCCACATGGGTGGCCCACACAGTTTGGATCCACTGACATTTGTATTTTCCTTTCATCCATGGCTGGCCCGAAAATGGGCATCAAGGTGGACCCAAATGTGGATAGTGGGTTGGCCCGCTTAAATGGATGGCGTGGATCATCATACCACATCAATGGTGGTCCATCAAACCAAGGAAGAGAGAGAGAGAGAGAGAGAGAGAGAGAGAGAGAGAGAGAGAGAGAGAGAGAGAGAGAGAGAGATCAGTGAGGTAGAGGGAGGGACCCCGCCACTATGGGCCCTCCCTATACGATGCATAAATCAAGATGGGTCTCACCAATGTGGGCCCTTAAATCACACAAAGACAAATACAAAATCACCCACCTTTGATCTCCTCTTCCTTCTTTCGCCAATGTGATCTAGTGCTCCTAAGGACGAACTTCAACGGATGAGATTGTTTTGGAGGGTGGGGATGGGAGATAGGAAGTGGGCCACACAAAGCCTCTCATGGAGTTTTGCTTGGACGTGGGTTGCTCCCGTGGGAGTTTATTGGAATGATGAGAGAGGAAATGAGAGAGAGAAGTGGTGAGGTGAAGTGATGGGATGAGAGGGATGGTGAGTGATGTAAGGGGGTACTTTTTTGTAAGAGAAGTTGACTTTTGGGCAGAGTAGTTGTACTTGGGGATGGGTGTGAGTGATGTGTACTTGATTGATGTGATCGATGTGATGTGTCGTAGAGATTCCCTCGATATTTGCAACGTGCGGCGTTTTCCTCGAACTGAACGTGGGTCCACATCTCCTACCCCGGGTATCTATAAGTGCTATGGTCTCATGCTCCGTTGGTTGTCAAATTTTGTTGTGTCAAAACATCTATCTGTGTCTTGTGTTTGTAAGGTGATTTATATGTATTCAAGACACTGAATAAACACTTCATGACATTGGATGTCTTTAAGAAATACAAAGTGTACTTCATCATCCTATCAATGTTTAAAGCTACAATGTTGAAGTTCAAGTTTCAAGAAACAACTTTCAAACTCAAGAAATGACTTCAAGACTTATAAGCAATGCATGAAGTAGTTTTCACGCTGATGAAGATCTCAAGATTAAAGCTACAACAAGTTCAAGATCTCAAGCCTGATATGGTTCAAATATCTACATTCGTGAATGGTTGAAGTTCAATGTCCATACGACATGTTTCAGGTTTGACTGACCTTAGGTTTACCTTATAAGTAGGTCACTTTGGATACATAAATCAAATGTTTATTTTACATAAGTTTGGTCTATTCTACGACCAGTCCTAGCTCCTGTTCGACCAGTCCTAGCATTGGTTCGACTAGTCCAAAAATTCCACGACCAGTCCTAAGTTGTGAAGATTTTGAAATTTTTTGACACCTACGACCAGTCCTGGAGTCTTTCAACCGGTCGTAGGAGTGTCTTCGACTCGTTCTCGACCAGTCGTAGGGCTACGACTCAAAGTCCAGCAAGCTAATCTATGGTCCTACTACGACTAGTCGTAGATAGATACGACCAGTCGTAGGTGACCCACGAACAGTCGTAGGCTTCCCTTCCCACGACCAGTCGTGGAATAACTTTCAAAGATCGGCTCAATATTTCAAATATCCGTTAGAGCTACGACCAGTCGAAGTTTCTAAGACCAGTCGTAGACGCGATTTTTGTTTCTATAAATTGAATACGAAATTCAGAGTTCTGAGAATTCAACTCAATTCAATTCAAGAAACTTCAAGTGATCACTTTGAGATAAGTCTGTGTTTATTTTAAGCTACCTTGTGCTTATTTAATATTCCTTTTTGCTAGCTTATTTAATTTGATTTTGTTTCTGTATTCCAATCTTATTTGAAAAGAGGAATCACCTTATTCCTTCTTCTTGGAATCAAAATCAAATATAGCTAGGCCCGACTAGTTAAAATCTAAAATCTATTAGAATTCAGAACCATATTAAAGTGAGTATTAAAAATTGAACTTTGACATTCAATCATCTACTCCGATTGGTTCTACCGGGCTGCTACGAAAAGGAGAAATCCAGGTATTTTACAATTCTGTAAAATTTCATTCCTTTTGGTTTTGTTTGAGATTAAGCCAGAAAAATCTCATTGTATTGGTTATGAGGAGAGCCAGAAAACTCAGAAAAGAGGGGTTTTTGAATTGTGTAAGCCTGAGTGAAAAAGACACAATTGTAAAGGTTTTGGGTGAACCTGTGAAAACCTATTTGATAGTGAACGCTAATATCCCCTGTGTGAGGATATTAGTGTTTGGAGTAGCATTCAAAGTTGGTGTACACACAGGCGAACCACTATAACTCTTTGTCTTGTGGATTGAATGCTTGCTTAATTTTCATATCTTTTATCATTCAATTGTGTGGAATGTACAAGTGGATGTGAATGTTGTAACTATTTACATTTCAAGCAAGTGTGGGGATTGTTGTAATAATTTAGATCTATATTTCTGCATTTAATTTCAATTCCTTGTTATTCATTTATTTCTATTAAAATTGAGTCCTTGATCCAAAAGATGTTCTAGAAATAAGGTTGTCCTACCATAAGCCCTTGTTTATTATGGTGTAAGGTTATCCTTAGAACTGAATTTGTATCAATCTCTCAATACTTATTTATCAAGGTGATTTGATTTCAGCATTGTGAATTGATTTATAATTGTAAGGCTATTGGTTTATTTTATTTCCGCTGATTTTATTTTAATTTGGCATAGTCCTATTCACCCCCCCTCTAGGACATATAGCTTGGCCTTTTCAGTATCGCCTTGGTGCACGAGATGCGGCGTTGAAACCACAGCGACGGCGCGGTCGCAAGGGTACAAGTCTCGGGTCAAGTCGACTCTGGAATATGGAACACGACTCATGATCGCTCGCTAACTCTAATAACAGATCGCGGGTCACCGACTGGGAGGACCACGGAAGCCTACAGAACGGTACAGGCTAGGATACGGGTTTCACATCTGTCTCTGCCTGAGTATCATTTGTGTTATTCTGGACGTTTACGATAACCCTTTCTGGTTCCTCTTACTTTGATCATTCTTGCGAAATAGGAGCTTCATCAAATCTGACGTCACGACTAGTGATGACCTTACGTGTGACCTTATCGAATAACTTATAACTTTCACACCAATGACATAGCCAACAAAGATATACTTTTTGGCTCTATGGTCTAGCTTATCTCTCTCAACTAATGGTACATGAGAGTAAGCCTCATAACCAAATATGCGTAGATCTGAATAGTCAAATTTCTGACTATTTCATACTTCCTCTGGGATTTTACATTCAATTGTCGTTGAAGGAGACCGGTTCACCAAATAACAAGCCGTGTTAACGGCCTCAGTACATATGTCCTTGCCTAACGCAGCATTACTTATCATGCATGTGGCCCTCTCAAGGAGAGTCCGATTCATTCGCTCAGCCACACCATTTTGCTCGGGCGTGTGGCGCACTGTGTTGTGCCTGATGATCCCTTCATCCTTGCAATAATCATTAAACTCAGTGGAAGTAAATTCTCCACCATTGTCAGTCCTTAAAACCTTTATTTTTCGCCTTGACTGTTTTTACACAATTGCCTTTCATTGCTTGAATATGGTGAAAACTTCGGATTTACGTTTTATAAAGTAAACCCAAACATTTCTGGAGTAGTCCTCAATGAATGAAACAAACCATGACGACCCCCAATGGAAACTTCTGGCGATGGCCCCCATACGTCAGAACGCACATAATCAAACACTCCCTTACAAACATGTTTTCCAAATTTAAAAGACAATCTAGATTGTTTACCATATATACAATACTCGCATATATCTAAATCAGAATTTTTAAAAGCTGGAATTAAACATCGATAAAAAAGTACCTTCATGCGTCGCTCACTCATGTGGCCCAGACGAGCATGCCACATACGTAGAGACCTGAAGTCTGTAATAGCTGTTGTCGCTTCACTTGTGGAAGTGCTCCCAATCAACTTGTAAAGATTTCCATGCCTCTACGCTCTCATAACCACGAGTGCCCCTTTTGAAACTTTAAAGACACTATCAATACCGGTGAACTTGCACCCTATAGCCTCGAGTGCACCGAGAGAAATTAGACTTTTCTTCATATCAGGAACGTGCCTGACATTAGTCAAGGTACGCTCTATCCTATCAAACATCTTGATGCTCACTGTGCCAATAGCCACAACATTACAGGCATTGTCATTGCCCATAAAAACCTGTCCACCATTGCATTCCTTTTAATTGGTAAACCAACTCCGATGAGGAGTCATGTGATAAGATGATCCCGTGTCAGTAGTATCTACTCGTCTTTATGATTGTCGTGTAAGTGGACCAATAATGGAAACAGACAGAACATCACCACCACTTGATTCTTCATCAGATGTGACCACATTGGCCTTCTTGGAAGAAGCCGCTGAATTTTCTTTCTTCGTTTTAGGATTTCTTCAATCCTTTTTCATGTGTCCAGACAACCCACAATTCCAACACTTTAATTTTTCTTTGCCCTTGCCCTTGGATTTGGATCTAGGCCTTGAAGACCCTGTACCTCGGTTAGAATCTCTGCCCCTCGTAATTAGTGCATTGGAAGATGCCCCCATGTCGCCGTTTAACTTTCTCGTAGCCTTCCCTTGAAGGGCTGAGATAACGGTGTCAACACTTAGGGTTTTATTTGCGGTGCACATCGTGTCCCTGAAAGACTCATATGATGCAGGAATAGAATTCAATAATATACATGCCTATTCCTCATCTTTGACCACTTCCTCCATATCCAGCAATTTGCACATTAATTTATTAAAGTTGCTGATATGGGCTCTAGATCTCCACCTTCTGCCATCTTGAAGGTATAATACTGTAGCTTCAAGTGTAGGAGATTTTTAGAGGACTGCTTTGCATAGATGTTCTCTAACTTCGCCCACAAACTAGCTGCAGTTTTCTCCCTCAAAACATTATAGAGAACCTCATCTGTGAGACATAAATGGATAGAGGTTAAAGCATTACTATCGAGGTTTTTTCATTCATCATCTTTTATGGTAGATTTTCGCTCCTTAAGAGCCTTAATCTCGTCTTGCTTGGTTAACAGGCTAATCATCTTAACCTTCCATAACTCAAAATTATTTTTGCCCGAGTACTTCTCAATATCAAACTTGTTGTTTCCCATTATTACTAATCTTGCAGATTCATATATGTGCCCCAACGATTTCTCTGATACCACTTGTTGGGGATTTGTACTGCGGAATCACACAGATCTAGATCTAGGATAACAATTCGATATAAACAAGCAATCACAGAAGAACATAAAGATTTAACGTGGAAAACCCTTGCGGGAAAAAACCATGGCACAAAGCGACAAAAATCCACTATGAAAAGAAGTTACAAGAGAGAGGACTTACCCGATTCGAACAACCTCGAATCTCACCCTTGCTACACCCTTTGATAACCCTAGAACCCCTTTAGAAAGCTTTAGAATTATTTCCCAAACCATAGAAAGGCCCTAGGGACACCTATTTATAGTTTAAGCAACTTCTCTTTCACACCCTTGTGAAAACTGACTCAAATTTTCGCAGTCCGCATCAAATCCGGAAACGAATTTGTGTAACCTCGACTGGTCAAGCAGACTGCTCGACCGGTCAAGCATGGGCCACGACTTGTCGAGCACCTCGGAACCCAGAAAACTGATGCTCGCTGGACTTTGAGTCGAGCTGTCCACGACTGGTCGTGCAGCTCCCTCGACTGGTCGAGCCAGTCCTTTGACTGGTCGAGCATATAAAAAAAATGTCAAATTTAAGACATCTGACAATAATTACCTTTAATGGATGGCCAATCATGGGGATTATGTTCCTTGAATGGAAGTGGATTGCGTACTGAGTTACTCAGTATGCTTAAACACTGTGGGACCCACCATAGGTGTATGTGTCTTATCCACGCCATGCATGATGCCAAAATTGAATCATGTCCAAAGCTCAAGTAGATCATGCCACAGGAAACAATGGGATTAATGATGTCCACTGTTAAACCTTTTTAGGCCTACGATGATGTTTAGTTGAGGTCACACAAACATAAATAAAGGAAACTCACTACAAGAAATTGGCCTTTTACCGACGAACGTATTACCTACGAAATTTATTTTGTCGGTAGACATGACTTTCATTGACGAACTATGATTTCATCGGCAAAAGATTCCTGCCACGAACAAATAGTTCCCTCCACCATTTACAACGATGGGCTGGACCCTTTTACCGACGAAATTATATATCGTCGGTGAAAAATATTTTCCCAACGATTAGTTCGTCGGTAAATGTTATTTTTACCGACGAACAAAATAGTTCGTCGGCACAAGATCGGAAGGCGATTTTTACCGACATTGTACAATATTGTCGGTAAAGTATCTTTTTACCGACGAAAATATTCGTTAGTAAAGGATCTTTTACCGACGAAATAGATACATCGTCAGCAAAAATCGGCATTTTGATTTGATGTTAGTTAAGTTTTGTGGGCTCCATCATGATGTGTGTTGAACATTAACACCATGCATTTGATGTGTCCCCTTTATGTTATGAGATATCTCAAAACTCATCCGTATACAAAACTCAGGTGGGCCACACCATCTAAAACTATGTGAAGACATCCTAAAAAATATAAAAGCACTTGGTGGGGCCCACATGAGTTTTGGATGCGGCTGAAACTTGGTCTAACCCTTCATCCAAGTGGGACACACATAATGAGTGGGTTGGATATGTGAATCACATCTAGGCAGACACAATATATGATTATGAAAGTTTTAAGGAAACCCATCTCCACTACATTTAAGTGAGTTACTCATTACCCTTAGCATACTAAGTAAATTCTGTGGGGTCAACCGTTATTTATTTATTTTATCTACTCCGTTCATCCATGTTAACAGATAATTTGAGGTGTCTAAAGAATAAAAAGGAAGCATATCCAAAGCTCAAGTGGACCACACCACAGGAAATAGTGTGATTGAACCTCTACCATTGAAAATTTCTTGGAGGCCATAGAAGTTTTGGATTAAGCTGATGTTTGTGTTTTCTCTTCATTCATATCTTTTTGATATTATGAACAACCTTTAACCGTTTTTGGACAATCTGATCAGTCTAGATTGAAGAGTAAATAACTTCAGATGTTTAAATCAAAATTCACTCAAATTGTTGATCAATCTTGTATGCCCAATATCTTTTTCATATGTAGCATGATCGGGGCGTGTAACTAGTCAAATTGAGGGTATTGATCAATAAAATAGAGTGAATGGACCAGACATGTAAAATGGGCCAATATTCTGGTCAAAATTGTGACCCAACTTATTGACCCCGTAAGAACCTAAGAATTAATGTTAGTAAGTTTTGTGGGGCCCATCATGATGTGTGTCGAACATCAACATTGTGCATTTAGTGTGTCCCTTTTAGGTTATGAGATATCTCAAAAATCATCCGTATAAGAAACTCAGGTAGGCCATACCATCTAAAACTATATGAAGACATACTAAAATATATAAAAGCACTTGGTGGGGCCCACATAAGTTTTGGATGTGGCTGAAACTTGGTCTGACCCCTCATCCAAGTGGGACACACATAATGAAGGGGTTGGATATGTGAATCACATCTAGGTGGGCCCAATATATGATTATGAATGAAACAGGTCCAAGGCTTAAGTGGAGCACAAAGTGGGGATTGAACGTCCACCATTAAAAACTTCTTGGGAGTTGGAGAAGTTTCAGATCAAGCTGATATTTGTGTTTTCATTTCATCCATGTCTACATGACATTATGAATAGATTGGATGGTAAAAAAACATCACGGTGGCCCTTGGAAAGGTTTCAATGGTGGGTGTCATTATCACTGCAGCTTCCTTTGGTGTGGTCCATGGGAGCATGTGAACCTGCTTCATTTTTAGGAGCACACCTTTAAATGATCTGAGAAAAGTGATGAATGGGGTGGATAAAATAGTTACATCACGGAGGGCCCCACAGAGCCCAGCCCGGATGTAGTGAACTTATTATCGACGAAATTTATTTCGTCGTAAAAATGACTTTTACCGACGAAATAATATTTTGTCGGAATAAGATTCCCACCCATACCAGACATATTCCCGCCGAGAGGCTAGTTTTACCGACGATATATGATATTGTCGATAAAGGAGATTTTTACCGACGAATTTGTTCGTCGGTAAAGGCGGACAAAATGAATGGTAGACATATTATTTCACTTTATGTGGTTGATTATGGATGTCGATTTGTAATTTTTGTTTCTGGTGTAGCTAATAAGTATATTTAAAAGCATATGTACGGAGTGGATGGGGCTAATAGAACACGGGTGGGCCTAAATAATTTGTAATCCTTTTACCGACGAAATTTTAAAACTATCACCGACGAAACTTTTTGTCGGTAATAATGATAAGTTTTAAGTTGAAACGACTCCAGCATCCATCTTCATTGTCGCTCTCTCTCTCTCTCTGATCTCTCTCTTTCTCTCTCTCTCTCTCTCTCTCTCTCTCTCTCTCTCTTTCTCTGTCTCTGTCTCTCGTTGTCTCTCTCTCTCTCTCTCACTCTCTCTCCCTCTGGCTGTCGCTCTCTCTCACTCTCACTCTCTCTCTCGTTATCGCTCTCCACCGACGCTCTTGTTGCCGAAGCCCTACCCACACACACCTTCTCTCTCTCTCTTTGAAGCTCGGTTGAGGTATTTCTCTCGCTCTCTCTCAATCTCTCTCAATCTCAATGACGATTTAGGGATTTGGGGATTTTAGGGTGGAATGTTAAAAATAGGAATTTTGGGGATTTTTTTCTAGCTGTCCATAATCCAAGGTGGGGCCCACTCTGTGAAAAATGATGGGACAATCTATGGCTGCACTTGTCTTGAACAGCATGCGGATTTGATTTTCCTAGCTTGGAGTGGTTGGGGTTGGTCGTGTGTCTGTGGGTGTTGATGAACTCAATGGTTGGGATTTAATTTGTGAGGATGGGGACAGGAAACCAGCCGTTGACCCTTTCAGCCAGTATCTATGGGGTCCACCATGATTTAAATATTTTATCTATTCCGTCCATCCATTTTTTAAAAGATAATTTTTATGGTTTCAGCCAAAATGAAATATATAAAAATATCAAGTGGACCTCACCAAGGGAAATCGTTCGAATTGAAATTCTACCGTTGAAAATTTCTTGGGGCCCACAGAATTTTTGGATCAAGCTGATATTTGTTTTTTCCCTTCATCATGTCTTTGTGATCTTATGAACAGGTTGGATGACAAATAAACGTCACTGTGGGCCCTAACAAGGTTTCAAAGGTGGAAGTCATTATTCCCACTGTTTTCTTTAGTGTGGTCAACTTGAGCTTTGGTTATACTTTTATTTTGGACTCAACTAGTAAAATTATCTGGAAAAACGGATGGACGGCGTGGATAACCCACATACATTCATAGTAGGCCTAACTGAGTTTACTCAGTACGCAATCCTATTTCCCCAAAACTGATACTAAATAAATGATCAAATGCTGTAGTGCTATGACCTCACTGTAAGTTATAGTGCTCCTAGTTGCATCCAGACCCTTAGACAGTCAAATACATTGATCATAACCCTTCATTAGGTCCAACTCATACTTCAATGGCTACCATAAAAACATCATGTGGATTCAAAAAACATTGACCATTTGATCAGTGGCCTTTAATATAAAGGGTCATTTTTTTAAACACAAAACTAGCCTGAATCAACAATCAGATCCATTTATTTGTTAGGTCCCATCATGGATTGGTAATGATTCTAAAGAATCACTTTTTTAAGGCAATCTTAGCCTTCCCATCCAAAGCTTTGAAAAGTGATGGCTATGGAAAATGAGGTCAAATCATGGATGGATGAGATCATCAGATCAGTGTGATTTTTTTTATGGTGATCCATTAAATGTGTTTTGGACTTCATAGACAGTTCAGATTTATAGTTCGAACTATCGAAGTGGACCAATACAACTAGGAGCACTAAAACTTACAATGCTCTCATAACATTGGATCACTGGACTACAATAAAATTCTGGTGTGCCCCACCCACAATGGGATGCATGATTTGGATGGCCAGGATGACTGAGAGCTTATTCATCATCCCCACACTTCCTGTTCATATTTATACATTTCTCTTTTAATTTCTCTTCTCCTTTTGCATACGAAACCAAGAAAAAAAGAGTTGAGTTTGGCCTAATCAAGCAATTAGAGGTGGACTTAGCAGCAAATTGAAGGAACGTGTATCATATCCACTTTGTCACCATTAGGTGGATTTCAAAACGTAGGTCGATACAAGGCTTAGGTGGGCCACACTATAGGGAATGGTTTGAAAGCATTCATAGAACATCTAAATTCACATCGTGTGGCGCACAGGAGTTCTAGAATATCTTGATTTTTAAGGCGTCCCTTCATTGTAGTGGAACATGTCACGTGAGTAGGTTGGATGACATATCCACACTGCTGTATAACCATTACATAATTTGGAAGATTCTTAAATGTGGTCATCTTCATCCCAACTGTTCTTTGTGGTGTAGGTGAATTGAGTTTTGGATTGATCTGATTTTTGGCAGCAACCTATAACAGAGTGTGGCCATTTTAATATGCTTAATATGGGCAATATGCTTAATATGTATTACATTTTTTTTCTTAAATTATTATTGTGACTTGTTAGTTTATAGTTGTGACTTATGATTGTGATTTGTAAGTTAGATAATTAGTTACCTGTTTGAGGATTTCTATGTGGCCATACATAGATATGGAGTATTTTTGGTGGCATAGAAATCACTCAAATTGTCCCATTTTTGGACAGTTTAAGGTTAGATGGATAGTATGCTTTCGTATAATCTATTGGAATGTTCATGCCTGATCCGCGATCCATCTCCTTGTTTCTCTCTAGATATGTTTCTTCCGTTCCGTATCCAATGCCAAATATCTTTACATTACTTTAGATATTTGGCATCGGAATGTAATGTAAGATCAACTTATCTGGAGAGGCATGGAGAGATGCTGCCGGATTTTCGGCGTGGATGTTTAAATAGATTATATGAAAGCATTACAATCTATCCAACTTTGTATGGGTAACTAATTTAGGATTTAACTGAGCAGTGGTCCTTGGAAGGTGGGAACCGATGTTATAACCATGACGAAGCTGTCCATTTCCTACTTACAACAATATGGGTGGCCTGGTTATTTGGACAGGCCCGTGTTTATGTATTAGCTCGAAATTGATGGAGCAGACCCAGATGTGCGTCGGACCTATCTGGATGTTAAGTGGGGGTCCTTGGAAGGTGGGAACCGCTGTTATAACTATGATGAAGCTGTCCATTTCCTATGGACAATAATATGGGTGGCCTATCCATTTGGACAGGCCCGTGTTTATGTATTAGCTCGAAATTGATAGAGTAGACCCAGATGTGCGTCGGAGCTATTTGGATGTTGAGCGGGGGTCCCTGAAAGGTGGGAACCGCTGATATTTATTTTTCCCTTTCATCACTGTCTGTATGATCTTGTGAACAGGTTGTCCCTAAACCTAAACCTATAACCTAAACCTAAACCTATGACCTAAACCTAAACCTAAACCTATAACCTATACCTAAACCTATAACCTATACCTATAACTTTAACCTAAACTTATAACCTAAACCTAAACCTATAACCTATACTTATAAGCTAAACCTATAACCATAACCTAAACCTAAACTTATAACCTATAACCTACACTTAGACCTAAACCTATAACCTAAACCTATAACCTAAACTTAAACTTAATTCACTTAACTTAAACCTACACCTAAACCCAAACCTATAACCTAAACCTATAAAACCTAAACCTATAACCTAAACCTATAAAACCTAAACCTATAACCTAAACCTAAACCTATAACCTATATAACTTAAACCTATAACCTAAACCTAAACCTATAACCTATAACCTATAACTTAAACCTATAACCATAACCTATACCTATAACTGATGTTTTATTTAAACCAATCTAATTTAAATGATTTTAAACTCGCAAGTATATGAATCAGATGTAGACACGGTACGTATTACGAGATCATTCCCACGAGGACTGGTTGTCACAATTTGAATTTTATGATTCTTCTTAACTAATTCAACAAATAATGTAGCTAGCTATTAAGTAAACTAACAAAAATTAATGAAAAATAACTGAGAACAAGAAGGAAAATTCACTCAAGGAGAACACTAGGACTTTTGAATCCACCCCTAATTATCGTAACCCTTATTTTACCTGTTGATTCACCCCAATTCAGATTGATATAAATGTAGTAAATAAAGCATACTCTATATCCTTGGTCGGGCACACAGAATGTATAATCCCTTAAAGCATAAGGATCACATCTTTCCATCCATGGTCATGCATGAAGAGATGTAATTCCTATTTCTTTCTCTATAGGAAACCTGTTCATGGTCAGACACAAGCACCTAGAATAATATTCCAAACAACATCCTCATCTAGACTTTGGTTAAGCTCATAGAATGGACAAGCACTGAGTTTTCATGTAAGCACACTAGATAAAGAAACAAATCAATCAAATCTAGATGAAATCAACAATAAACGAGAGTCATTCAAATTAGGGGTTTCATTTTAGCCCTAGCTAAAAAATTAGCAATCCATAAATTCAAATAGAAAGAAAGAAAAATAAGATTGAGAAAAGAAAAACATAAGGATATCTTTTTTTCTTCTTCCTCTCTCTCTCTCTCTCTCTCTCTCTCTCTCCTCTTTCTTCTCTTTCTAAACTTTCCTCTCTTTCTCCTTGGCTCTAGATCGGCTCCCCCCAAGCTCTTCACGTCTTCCTCCTTTTATAGCTGCTGGAGGGGTGGTGGAAAGGCTGGAGGGAACGTAGCTAAATTTGGACGCAAAACATCACTACTTTCCTCGATCAGTTTCCAAAGAAACACCGTCCCTTAGGACGTTTTGGAATGCTCTACATGATGGACGGATCAGATCTTCCATCTGATCAAATATGGTCCCACCTGAAAAATCGCTTTTCACGGACGTGCGTAAGCCTACGCACGTGACTGCGCTGACGTGATCGGTGGGCCCCACAGTAGTGTTTTCGGGAAAATCCACCTCGTCCATTGGATTCCTCTCGAAAAATCGTTCGGGAATGGGTAGTTTTGGGTGTCCATTGATGTGGCCCACAGAGTTTTAAACCTACCGTCCATTTTGTGTTTTGAACGGTTGAAAAACCAATAACGTGATGTCTTCAAATTCTGTCAGCTCGGCGTGGGTTGTGGCTGCCCCAGGGAACGAATGAACGGTATGGATCAACCGTACAGACGATGGGAGGGGCCCACAACTGCAACCGATCATGGCATGTGTGGACGCTATTTCAAAA
The DNA here is from genome assembly GCA_021015155.1 of Magnolia officinalis. Taxonomy (NCBI): domain Eukaryota; kingdom Viridiplantae; phylum Streptophyta; class Magnoliopsida; order Magnoliales; family Magnoliaceae; genus Magnolia; species Magnolia officinalis. Next base: position 59,212,789 of record JAJHSJ010000009.1, on the reverse strand, counting down.
ACGGAAATTTCCATTTTTTTTACGGAAGACGTTGGTCAAACCGACTTTGGCTGACTTTGCCGGTCTGGTGCACGCGCGGGTGTACATGTACATTGTGTACATGCGGCACTAGGTGGGATCCACTGCAATGTTCTGGAGAAATCTGCACCATCCATGTGTTTTGTCTCTCCAATTAAGGGGTTGAGACCAAAGTTGAAACATATCCTGTTATCAGGTGGGCCCCACTTAATGAATTATGGGGCTAATCTGGCCGTTGGCCCACTTTTCGCGATATCCAATGGCTAAAATTTAATATGTATGGTTAATTTATGGCCCCCAGGCCATGTATGAAGTTTTGAACTGAATGGATGGTTGGAACCATGTGACCTTGAATCTTAGACAACTTTCAAGCCTCTTTAACGTGAACGGCTTGATTTCCTCAGATCCCTGACATATAACAAGGTTGGTCCTCTGTAGTCTGTCCCTTGCTTTGGTTACTTTAGAGCATCAAATTCACGCTTTTACTACTCCTTTCAGTCAACGCTCCTGATTACTCACTGCAACAAAAACACGATTAAAATATGACATTAAGCATTATCATGTACGCAAAATCAGGTATTAACTGGGGTCTGATATGCAATATTCGACCCTCATCAATAACCTAAACCTAAACCTAAACCTATAACTTATAATCTAAACCTAAACCTATAATCTATAACCTATAACCTTAACCTAAACCTAAACCTAAACTTAATTCACTTAACTTAAACTTACACCTAAACCCAAACCTATAGCCCTAACCTGAACCCGAACCCGAACCCGAACCCGAATACCTAAACCTAAACCTTAACCTATTCTCAAATCCCTAAACCTATAACCTTAACCTATAACCTAAACCTAACCTAAACCTATAACCTATAACCTATAACCTGCACTTAAACCTATACCTATAACATAAACCTAAAACCTAAACTTATAACCTATTCTCAAATCCCTAAACCTAAACCTATAACCTATACCTAAACCTAAACCTATAACCTATACCTATAAGCTAAACCTATAACCATAACCTAAACCTATAACCTATAACCTATAGCCTAAACCTAAACCTATAACCTATAACCTACACCTAAACCTATACCTATACCTATAACTTTGTAACACCCCGGATTTTTTCCAACCTGGAGTTAGACGTCCTTACGCGATGGGTCGATCCTAACAACTGGTTAACTTCTCAAACACTCAATTCAAAAGTCTCAAATCCCTTTTCAAACCATTTTCTTCAAAACCTCACATTTCCTTCAAAAATCTCACCTTTCATTAGCTTATCCTTCAAAATTTTTTAAGTGCTTTCATATTAGACACAAATCTTAAAGTTTAGGTGATGTTGATAAATACTTAATCTAAAAATTACTATAAATAGTAAATAAATAAATAAAATGGATTTTTAACCATTAATCTTTTGGAATCTCATGAAATAAGTAGGCTATTTGGATAGATCAGCTTCTCCTACCCCAAAAACATGTATTGCACGTCAAATAACTTATCCTGGGTTATAAAATACACCTATTTCGAATACCGGACGGTGAAATCACCCCAAACAGGACAGTGAGCGGCGAGGGCCTTGCCGAGTTGGCGAGGCCTACCAAAATGCGGGCCTGGTAGAGCCGCAGTGGGCTAGCGGCCCGTTTTCGACAGAAAAATTCTACACTATTCGTCCGACTTTGAAAAATTATATCTCCCTCGTTATAACTCCGATTTATTTGATTCAAAAACCAGATTGAAGCTTAATAAGTCTAGTTTCATATAAAAATAAGCCAAGTTGGCAAGGCCTCGTCAAAATGTGGACCAGGCAGAGCCGCAACGGGCTAGCGGCCCGTTTTCGACAGAAAAATTCTACACTATTCATCCGACTTTGAAAAATTATATCTCCCTCGTTATAACTTTGATTTATTTGATTCAAAAACCAGATTGAAGCTTGATACGTATATTTTCATATAAAAATAATAGAAAAATATAATAAAATTTTAATATAGTTAAATATAGGTCATTGTGACAACTATTTGGAAAGCATTAGTTTGGACAACTACCGCTTCTAGAAATTTTAGAATTTTTCTACAACATGAAACCTAATGAAATTTGGTAGAGATGAAGTAGACGTGATAAAAAACTACTAAAAAAAATAATTAAAATGATATACTACCTAAAAGCGCTAGAAAGGGGCGTAGAACTGCCTTAGGATCATATTCTTTCGTGATTAGGGCATAATTTAGTTAAGTATTAAACTGAATGCTTAGTAGAATTAGCTTGAATCACTTTAAACACGATCTGCAAGACCCAAAACTTGTGGAATCATTGACGCTATGTTACCCTATAATCTAGGATCAATCTCATTACTCGGTTGATCTCGGGAGCATCACGAAACCCTGCATCGGACCTGGACCGCACGTCGAAAGTCCGATTAATGCGAAGATAAACGATTAGGACTGCCTCGCTGGGCTTGACAACCATCTCGGAAATCAAATCCAAATAGTGTCCTGGGGCTATTCGCTTGAGCCCGGAGTGAAGAGTGTGAGAAACGTGAAAATAATTAGAAATAAATTTTGAATTTAAGTAATCTGAGACTTGTCACTTGCAGGCCGAATATAAAGATTCAGACGGTCAGATTCTGACCCAAATACACCCTTGGATTAAGAGAAATTTCCTACACAGGCCAATGTACTTGTGGTCCTGATCGGTGATCATGGACCGTTGAATTGAAACTGGTCCGCCACGGGCGATCTGTAAACCCGATCGGACTGAAAACCTAACTTGACCTAGATCCATGGTCAGGGAGCTTAAGTCCGACCTTTGGCTGAAAGGGGGGGGCTCCGAAAATTCTCCGTTGAGCTGAAACAGTCTCCATTTGGACATAACCTAAGTATACCATGGCCCTGAGTCTATTTCCGTGAGTTTTGGACCTATATAAGGACTTTAAACCCTCTCTCATTCAGCCCATACGAATTTGAGAAAACCTAGTAGAGAGAAGAGAGAAAAGAGAGGGAAAGTGTGAGAATAGTGGGAGAAGCTTCCTGATACTCTATCTTGCCGAACTACATGTTTAGTCATCACCTTCTAATCGCTATTTCAACGATTCTGTCGACGTACTTAGGTAAGAAAAACCTAACCCAAATCTATTCTAGGGTTTTAATTGCTACAAGTAGCGAAGTAGCTGACTTAAATCGTGCTATAGGTTGATAGACCGTCGTAGACGAAGGCTTAGAGATTCTAGCGTATTCGTGACGCTTCTACGGCGTAAGGTGCGGATTTTAGATGTATAGGTTATGTTTTTCAAGGCTTTCAATGTCGGTTAATGATTTATTCTTGTTATGGGTGCTATTTCACATGCAAAATGCGTCGTCCGTTTCATGTTTCAGTTATATATGACCTATGTGTATTATAGTGTATTCTATGTATGTGTTGAAATATTTGAATACGTTTGGAATTTGGATTTGTGCTTAACATGTTTATTTGTCGTGAATATATGCTTAATACATGTGCGACAACTCCTTAGCAAAAGGACTTGCCCTAAATCACATCACGACTAATATACTATATGTGACAAATGCGTAGCCCAAGTGTTTGTAGAAATGTTTAAATGAACACGGGTCCCGGATTCAAGCATGTCATGATTATTCGTTATGGGTGTATGTGTGTGGTTTACGGGACAACTCCCTAGTGAAAGGATTTGGCCTAATACATGTGTAATCGACCTACAACGTGTATGATGATGTGTGTACTCTAAGTGTTCATAGAAATGTCTGAATGAACTAGTTGTTATTAAGGAGTACTCTATATGAGGATCGAGATACGAATCTCGGTTACCTCAATTTTGTGTATGATTTTCTATATGTATGTTACATTAATGTCTGTTTTATTTCATGAAGAGAATGTGTGTGAAATCTTGTTTGTGTTGTATTTCATAACATGCTTTTTTGATTGTAAGAATTGAATTACTGTTTATTCCTGCTTTGACCATCTCATATGATTCTTGTTGAAATGGAATGAAGTTGGGACTATGATTTAGTCCAGACAATCGGTAACGGGATTGAATTCATGGCTGAGATTCCTTTGCCACGTAGGATGTGTTTGACTAACCCGAGTCGTACTTCGGTTGGCGACAGTGGTTAGGCCACGCGAAGTGCTTATGTACTTCAAGTCGTTCAGCTGGTTATGCGCTCGTGCTAGTCGATCTCGTCAAGTAACCCGTTCTGTCTAATGTATGTTCACCATGTTCAGACGCTACTGCTTGAACCTAAGGTACCAAACTTACCAGTGTAATCCCGTTAATCTTGGTACCTCGATCCGCTAAAACTGATGAGCCGGGCATGGTGGTATGGGACATTGTGGTTGAGCTGTCAGCCTACGCTGGGGCCACGAGCCTCCCCGTAGTGACCAGTGAGCAACCGAATATGGTGGCATGAGACACTGTATTCGAGCTGTTGGCCTACACTGATAAGGTGATGGGGGAGCGGTGCAACGAGTGCTTGTAACAGCCCTGACAACCCTTTGTAGTGACCTGGAGCATACTCTGAATCTGCGAAGTGGCGATAAGCCTTCCCATAGTAAACAGAGTATAAACTAGGCCTGTATTAATAAGGTGATGGGAGAACGGTGCAACGAGTGCGTGTAACAGCCCTGACAGCCCTTTACAGCGACCTAGAACCGCATCATCATATGAGATTATCTAAGACTGACGCCCTTAGAATGGATCATTGTTTGGGAATGATATAAGGGAGGTACCTTAGTTTCCGAATACTGCTGTATGAAAAGGACTAATAACAACTCGGTAATTACGCTCATAACATAGCACTGCATGTGCCTGGCGTTGTGGAGCATTGAGGGATGAATGCATGCCACGGACGTAAGATGGTGTCGCACGAGGGAGCATTGGCGAGGGCATGTATCATGTTTGACTGTACTGCTTTATCATTACTGCTTGACTGAATTGATAACATGTTAACCTATGATTTATTGTTTCACTGAGTTAGCTACTCACTCCCACGTTATGGAACGGTGTTCTAGACACCCACCAGACTCTGTTTTTGATGCAGGTGTTGACGAGACGCAGGAGGCTATGCCTGATTACTACGATGATCAGGACGAGTTCTCCTGCATGCAGTTCTCTGGAGGCTTCGCTTAGGCCATTCAGATGACGGGGCTACAGGGTTTACCATTATAGTTGTACCACTGTTTTTGACATTTTGATTTTGAAACTAATACATGTATATAGTGACTCAGTAAGGTGTTCATACTCTGGAGACTGATTGTGACCATTTCTGGCTTTATATACATTTATATACATCTTTCAGTCTTCCCCTTGCATTTTATAACTTGATCTGGAGTATGAATTACTGTTTTAGTATAATTCCACTCATGATTAATGCACTAACATAGACAACATTCAATCATAAGCATTTATGCTGCATAAGTGATGTTTTAGAACTCGGGTGTTGAGTTGCTACTCGACCTCCGATTTTCAGGGCGTTACTAGTTGGTATCAAAGCATGATTTGGATTAAACTGGACCTGGGTTATGGTCACACGATGTACACTGATGCATTTCGACATAGGAGGGTGCGAGAAAATGTAAAAACCGTCATAGGTGTCCCAGTTTCGCTAATCAGCGAAGTTCACTGAAATCGGCCATTTTGTTTGAGTATGTACTCAACCATGATCACACGAGTCGACCTTAAAACACTTCTAGACCGTCAAACGACGAGTGTAGATCACAAATCACCCCATCTCAGCCGTTAGAAATCGGTAAATACAAATATGTATCAGAAACTTCCCGAAACGACCCGAAACGACTCAAAACGGAGTCGCGGGCCTACCCATGCTAATCCAGAGGGACCCAGGGTGGGACCTAGACCTTTTGGGGCCTAGGGGGCAGGAGGTCCTCGTCCAAATGGCGAGGCCTTGCTAGTTTTGTCCTGAGAGTGGTGAGGCCCTCGCCGGTTAGTGGGCTCGGCCGGGCGGGATGCTCGGGCCGATGGTCTTTGGGGCCTAGGGTGACCCCCTGAGGTGTGGGCTGTGGCTTAAAACCCTCTCAAACAAATACCTCCTTCACAAACTACCACTCCAAGCTCTCCTTTCTCCACAAAACTTCTGATCTTTTGTAAAAAAATTGCCCCTCCAACCTCTTCCTCTTTCGTTTTCGTGCACCATAACTATCACCCTGTCAAGACCCTCCTCCATTATTGTCTACACTCTTCATCCCCTCTCATTTGAACTCTCAAATCCCCATATTGTGTCTTAAAATCGTGGAAACTTCATATCCCATCTCATTCTTCTTAGAAAATTAGTGTTTTCATCATTTTATGCTCCCAACTGCCCTCTACAGTTACATGCATCTCCCATCTCCTTCTTTTCCTTGCTTTGAGTATACAAACCCCCTTTTGTGACTCATTACTTCACAACTCCACCATCCATTTCAATCCCAGACTTTGTTCCTCTCCAATGGCCTTCTTCGAGCTAGTTACAGCCATATTTTCGATCTCCACCTTTCTTTTTCTCATGGGAAAGAGAAAGGGTGCCCTCCTCCGTCGCCAGACTCGGATGCCTAGTCATCCATGCCGTCGGTCTGTAGCTTGTTCATTGCTGTTTTAGGATGTTTGTGTTTAAATGATTCCTGTGCTTAGTAGTGTAGTAGGTAGAAAGTGTATTGTGCGTGGTGGTTCGGGCTTAGTATAGCCGCATGCGTTCCTGTCATAATTCATGTAGAACTTTATTCCCTGTATTGTGACAAATTTTGTTAAATGAAATGCATGAAACTCCATTTGTTATCAAATGTGCAGAATGCTTGACAAGTTGAAGTTGTACTTGACTATTGCGAAATCCTTCCACCCTCCACCATTACACCTCTAAACCCATCTCTTACTCCTCTTGGCCTCACCATCTCACACCCATATGATCACAAAATTCACATTTTTGTGTCCCATAACTTTCATAACCTCCACATGTTGGGACATTTAGGGCTCGTTCGGCCAACTGCATTAGGCGAGTTTAAGGTGGATGGAATTGTAAAAGTAACAATAAATGCATGTGTAAGGTATTGTCCCTAGATTGGGTGTATCCCATGGTTATCAACACCATGTTTAGAAAGTATGCAATTACAAGTAAATCTCAGGATTTCCTTTCAAATTACACTTAGAAATTCCTCACTATGGGATTTGGAAATCCCATCTTACACTCTCCAACACAAGGCTCATTTTCCAAAGCCTGTAAAATAAATTTTAATCCCCTCCCAACCTCCTACCAAACATGCCACTCCAAATCCCGAGGTGGGATTAGCAATGTAGCCCTATTTAATACAACTTAAGACCGCTGGCCAAATAGGCCCATAGAGTTTTGAACTTAGAGTGGTGCTCCTAGATTTTGAAAGACCTAACAGTATGGAAAATCCAATAAATTGATAACGTGAACCCTAGAACCTCTTAGTTGGTATGAGCATATGTGAAATGCTCGAGCGTAGTTAAATTCAAGTGCAGGCAACTCAATTCCAATCAGACAACCTTTGACCCTAAGTGATAAACAATTTCTTGTATTAGAAAGGGTATGAAATCACCTAGTGTATAAGCATAAACCTTGGATTACAACTATTGGTTGGTTATACTAAGGAATGTAAAACACTGATTATGCTAAGACAATTAAAATATAGATTTAGTTAGTTGACTTGATTAGGTTGGAGCGAGACCCCATTCCTTCGTTGAATCCCCTTGGTACTCACAGGCTCCTTTAATAACTCTTAGGAAGGTTGTTTGACGTAGAAACTATTCATGCTCATAGAAAACTTATATATCCATTGGATTTAATGTTAGGTCAAATCAATACAATCCTTAGAATTGTCTTCCCAAAGACTTATTACAATCGGGAACACGGAGTAGAGAACTATATAAAAGCGAGGTATTCGTGGTTTGAATTGAATTCTCAATCCTAGTAGTTACGAATGAACTCTATGCTCTGATCAAGCAGAGGGTCGGGATCAACGAGGATTAAGAACTGATACGATAAATTTTCTGTCCTAGCTAGGCAGAAGGTCCATGTATCCGACTCAGACCCACTACACAACTTTTCTTCTGTGTTGGCCCGACCACTTGCAACTAAAAGTTTACTATTTCTTCCTTGAGAAGTGTTAGGAATATATAGCCGATAAAGACTTTGTCTTTTTAGGCCTAAGAAATTTCTCAAATGGGCAACAGACAGTTAGGAATTAGGCCTCGAACCACAGACCATTCTTGCATGCATAACATGTATATGAACTTAGAAGGATAGTCTGCCGTTAACCTATTTTGTCTAAATTCCTTATGTACTAATAATGTATAGATTATCTTACAGTATAAAACTAAGCATGATTAAAGAAAGTAAGTCGGGACCATGGCAAAGGTCCTTCCCTGGTATAGTTAGGCACCTTACCACAAAATCACACTCATCCCTGGAATCAACCACAACACCCATCATTTTTGTTCCTTTCTATGACCATAGGTACCAATGCCATAATACACATCATCGGTGAAAAGGAAACCAATGTATCGATAGATCACTTCCCATTTCATACCAAAGATAGGTCTCAAATTTCAACTTGTTCTGACATACAGATCGATGTACAAATTCTTGAACCCTAAGAGTAGAAACAATTTTAAGGGGGGTAGAAATGTTATGAATGCGGTCGAGTTAGGTAGGTATACTCGTCTAGCCACTCATAGGCGCAGCGGAAGCTTGGTGGGCTGATAGCCCACTCGCCCAGGATCGAATGGAATTGATCCAGACTATACATAAAGATAGGTCACTAAATAGGATCTGAATTTTCCTTAAAATGTCGATAATGAAGTCATCAAAGAAAATTAATTAGGGTTCATGTATTAAACCAATTCGTATTAAAGAAAGGGCCTAACAATGAGTACGAGTTTAACTACCACCATGGACATGAATTAAGATGAGGACTCTCCTAGACCAAGACCCAACGAGCAACATTATGACTAGGAAATTTGAACATTTCATTGATGGACATTCCCTAAGCTTTGTGAGTGATCAGACTACGGAGTTACTGAAATATACAACTGCGAAGCATTCGCGGCTTAACCCAATTCTCAATCCTAGGCGACTATCAGTGGACTCATTGCTTGACCGAGCAGAAGACCAGGAGCCACCAGGACTAGGAAGGGATACGATGAGCCTTCTACCCTGGTCAGGTAGATGATCGATGTATCGGGATCAAGCCCACTATAACCGTCTCTCCGTGTTGGTCAAACATTGAAAATAACTATCTTAAAATAGATGAGAATCATCGTCAAGACTCCAAATAGGGAAAGAAATCCATTGTAGCAAACCATCAGGATATAAGTAAGAGATAAAGAAATAAGTTTTTAAGGGGGGTAAAGACTAAAATGTACCAGACTAGCATGGACAGTATACACCCTACCATGCTTATAAACTTGAAGTCTATAAAGCTTAGGCAAAGGAAGTAATAAAATCTTTACTCATCTCCCTTAGGCAATTTCGGGGATGAAATTATTTTTAAGGGGGGTAGATTGTTACACCCCGGATTTTTTCCAACCTGGAGTTAGACGTCTTTAGGCGATGGGTCGATCCTAACACCTGATTAAATTCTCAAACACTCAATTCAAAAGTTTCAAATCCATTTTCAAACTATTTTCTTCAAAACCTCACATTTCCTTCAAAAATCTCACCTTTTACTACCTTATCCTTCAAAATTTTCTAAGTGCTTTCCTATTAGACACAAATCTTAAAGTTTAGGTGATGTTGATCAATACTTAACCTAAAAATTACTATGAATAGTAAATAAATAAATAAAATGAGTTTTTAACCATTAACCTTTTGGAATCTCACGAAATAAGTAGACTATTTAGATAGATCAGCTTCTCCTACCCAAAAACATGTATTACATGTCAAATAACTCATCCTAAGTTGTAAAATATACCTATTTCGAATACTAGATGAAGAAATCACCCCAAACAGGATAGCGACCGGTGAGGGCTTCGCCGAGTTGGCGAGGCCTCGCCAAAATGCGGGCCTGGCAGAGCCGCAGCGGGCCAGTGTCCCGTTTTTGACAGAAAAATTCTGCACTATTCATCCGACTTTGAAAAATCATATCTCCATCGTTATAACTCCGATTTAGGTGATTCAAAAACCATATTGAAGCTTAATAAGTATAGTTTTATATAAAAATAATATAAAAATATAATAAAAATTTTAATATAATTAAATATAAGTCATTGTGACAACTGTTCGAAAAGCAATAGCTTGGACAGCTGCCGCTTCTAGAAATTTTAGAATTTTTCTGTAACACGAAACCTAATGAAATTTGGTAGAGATGAAGTAGACGTGATGAAAAAATACTAAAAAAATAATTAAAATGATATACTACCTAAAAGCACTAGAAAGGTGTGTAGAACTGCCTTAGGATCATATTCTTTCATGATTAGGGCATAATTTAGTTAAGTATTAAACTGAATGCTCAGTAGAATTAACTTGAATCACTTTAAACATGATCTGCAAGAGTCAAAACTTATGGAATCGTTGACGCTACGTTACCCTATAATCTAGGATTAATCTCATTACCTGGTTGCTCTTGGGAGCATCACGAAACCCCGCATCGGACCTAAACCGCACGTCGAAAGTCCGATTAATGCGAAGCTAAACGATTAGGACCGCCTTGATGGGCTTGACAACCATCTCGGAAATCAAATCTAAATAGTGTCCTGGGGCTATTCGCTTGAGCCCGGAGTGAAGAGTGTGAAAAACGTGAAAATAATTAGAAATAAATTTCAAATTTAAGTAATCTGAGACTTGTCGCTTACGGGCCGAATATAAAGATTCAGACTGTTAGATTCTGACCCAAATACACCCTCGGATCAGGGGAAATTTTCTACACAGGCCAGTGTACTTGTGGCCCTAATCGGTGATCGTGGACCGTTGAACTGAAACTGGTTCGCCACGGGCGATCTGTAAACCCGATCAGATTGAAAACCTAACTTGACCTAGATCTATGGTCAGAGAGCTTAAGTCCGACCTTTGGCTCAAGGGGGGCTCCGGAAATGCTTTGTTGAGGCAGAACAGTCTCCCTTTGGACAAAACCTAAGTATACCATGGCCCTGAGTCTATTTTCGTGAGTTTTGGACCTATATAAGGACCTTAAACCCTCTCTCATTCAGCCCATATGAATTTGAGAAAACCTAGGAGAGAGAAGAGAGAAAAGAGAGGGAAAGTGTGAGAATAGTGGGAGAAGCTTCCTGATACTCTATCTTGCCGATCTACGTGCTTAGCCTTCACCTTCTAATCACTATTCCGACGATTCTGTCGACGTACTTAGGTAAGAAAAATCTAACCCTAACTATTGTAGGGTTTCAATTGCTACAAGTAGCGAAGTAGCTGACTTAAATCGTGCTATAGGTTGATAGATCATCGTAGACGAAGGCTTAGAGATTCTAGTGTATTCGTGACGCTTCTACGGTGTAATGAACGCCCTGAAAATCGGAGGTCAAGTAGCAACTCAACATTTGAATTCCAAAACATCACTTATGCAACATAAATGCTTATGATTGAATGTTGTCTGTGTTAGTGCATTAATCACGAGTGAGATTATACCAAAACAGTAATTCATACTCTAGATCAAGTTATAAATTGCAAGCAGAAGACTAAAAGATGTATATAAATGTATATAAAGCCAAAACGACATAATCGGTCACCAGAGTATGAACACCTACTGAGTCACCATATACATGTATTTGTTTCAAAACAAATCAAAATGCCAAAAATGGTACAACTATAATGGTACACCCTGTAGCCCCGTCATCTGAATGGTCTAAGCGTAGCCTCTAGAGAACTGCATGTAGGAGAACTTATCATAGTAATCAGGCTCAGCCTCTTATGTCTCGTCAATACTTGCATCTAAGACAAAGTCTGGTGGGTGTCTAGAACACCGTCCCGTAATGTGGGAGTGAGTAGCTAACTCAGTGGAACAATAAAGCATAGGTTAACATGTTATTAATTTAGTCAAGCAGTAATGATAAAGTAGTACAATCAAACACTCCTAAATACTCTTATTAATGCAAGTATGAATGCAGTCATGATGCAAGCCCTTGCCATTGCTCCCTCATGCGACAACATCTTACGTCCGCGACATGCGTTCATCTCTCAGTGCTCCACATCTTCCAGGTACATGCAGTGCTATGTTATGAGCGTGATTACCGAGTTATTATTAGTCCTTTTCATACAGCCGTATTGGAAAACTAAGGTACCTTCCTTATATCAATCTTAAACAATGATCCGTTCTAGGGTTGTCAGTCCTAGATAATCTCATACGATGATGTGGTTCTAGGTCGCTGTAGAGGGCTGCTAGGGCTATTATACGCACTCGTTGCACCGCTCCCCCATCACCTTATCAATACAAGCCTAGTTTATACTCTGTTTACTACGGGAAGGCTTGTCGCCTCTTCGCAGTTTTAGAGTATGCTCGAGGTCACTGCAAAGGGCTCGTCACCAATCTGTGTAGGTCGACAGTTCGAATACAGTGTCTCATACCACCATATTCGGCTCACGAGTCTGGGTTGCTCACTGGTCACTACGAAGAGGCTCGTGGCCCCAACGTAGGCCGACAGCTAGACCACGGTGTCCCATACCACCATGCCTGGCTCATGAGTCTTAGCGGATCAAGGTACAAAGGTTAAACGAGATTTCATTGGTGAGTTTGGTACCTTAGGTTCAAGCAGTAGCATCCAAACATGGTGAACATACATTAGACGGATCGGGGTACTTGACGAGCTCAACTAGCGTGAGCGCACAACGAACTGAATGACATGAAGTGCATAAACACTTTGCGTGGCCAAACCACAGTCGCCAACCGAAGTACAACTCGAGTTCGTCGAACACATCCTACGTGGCGAAATGAATCTCTACCACGAACTCAAGTCTGTTACCAATTGCCTGGACTAAATCATAGTCCCAATCTCATTCAATCCATAACCAGAAAGCATGTATAGTGGCAAAGCATAATTAACAAGTGTTTCAAACATGTTGACAAGCATGTTATAAAGCACAATGTAAACAGGAAATACAACACATACATTTCATAAGTCAGCGATTAAATTAAACAACTTGCTTGGAGGAAATCATATACATCTCTAAGGTAGTTGAGAATCCTATCTCGACACCTATCTAAAGCACTATCATCTAAGTACTTACTCTTACAAACATTTTCACAAACACTTAGAATACACTCTTTTAATATACATAGCGTATACTAGCAAAAACATGTATTAGGGCGAATCCTTTCGCCAAGTAAGTATTATACACATATTAGCATGTTCATACAGTAATTAATCATGGCAAACGTACTTTCAAAATTTGTACGTATACGGTATTTTCTACAAATATATAGAATACACAGTATGCCATAATTTGCATACGCAACTAAAACGCAAAACGAACATCGGATTGTGCATGTATAATAATACCCAGATCATGAATCTATCATTATCTAACATTGAAAGCGTTGAAAACCATAACCTATACGTCTAAAGTCCGCACCTTACGCCGTAGAAACGAGTAACAGACTCAGTTAAACACCAAGTCTTAATCACTGGCAGAACGACAACTTAAGACACTAAATAAGTTAGCTACTTCATCACTTACACTCATCGGATCTCTAGAACTGATTAGGGTTAGGATTCCTTACCTAAAAATGGAATCAGAATAGCCAGAAAAGCGATACTGTTGTGGTGGATAAACACGGAGAACAGTAGGGATTGATTTCCCAGAATAACTCTAACTTCTCTCTCACTTTATCTCTCTTTCTTCTCTTCTCCTCCTAGGGTTTTCTCAAAGTCGTATGGTGAGAATGAGAGAGGGTTTAAGGTCCTTATATAGGCCTAAAACTCACTAAACTAGACTCAGGATCATGGTATACCTAGGTTATGTCCAAAGGACATCTGTTCCAGCTCAACGGAGCACTTCTGGAGCCCCCCTTGAGCCAAAGGTCGGACTTAAGCTCACAGACTATGGATCTAGGTCGAGTTAAGTTTTCATCCCAATCGGATTTCCAGATCACACGTGGCGGACCAGTTTCAGTTCAACGGTCACAGAGGCTCGATCAGGGTTACAAGTACGCAAACATGTATGGGAAATGTTTCCTGATTTGAGGGTGTATTTGGGTCAGATTCAGACGGTCTAATTGCTTATATTTGGCCCGCAAACGTCAAGTCTCAGATTACTTAAATTTGATTTAATTTTTAAAGAAAATTAGGTTTTCTCACACTCTTTACTTCGGGCTCAAGAGAATAGCCGTGGGGCACTATCTGGATTTGATCTCCGAGATGGTTATCAAGCCCAACAATGCAGTCCTAAGTCTATAACTTCGTATTATTCGGACTTTCGATGTGCGGTCCAGATCCGATACGGAGTTTCAATGTGCTCCCGAGAGCAGTCGGGTAATGGGTTTTGATCCTAGATTTTAGGGTAACCTAGCGTCAATGATTCTACAAGTTTTGGGTCTTGCAGATCGTATTTTGTCATGCCCCGAAATTCGGGTACCTAAATAAGGTATTCAGGACCCGAATCCCAAGGTGTGAATTATGATATGATGACATTTATTACATTCTAGCTGATTCAACCAATATTCAACATAATCTAAAAGGAAATACAACTGAATATTTATTAAACTCAACTCTTTGATAGTTGTTCATTTCTACATCGAAATTTAAATATAAACTAAACCTAATTAACAAAAGAAAACTGAATTGAATTAAAACTAGACAAATTTTCTAGAAAATAACATTAATAATAGAAGCCCGCCTGCTCGTAGTATTCCAGCTCTTCACCTGTACATTTTATTTTAGTAGGATGAGCATAACAGCCCAGTAGGGTCATTTTTTACCCAAAATTCAATATGTTCAGATAATATTACTTTTATAACAATGAAGGAAAAATAAAATACTGATAATGAAATTTGACTACAGAATCGAAAAAAATGCGACGCATGTAATATTTCCATGAATACTTGTAACATTTAAATTATTTCTTACAACACCGTACCCAAGTGGATGATCACGTTGCATTAACGCCCACGACTGGTACCTCATGGTGAGGGACCCATTTACACATTAGCTGGTCAGACTACTGCTCCAGTTGTACCTCTGACGTATGTCCACGCACACAATGTACTCATACGCCGTATAGAAAAGAGACTCCAAAGGATCTAGTGGGTTCTAGGATCTTTCACCCAAGGGACACGATTGCCCTACTTGTTGGCTTTAGGGTTTCTCACCCAAGGGACACGATTGCCCTACTTGCTAATTTATACCCATTTTTTTAACAATTAAATAATCTATAGATAAACATGAATAACATGAACAATTTTAATATCACAAAATAAATGATTAATAATTTAATCAATCCAATTTTTACACTATAATGCAAGTTCTGAACAAGGTGCATAAATTTGTTAAAATATCAGATTCTACATGAGCCCCACCCTTGAGCAATTGAGTGGCTGAGGCCTACCAAAATCCATGGTTACTTTCACATTCTCAGCTCAATTTCTAGTGGTCCAATATCAAAAGTTGGTTCAGCAAATTTGGACGGTCTGATTGTCATACAGGCATTTCATGATGGACGGTTGAGGAATCACCACCATATTTCAAATGGCAATAGACTAACATAATAGTATTATTTAATAAAGAGGTAGAGTGTGGTAATAAATTCATACAACAAACCGAGTAAATGGTACAACTCAAGCTAATAATTTAAAAATGCAGATATATGGTGAATCTATACACTACAGAACCTGAGAGGTTATGACCCTTTACACAATCCAGAGCCTTTGGTTCATTTATAGAATCCATACAGCAACTTCAATGCCCCACCATTCAATTCTTCATGAAACATGGGAAAGCTACTTGCGCAAGTAGGATTTGAATCCTACTTGTGTGTCACGTGCCACACGAGCCACGTGTGTGAAATCTATTCCGTTCATCTGAGAGGTCATATTTTCTATGTTCACTTTTCTGAAAATTTGACAGTTAAACTAATTAGGTGGACCATACTTGTAAGTTGAATAAGAACATTGTTAACTTTTATTCATTCATGGTGCCTAAGAAAAATAGACAGACTATACTCTTTTTATTTAATATTATTATATATATATATTATTTTATTTTTTCTATTTGGGCACGTCAAAGATGTGGATTTCATAGTAGATTTCTCAGACTTACACACGTATGCTATGTTCCACACGTAGAGATGAGTAAAATTATAGTCATACTGGTATATCTCGTATTAACAGAGTCCCATTAAAGTAAGAAGATCTCCAGTGCAACAGATTTGAAACATTACGGTTCATCAATTAAATAACTTCTAACCTTTAATATATATGAAAAATCTAACCCGTTTACTAAGTTTATTAAACAATTAGGATCACTTACAAAAATAAAATATACTTACATTCACTCATTAATGGATAATACTATTTATCAACAGTTAAACTTATTTTCTATTTTTGAGGATATCCTGACTAGTATATAGGAATAATTTTTCATATAAGTGATCTTCATGTTGTTTTAGATGTATTGGAAGGGTTGGATTTTGTATGAACTTACTATGTCATAAATCTATTGGTGGGTGGACCGTAACTTATGGTCCAGCTTGATGGAATAGAAACTTTCTCCATTAAAGTAATTTCTCACGGTGCATCCTCTGACTTCTCATGAGGAGTTATTTGATACTCTGGCAGAGTATGACGGTTGACACGCTGGCACTCTAAAATTGTAATTGTGGCATATGATAACACAAATACTTTTATAAATTAAATTATAGCTTTAGATAAATTTTTATTTATTTATTTATTATTAATTTTTTTTAAAAAAAAACTTATATTAAATATCAGAAATATAGAAATTCCTAAATAAATAGAATTCCATACATAATAATCAAAAACATTATTCTTATAAAAATGTTGGATTAAATAAACATAATTAAATAGGTGAAAATAATAAATTTCAGGATAAGATCACCTACCTTAAAAAAAATCTAATGACCGGCCCCGCTTTAATCTCTCTCTTGATTTACAGAGCTCTCTCTCTCTCTCTATATATAATTTTTTTGATTAATTCCTTCGATTCTTTCTCTCTCTCTCTCTCTCTCTCTTTTTAAACGGATGCGTAATAAAAATGGAGGTACGGATTATGGGCGGTTTCGTTTAGTGGGAGGTTTCGGCGCCCATTACCGTACGAAAAGGAAGGAGAATGGGAACGCGGTTTAGTTGGCGTGCGAAAGATATAATTCATTTTATTTTTATTTCTTTAGATCTGGTGGGTCCCACTAGTAATAGTATAATCTACTCCGTCCATCATCTTGGCCTGGCCAAAAGAAGACGTAAGGCCAAAAATGAGGCTGATCCAAAACTCAGGTGGGCCACACAGAAGCGGACGATGGAGTTACTTCCCCTTAAAAAAATGGGTTGTTACATTCTACCCCCCTTAATAAAAATTTCGTCCCCGAAATTTAACATACCTATCATATGAAGAGATGAGGGTACTTCTCTCGGATGTCATCCTCTCGCTCCCATGAAGCTTCGTCCTCGCCATGATGTCCCCACTGAACCATCATGAGTAGTATTGATCTTGTTCGAAGTACTTGCTCCTTTCTGTCGAGGATGCGAATCGGTTGCTCTATGTATGAAACGTCCTCTCGAATTTCCAGCGGCTCCCAGTCAATGATATGCGATGCATCTCTCTCATACTTCCGAAGCATAGATACATGAAATACATCGTGGACGCCAAAAAGTTGAGGAGGTAAGGCTAGTCTATAGGCTACGAGGCCTACTCTCTGCAAGATCTCGAATGGTCCAATGTAGCGTAGTGCCAATTTTCCTTTCTTTCCAAATCGCATAACTCCTTTCATCGGGGATACCTTCAGGAACACATGATCTCCTGTGGCGAACTCTAAGTTCCTTCGGCGATTGTCAGCATAACTCTTCTGGCGACTCTGAGCGGTACATAGACATTCTTTGATGATGACAATCTTCTCGGATGTCTCTTGCACTAATTCCGGTCCCAACAATGTTCTTTCCCCTACTTCGGTCCAACAACTTGGTGATCTGCAGGGTCTTCCGTATAAAGCTTCGAATGACACCATGCCAATACTAGACTGAAAATTATTGTTGTAGGCGAATTCTATTAAATAGAGGTGGTCGTCCCAATTTCCCTTGAAGTCAAGAATGCAGCTGCGAAGCATGTCTTCTAGGATTTGATTTACCCGCTCCGTTTGTCCGTCAGTCTGCGGATGAAAAGCCGTGCTGTAGTTTAGCGTCGTTCCCAATGCCTTCTGAAGACTCATCCAAAAGCGTGATGTAAACATGGGGTCTTGATCGGATACAATGGACACAGGAATGCCATGAAGTCTAACAATCTCCTTGATATATTGCTTGCTTAAGTCATCTAGGGATGAAGAAATACGTATAGGAAGAAAGTGTGCTGACTTTATTAGCCGATCCACGATCACCCATATCGCATCATGATGACGGCTTGTTTTCGGTAGTCCGACAATAAAATCCATCGATATATGCTCCCATTTCCACTCTGTGACCTGTAACGGTTGTAAAAGTCCCGACGGCGTCTGATGCTCCACTTTAACCTACTGACAAGTGAGACACCTTGCCACGTAGTTGGCTATCTCCCTCTTCATATTACTCCACCAATATTGACGTCGTACTTCACGGTACATCTTAGTTCCTCTTGGGTGGATGGTGAATTTTGTGCGGTGCGCCTCATTTAAGACTTCTTGCTTCAACTCAGATATGTCTGGAACACATAACCTCCCTTGAAATCTGACCCCACCATCAGAGCTTACTCGCCACTCCGAGTCGTCCTTTCCCGCTTCTTCCGTTATTTTCTCTTATAACCATGCATCATTCTTCTGCGCTTCTATTATTCGTCGCAACTAGAAAAGAAAATTCTAAATAACTACAGTGTAATATACGAATTAAAGGATAATCTAAATAGATAATTAAGAATTTTCTTACCAGAGTGGGTTGCACCACCAAATTACTGATATAAGCCCGAGGTTCATTGATACGAAGTCTAACTTCAAAATCTTTAACTATATCAAGCATCTCCCATTCTTTAATCATTAAGCTCGCCACCAGCGTCGGCTACGACGTTCGCCTTACCTGGATGATAGCAGATGTTGAAATTATAATCCTTCAAGAATTCCATCCATCTCCTCTGCCGCATATTTAAGTCCTTTTGATCAAAAAGATACTTTAAGCTCTTGTGATCCGAATACAGTTCAAACCGCTCACCATAAAGATAATGCCTCCAAATTTTTAAGGCAAATACTACAGCTGCAAGCTCTAAGTCATGAGTGGGATAATTCTGCTCATGAGGTTTCAACTGCCTTGACGCGAATGCTATTGCTTTACCGCTTTGCATCAGCACGCATCTCAACCCTTGATAAGATGCATCAGTATATACCACAAATCTTTCCCCTTCTGCTGGTAAGGAAAGCACTGGGGCTTTCGTTAATCGCTTCTTCAATTCAGAGAAAGCCTGCTCACAATTTTCATTCCATTTAAAAGAAGTGCCCTTCTTGGTCAAGTTAGTCAACGGCCTTGCTAATTTAGAGAATCCCTCAATGAATCTTCTATAATAACCAGCTAATCCGAGAAAACTGCGCACTTCTGTCACATTGGTGGGCTGCTCCCAATTTAACACTGCTTCGACTTTCGATGGATCTACCGACACTCCTTTTTCCGATATCACGTGCCCCAAAAACTTTACTTCATTCCTCCAAAAGTCACATTTTGAAGCTTTGGCATACAACTGATTGTCCTTTAGAGTCTGAAGGGCTATTCGAAGGTGTTCAGCATGATCCTCTTGCGTCTTGGAGTAAATTAAAATATCATCTATGAACACTATCACGAATCGGTCTAAATACGGTTTAAAGACCCTGTTCATGAGATACATAAATACTGCTGGAGCATTTGTTAGTCCGAAGGGCATCACTAGAAATTCATAATGGCTATACCGAGTCCTAAAGGCAGTCTTGGGTACATCTTCATCTCTAATCCTCAACTGATGATATCTAGACCGTAGGTCTATCTTTGAAAAATATTTAGATCCCTTCAACTGATCGAATAAATCATTTATCCTAGGCAGCGGGTACTTGTTCTTGATAGTCGCTTTATTAAGTTGACGGTAATCAATGCATAGCCTTAAAGACTCATCCTTCTTTCTTACAAATAATACCGGTGCACCCCACGGCGACGTACTAGCCTTAATGAAGCCTTGGTCTTGGAGCTGCTGAAGTTGCTCTCATAATTCTCTCAATTCAACAGGTGCCTACGGTATGGTGCTCTGGAGATTGGTGCAGTCCCAGGTACCAGATCGATTGTGAAATCCACATCTCTCTTTGGCGGTAATCCAGGAATATCTTGAAATACTTCTGGAAATTCATTAACAATCGAAATTTGTTCCACTCCTTGAGGTTCAACTTCCGAGATAGCTGACAAACTAATCGGTGCTCCCTTCCTTCGTGTCCCATGGAATTGTAATGGTGCTCGCCTATCGATATTAAATATGACCATCTTCTTAAAACAATCGATTTTTGCCCGATATAAAGATAACCAATCCATCCCCAATATAATATCGTATTCTCGTATCGGCATAACTATGAGATTAGCTGGTAAATTTACGTTCTCGATCATAATCGGACAGGATTTACAAATTTGACTTAGGTCCACTGAATTACCAAGGGGGTTTGCTACTGTTAACTTTTTATCTAAGGGAGTAGGAGATAACCCAATCGAGCATAAAAGGCAGTAAGAAATAAATGAATGCGATGCTCCAAAGTCAAATAATGCTCTAGCTAAGGATGAATAAATGACGATGGTACCTTCGACTACATCACTGCTAGCCTCGATGTTAGGCTGAATAATGTCATCTGTTGGCAGTGCTGGATCCTCATATAAGGGTGCGGCATCATCATAAGTCTGGGTCGCTCCATCCTCAAACTGTGCTGGAATATCATAACTTTGAATTGACCCCTCGTATTGTTACGCCAAGTTCTCGTACGAATGCACTATGTCATCTCCTGACTATACTAGGGCGTAAACTCGGCCTTGAGCTTGTGGTCGTGGTGCCTGAAATCCATGCCTCGACTGCTGGTACTGCTGAGGTTTAACCTGTGGCGGCGGTTGCTGAGGTGGTCTCTGATATACCGATGAAGGTCCTTGCTGTGGTGGCCTCGAGTATGACTGTAGTGGCCTCTATGGATATGGCTGAGGTGGTCTCGAGGAAGGCTGTGATGCGGAAGGATGTAATGGAGGTCGCTGTGACATAAACGGCAGCGCATATTGCTGGGGAGGCTTGAAAGACTGATTTGAAGGTCCTGCCCTTTGTGGATATTGAGTGCGTTGTGGTCTGGAACAAAAACGAGAAGTGTGGCCCTCAAGTCCACAATTATAACAAAATCCCGAAAATTGTGGTGCAGGAAGTGCTGTCGTCGATCTGGCCATCGATGTCGATGTTGTTCTCTGCCTCTTAGCTGCATCATGCTGGGCCGTAGATATATGTGTAGCAGTTCTAGCACCACTCTTTACGTCCTTCCTCTGATCACGATTCTTCCAATATTCGTTGATGTCTTTCTCCACTACTAGGGCACGCTCCAACACTTCGGCATAGGTCTTCTGTACGAAAGGGGCTAATCGGCTATGAATAGATGCTCTCAGACCTTCCTCAAATTTTTGTGCCTTACGGGTTTCATCAGACACCAGAAAAGTTACAAATCGCGATAACTCCGTAAACTTAGCATCATACTGGCGCACCGTCATATCACCTTGCTCCAATTTCATAAATTCTCCTGCCTTTTGATTTTTAATATACAAGGGAAAGTATTTATCATCAAACTTCTCACAAAACTGGGCCCAGGTCCAGACTTCAACACTCAGGTTCATCCTAACAACCGAGTCCCACCAATGATCCGCCTCCCCTTCTAGCATGTAAATAGCCAATTCTGCTTTCTGGTATTCATCACACTTCATAACTGTGAATATCTTATCAATCTGTTTCTTCCACACGTCGGCCTCAAATAGGTCAGGTCCACCCTTAAATACAGGTGGCCTTTGTCTTTTAAACCTTTCCAATAAAGTTCCTATCCCTACATTAGCTATGTGAACAGTTTGGGTTTGACCTTGCGCTTGAGCTTGTCCTTCCGCTTGAGTCTGTCTTATCTGATAGCCCACAAGAGCCGTAAGATCACTTATGACCCTAAGAATTCCACCCATAAGTGACCCGTTTTCAGTGGTATCAGGACTAGGAGCTCCTGATGTGGCTCCGGCGTCTATGTTTTGATCCGCCATAATCTATGATTAATTTAAACATGTAAGCTTAATGTATAACAACCAAGGTAGGTTGTAATAACTAAAATGAATTCTAAATATCATTAATGAAGTGCATACTACTTAAGGTCTATAGAAGCATGAAAAATTTATTGAATTGCAAGAATATTTGATGATCTAAAAGAATAATATATGAAGATTAAGAGAATTCAGGCAGTGACATGTATCAAAGTTGTAGTGCAGAAAATTCAGATTCTTATGATACTATTCTCGCTAATGTTTCTGATACTTATAAGTGTTAAATTGATCTAAAATTTTTTATGAGGATACATATATGAGTCTGCTATAATTCTGTAAAATTTCAGCCTAATACAAGGTCTAAATTTTTTCTAAAATTCAGATAATTAGGTCTGTCCAGAAACAAACGATTTCTGACTAGTATACACATAACTTAATCTTGGTAAAGGATAAACCTATATTTACATTTTTTTAATTATTTTTTACTGAAACTACACTTATTAACCTACGACTAGAATTTTGAATCAACTTAAAAGGAGTTTTAATTAATTAGTTATGACTTTTACAAGTTAAGTATTTTCTGCTTACTATTGCTGTCTAATTTAGTGTAGTATGCTAAAAATTCTTAAAAATTCCTTAAAGTCCAGATTTGGGTTATTAGTTTAATGTCAAGTCTAAATAAGATTATATAAGATGTCAACATAATACAATGATCCCTAAATTTATATTTCTATTTTTCCTATCATAAAAGTAAAAAGATCTATGTTTGGTTCACTAATTCTAAAGACAACCCTAGGTCCACAATTTTTAATCTAACTTGGCTCTGATACCAAACTGTCACGCCCGAAATTTGGGTACTTAAATAAGGTATTCAGGACCCGAATCCCAAGGTGTGAATTATGATATGATGACATTTATTACATTCTAACTGATTCAACCAATATTCAACATAATCTAAAAGGAAATACAACTGAATATTTATTAAACTCAACTCTTTGATAGTTGTTCATTTCTACATCGAAATTTAAATATAAACTAAACCTAATTAACAAAAGAAAACTGAATTGAATTAAAACTAGATAAATTTTCTAGAAAATAACATTAATAGTAGAGGCCCGCCTACTCGTAGTATTCCAGCTCTTCACCTGTATATTTTATTTTAGTAGGATGAGCATAACAGCCCAGTAGGGTCATTTCTTATCCAAAATTCAATATGTTCAGATAATATTACTTTTATAACAATGAAGGAAAAATAAAATACTGATAATGAAATTTGACAACAGAATTGAAAAAAAATGCGATGCATGTGATATTTCCATGAATACTTGTAACATTTAAATTATTTCTTACAACACCGTACCCAAGTGGATGGTCACGTTGCATTAACGCCCACGCACTGGTACCTCATGGTGAGGGACCCATTTACACATTAACTAGTCAGACTACTGCTCCAGTTGTACCTCTGACGTATGTCCACACACACAAATGTACTCATACGCCGTACACAAAAGAGACTCCAAAGGATCCAGTGGGTTCTAGGGTCTTTCACCCAAGGGACACGATTGCCCTACTTGTTGGCTTTAGGGTCTCTCACCTAAGGGACACGATTGCCTTACTTGCTAATTTATACCCATTTTTTTAACAATTAAATAATCTATAAATAAACATGAATAACATGAACAATTTTAATATCACAAAATAATGATTAATAATTTAATCAATCCAATTTCTACACTATAATGCAAGTTCTGAACAAGGTGCATAAATTTGTTAAAATATCAGATTCTACATGAGCTCCACCCTTGAGCAATTGAGTGGCTGAGGCCTACCAAAATCCATGGTTACTTTCACATTCTCAGCTCAATTTCTAGTGGTCCAATATCAAAAGTTGGTTCAACAAATTTGGACGGTCTGATTATCATACAAGCATTTCATGATGGACGGTTGAGGAGTCACCACCATATTTCAAATCGCAATAGACTAACATAATAGTATTATTTAATAAAAAGGTAGAGTGTGGTAATAAATTCATACAACAAACCGAGTAAATGATACAACTCAAGCTAATAATTTAAAAATGCAGGTATATGGTGAATCTATACACTACAGAACCTGAGAGGTTATGACCCTTTACACAATCCAGAGCCTTTGGTTCATTTATAGAATCCATACAGCAACTTCAATGCCCCACCATTCAATTCTTCATGAAACATGGGAAAGCTACTCGCGCAAGTAGGATTTGAATCCTACTTGTGTGTCACGTGCCACACGAGCCACGTGTGTGAAATCTATTCCGTTCATCTGAGAGGTCATATTTTCTATGTTCACTTTTCTGAAAATTTGACAGTTAAACTAATTAGGTGGACCATACTTGTAAGTTGAATAAGAACATTGTTAGCTTTCATTCATTCATGGTGCCTAAGAAAAATAGACAGACTGTGCTTTTTTTATTTAATATTATTATATATATATATTATTTTATTTTTTCTATTTGGGCACGTCAAAGATGTGGATTTCATATTAGATTTCTCAGACTTACACACGTTTGCTATGTTCCACATGTAGAGACGAGTAAGATTATAGTCATACTGGTATATCTCGTATTAACAGAGTTCCATTATAATAAGAAGATCTCCAGTACAACAGATTTGAAACATTACGGTCCATCAATTAAATAACTTCTAACCTTTAATATATATGAAAAATCTAACCCGTTTACTAAGTTTATTAAACAATTAGGATCACTTACAAAAAAAAAATATACTTACATTCACTCATTAATGGATAATACTATTTATCAACAGTTATAACTTATTTTCTATTTTTGAGGATATCCTGACTAGTATATAGAATAATTTTTCATATAAGTGATCTTCATGTTGTTTTAGATGTATTGGAAGGGTTGATTTTGTATGAACTTACTATGTCATAAATTTATTGGTGGGTGGACCGTAACTTATGGTCCAGCTTGATGGAATAGAAACTTTCTCCATTAAAGTAATTTCTCACGGTGCATCCTCTGACTTCTCATGAGGAGTTATTTGATACTCTGGCAGAGTATGACGGTTGACACGCAGGCACTCTAAAATTTATAATTGTGGCATATGATAACACAAATACTTTTATAAATTAAATTATAGCTTTAGATAATTTTTATTTATTTATTTATTATTAATTTTTTTTAAAAAAAAAACTTATATTAAATATCAGAAATATAGAAATTCCCAAATAAATAGAATTCATACATAATAATAAAAAAATTATTCTTATAAAAATGTTGGATTAAATAAACATAATTAAATAGCTGAAAATAATAAATTTCAGGATAAGATCACCTACCTTAAAAAAAATCTGATGACCGGCCCGCTTAATCTCTCTCTTGATCTACAGAGCTCTCTCTCTCTAATCTCTCTCTTGATCTACAGAGCTCTCTCTCTCTTTATATATATATATTATATTATATATATATATATAAAATTTTTTGATTAATTCCTTCGATTCTTTCTCTCTCTCTCTATCTCTCTCTCTCTCTCTCTCTTTTTTTTTTTTTTTTTTTTTTTTTTATAAACGGATGCGTAATGAAAATGGAGGTATGGATTATGGGCGGTTTCGTTTAGTGGGAGGTTTCGGCGCCCATTACCATACGAAAAGGAAGGAGAATGGGAACGTGGTTTAGTCGGCGTGCGAAAGATATAATTCATTTTATTTTTATTTCTTTAGATCTGGTGGGTCCCACTAGTAATAGTATAATCTACTCCGTCCATCATCTTGGCCTGGCCAAAGAAGACGTAAGGCCAAAAATGAGGCTGATCCAAAACTCAGGTGGGCCACACAGAAGCGGACGGTGGAGTTACTTCCCCTTAAAAAATGGGTTTGTTACATATTTAAGTGATTCAAGTGGATTTCATGGCTAATCTAGTTTAACACTTAGTTAAACTTTGTCTAATTTCTAAAGATTTGATCCTAAGTGATTTTTCTGCCTGAGGTGGTACTCGGGCCGTTTTTACGGAATTTTCTGAGTCATTACATCTACCCCCCTTAATGAAAATTTCGTCCTCAAAATTAGTACTTTTTTCGTATTCCTCGAGAGCTGAGGGTAGTTCTTTCTGACCATCGCTTCAGTCTCCTAGGAGCTTCCTCCTCTGTATAATTGCGTCCATAGTTCCTTCACAAGTGGAATGAACCTTACTGCGCACACCTGCTCCTTCCTGTCTAGGATACGTGTCGGACGCATACATTGTAGCAATCCTCGCTCAACTGTACCTGCTCCCATCTGATGATATGTGAAGGATCAGGGACGTATTTCTTCATCATAGATACATGAAATACGTTGTGTACAACTGCAAGTGGTGTGGGCAAAGCAAGACGATACGCCACCGCCCCCCCTCGATCGAGTATCTGAAATGGGCCAATGAACCGCGGTGTAAGCTTCTCCTTCTTCCCAAACTGAAGGACTCCCTTCATAGGGGAAACTCTGAGGAATACGTGATCTCCAACCTCAAACTCAAGTGGTCGCCGCCTCATATCGGCATAACTCTTCTGTCTGCTCTGGGCCGTCAGAAGTCGACGTCTGATAATGTCGATCTTCTCCGAGGTCGCCTGTACTAACTCTGGGCCAATCAAACTGCGCTCGCCAATCTCTGCCCAGCAACGCGGTGCTCTACAAGGGCGACCATACAGGGCCTCGTAAGGAGCCATACCAATACTAGCCTGAAAACTGTTATTGTAGGTGAACTCTGTGTATGGGAGGCAGTCATCCCAACTGTCCTTGAAGTCCAAAACACAGGCCCGCAATATATCTTCTAAAATCTGATTCACCCGCTCTGTCTGCCCGTCGGTCAGAGGATGAAACGCGGTACTGAACTTCAACTTCACACCCATCAATTCCTGGATACGAGTTCAGAAGATAGACGTGAATCTTGTGTCGCGGTCCGACACGATCTCCAAGGAAACTCCATGTAGACGCACTATTTCTTTGATGTACAACTTAGCCAAGTCGTCTGCATGGTTTGTCACTCTGATAGGGAGAAAATGAGCCGATTTGGTCAACCGGTCCACGATCACCCAAATAGAGTCATAACCCTTTCTCATCTTCGGTAACCCCGAGATGAAGTTCATAGAGATGAAATCCCACTTCCATTCAGCTATGGGCATGGGCTGAAGGAGTCCAAGAGGTTGGCGATACTCGGCCTTGACCTGCTGACACATGAGACAATGTGAAACATACTTTACGATGTGGACCTTCATATTATCTCACCAATACGATTGCTTCATATCCTGATACATCTTCGTGCTACCAGGATGCATCGCGAGCTTTGATCTGTGGGCAGTCTCGAGAAGCTCCTGTCTCAAGTCCTGAACATCTGGGACGTATAGGCGGCTATGGTATCATAGGCCCCGATCTGTGCCAATTCTCTACTCGGAGTCCACATCGCCGCTAGCTTGCTCTCGAAGCCCAGACAACCGCTCGTCGCACTTCTGGGCCTCGATAATCCAGTCATCAATAAGTGGCCGCACCCGAACGTGTGCGACACTCTTGAATGGCTCCTCCACTGTGAGTTTCTGCTCGAAGTCCCGCACGAACTCCAATATATCCCACTCTGCTATCATCAGTGGAGCCGCAAATGCTATAGCCTTCTTGCGACTCAACGCATCTGCCACAAGGTTAGCCTTGTCAGGACGGTAGGAAACCTCGAACTTGAAATCCTTCAAGGTCTCCATCCATCAACGCTGCCTCATTTCAGTCCCGCTGAATGATATATACTTAAGGCTCTTGTGGTCGCAGAAAAGCTCGAACTCCTCTTCGTAGAGGTAATGTCTCCGAGCTTCAATGCGAATATGGCTGCTGCTGCTACTCAAGGTCGTGCGTAGGGTAATTCTCCCGTGCTTCCTTATTGTCTCGAGGCATACGCAATCACCCTGTCCTTCTGCATAAGGACACAACCCAAACAATGCAAGACGCGTCAGTGTATATAGTGTACTTAACCCTTTGCTCTGGCAATACTAGCACAGGGGCGGTCGTCAGTCTGTCCTTTAGCTCCTAAAAGCTGCCTCCGCCTTCTCATTCCAGGCGAACTTCAGATCTTTTCGTGTCAACTGTGACAACAGTCTGGCTATCTTTGAGAAGTCTCAAATGAATCGTCGGTAATAACCTGTTAGGCCCAGAAAACTCCTCACCTCAGTAATCGAACCAGGCTGCTTCCTGTCCTGAACGGGGGCTACCTTAGCCAGGTCCATTATTATCCCCTTCCTTGGACACCACAAGGTCCCAAGAACTTACTTCCTCCTGCCAGAAGTCACACTTCTTATACTGCGCGAACACTGGTTCTTCTCAGAGTATTTAGGACTGCCTGTAAGTGTTCCCTCGTGTTCTTCCCGACTCGTAGAGTATACCGGGATGTCGTCGATAAACATGATGACGAATCGGTATAGGAATGGCCGAATACCCGTGTCATCAAGTCCATGAACATGGCCGGTGGTGTTCGTAAGACCGAACGACATCACAATGAACTCGTAATGACCAAAACACGGTCCTGAAAGCCATCTTCTGCACGTCTTCATCTCTGACGCGCAACTGATGATACCCTGACTGTAAATCGATCTTCGAAAAATACTTTGCCTCCCTCAACTGATCAAACAGGTCGTCTATCCTGGGCAAAGGATATTTGTTCTTCACGGTCAACTGGTTTAACCTACGGTAATCAATACATAACCATAGTGACCCGTCTTTCTTCTTAACAAACAACACAGGTGCTCCCTAAGGAGACACACTGGGTCGTATAAAAACCTTCTCTACCAGTCCATCAATCTGTTTCCTCAATTCCTCCATCTCACATGGAGGCATGCGATACATTGGTAATGAAACGGGTGTCGCACTAGGCACAAGATCAATGGTGAAGTCGATCTCGCGCTGAGGAGGCAACCAAGGAATCGATTCAAACACGTCCGCAAAAGCCTGAACTACAGGTGTATCCACAAGCATCGGAACATCAGTAGCCTCCAATGAAGAAGCGAAACACCACAACCGGGAAGCGTGACTGACCTGAATAGGGAAAGTAAAAGCCGTGCCCTCCGGTCCGTGGGCTATAACCATCCTAGTCTCGCAATCGATCTCTACTTGCATCTCAGTAAGCCAGTCCATACCGAAAATGACGTCGTAATGGAATAGGGGGCAGACGATCAAGTCGACTAATATAGTTCTGCCACCCAAATCTATCGGGCAGCCCTCACACATACTAATAACATCAGAGAAAGTCCCTGTGGCAATGATGACCCTCACTCCTCTCGTAGGAGCAGTGATCAACCTTAGTCGTTTGATTGTCGTGCATGAGATCATAGAGGTAGTGGAACCTGTGTCCACCAGCAAGAAGACATGAATACCTTGGACATGTGCAGTGACCTCGAAGGCCATATGTGTTGAAGGTGCTGTCTTTGGCTCCTCCGCCGTAAGTGCATGAATGCGAGCCTGCTGAGGTCGGTTGGGTTGAGGCACCATAGGTCGCTGTGGCGGCCTAAAACGAGGTGCAGGTGGTCTGAAGGATGGATGTGCAGGTGTTGTCCGTAGTGGTGGAGCCGATAAAGCCTGAGGGCGAGGACGATCAATCTGCTGCGGTGGTGCAAGCCCGCTGTCTCTCATCCGTGCGAAGCAACTCT
The DNA here is from genome assembly GCA_021015155.1 of Magnolia officinalis. Lineage (NCBI taxonomy): Eukaryota > Viridiplantae > Streptophyta > Magnoliopsida > Magnoliales > Magnoliaceae > Magnolia > Magnolia officinalis. Next base: position 59,182,750 of record JAJHSJ010000009.1, on the reverse strand, counting down.
CTGCAGGGTGACCCTGTTTCCTGCAGTAAGAATAGGTCACACCTGAACGCCACATCGGAGCTACTGGTACTGCAATCCTGGGAGGAGAGTCAATACGAGGCCTCTTGCCGAGGAATAGCCTGCTCTGGATATCTGGTCGTGGCCTAGGAATCATAGGGCCACGAGAATGTGTCAGTCGCTCAACATCCTGCTCTGCGCTCATAGACATATGAACCAACTCGGCATAGGAGGGTATGCTGACACAGCACATCTTCGACCGAATATCAGGTCGCAAGCCCTTAGAAAAATGTTGTATTCGCATTGGTTCATCAGCGAGTATCGTAGGGACGTATCTGCCCAGCTCAGTAAATCGATGCTCGTACTCAGTAACTGTCATGCCTCCCTGCCTGAGGCGCAAGAACTCATTCTCCCTCTCATATCGGCAGGTCAGAGGATAGTATTGTTCGTGGAAATGAAATCGAAAGCTGCCCAGGTCTATACATAACCACTGCGACTGTCCGTAGGACACCATCCCACCACACATACTGGCCTCTTTCTCAAACATAAATGTGGCCAACTCAACCTGCTCTGACTCGGTACAATGCAACATCTGTAGCATCTTGGATATGCGGTCTAGCCAATATTCAGCCTCCTCGGGTCTGTGAGAACCCGTAAACGTAGGAGGCCTCAAGCGATGGAATCGTTCAAGAAGGCCACTAGTACCCAAATGCCCCGTGGGGTATGCAGTAGGTGCAGGTGGAGGCACATCCTCAGCCTGAGCAGAAGGCTCTGCAGTCTCAATAGGAAGTGTAGATAGTGAAGGTGGAGTCGCACTCTCACCTTGAGATAAGGCCCCTGCAATAGTGGCCAAGAGCTGCTGTTGCTGCTGCTGATGTTGCACCTGTTGTTGCTGGTGCTGCACCTACTGCTGGTGCATCATCATCAATAATTGTTCCAACCTATCTATCGGTGGGCAGGCTGAGACACATACTGCGTCGAGGAAGACGCATGGTTCTGCTCGCCAACCGATGGTGTATAAGGTGGTAGTCCAGCGGTAGGACCAGTGGAATGCTGAGACGCAGGTATAGTCTCACAATCCGGGCCCAAACCAGGGTCCGTACGACCATCTCTGTGAGAAAGAGCCTGGTCCATCGTATTAGTGAGTGCGAGATGTGCCGTGCTCTGCGTATATTTTCTTGGTATGCCCTATACAACATAGGGTGCAACTCATGTAAGATGAAGCATAACAACACAATACACAATCACTTAAGCATTCCACACACTTCATAACAAAAGAGGCTCTATGTATTTCATTACCAAAATTGTCATAATACATTGAATACAGAGTTACATGAATCATGACAGAAGATGCATGGGAGCTAATACAACCAAAGTCTCAAACATCCAAAACATTCTACCAACTGCTACACCCATCAACATGAAAACATAAGCATCCTAAGGCGGTAATCAAAGCAAACTACAAGACAACAATATGGTTGACTAGGCATTCGAGTCTGGCGATGGAGGAGGGGTACCCTTATCCTGCAGACAGCACAGGATAGTCTTCAACGTGCGAGTTACTTTCTTGAACTTATGCTTCACAAGGCCCCGAAGATCCATGACATCCTGTTGTAGGACAGCCTGACCCTGTCGTAACTCAGCATGGTCTTCCTCCAGTCGAGCTATACGAGCATCCCAAGCAACTCGATCAGTATCTTGCACCGGTGCCATAGGAGGGGATCTCTCCTTAGTATCTTGGGCCTCCTCTTCCTCTTCTTCATGTTCCTCCTCTTCTATCTCAGCTCCATCTTCTTCCTCACTCTCTTCTTCCTCACTCTCCGTCTCATCATCGCTCTCTTCAAGTCGAGCTTGGCATTGCCGTGGCCCGATCTCCATCTAGTTGAGGGTAGCCTCGTTAATGTGATGGATCGGCATCGGCATCTCTGCCCCAAGACTGTAGCCAAACTCATGTGCAATCTTGCATATGAGTCGGCCGAAGGGGAGCGAATCAGTCCTCCTAGCGGAGCGTGCGGTCTTAATTATCTATCGCAACACGAACGTAGGCACACACAGGTTCGCTTTCTGCCTCACTTGATACAAGAAATCTACCACGAGGCGCGTACATTCACTGCGATTGCTCCACCTGGGGTAGACGTTGAATGTGAAGATGTGATAGAGCAAATGAAAGTTATTAGACATTTTGGTCGCTAGAAGACTTTTGTTCGGCTGCCACTTGACCAGTTGGCCACCACAAAGGAAACGTGTGCGACGATCCCTTCCACGTACAATCCTAAGATTCAGCTCACTAGCATGCACCTCGCCAAGGGGGGACATTCAGAAGTCGGGATATCAATCTGACATCAACAGTGGCCAACCGATACCTTCCACATGGAATCTTGAACTGCAGGGGTGCAAGCCTAGGCTCGCAAATGTTGGCATAAAAAGCTCGGACAAAGCTCGCATTGGCGCAATACCCGCCATCAAATAGTGGACCCCAATGGGCCCCTTCCAGGAACTCGAACAAAATATATTCTCCAAAGAGCCATCCATCCACCTGAGCTTCAAAAAGGACCCTACGGTCCTCATAAACTCCATGAGACAGCTCCGCCAACCGAGCCCTTTCAGCAGGAATCCGGAGATCAAGATCCCGCTTCGTCCGAAACTCCTGAGCGGTGCTTGTGCTATCGGTGGCGCCTCTCGGCCTCCTTGAACGCATAGGGCGACTAGGCCCAGCTTCATCCACGGCCCCCTTTCTCTTTCCATGAGAGAAAGGACAGTGGAAATTGAGAAAATGACCGAAATGAACTCAAAGAAGGCCATGGAAAAAGAGGATACAGGGAAATGGGGGCTAGAGTTTTGGTTCTCCACAAGTTTGAGCCTCAACAGGGATTGTAAAGGCCCAAAAGACAGGGTTTGAACAAAGGACATAAAGAGATGGGAGGGGTTGAGAGTTTACACGATTTTGAGCTTCAAATGAGGGGGTGTAGGAGCTCAAATGAGAGAAAACGGAAAGGGTAGAGGGTAGGTGTTGCTGTAAATGATGGAGGGGTGTGAATTTTAACAGAAAATGATGGAATGGGCGATTGGAGGGGAGGTTTGAGAGAGAAAACCGAATGTTTGAAGGAAAGGGAGAGCTTGGAGGGGGGGTTTTGTGAATGAGGTATGCGTTTGAGGTTTTAAGCCATGGCCCCTGTATTAGGGGGTCACCCTAGGCCCCAAAGTTTGTCAGCCCAACCAGCCCGCCCGGGCCAGCCCGTTAACTGGCAAGGCCTCGCTAACTCGTCGAGGTCCTCACCACTCCCTGGACTAGCCGGCAATGCCTCGCCATTTGGGCGAGGTCCTCGTGACCCCTAGGTCCCAAAATGATGTGGGGTCCACCCTAGGTCCCTTTGGAATAGCGTGGGTAGGCCCACGACCCCGTTTTGGGTCGTTTCGGGTAGTTTTGGGATGTTTCTGATACATACCTGTATGTACCGATTTCTAATGGCTAGGATGGGTGAATTGTGATCTAAAACCCGTCGTTTAAACAGTCTAGAAGTGTTTTGGGGTCGACTCGTACCATCACGGTTAAGTACAGACTCAAACAAAATGACCAATTTCAGTGAACTTCGCCAATTGGCGAAATCGGGATACCTATGACTGTTTCTACGTTTTTCTCGCACCCACCTAAGTTGAAGGGCGACAGCATACGTCGTGTGACCATAACCCAAGTCTGATTTAATCCAAATCATGCTTTGATACCAACTTGTAATGCCCTGAAAATCGGGGGTCGAGTAGCAACTCAACACCCGAGTTCCAAAACATCACTTATGCAACATAAATGCTTATGATTGAATGTTGTCTGTGTTAGTGCATTAATCATGAGTGAGATTATACGAAAACAGTAATTCATACTCTAGATCAAGTTATAAATTGCAAGTGAAAGACTGAAAGATGTATATAAATGTATATAAAGCCAAAACGACACAATCGGTCTCCAGAGTATGAACACCTATTGAGTCACCATATACATGTATTTGTTTCAAAACAAATTAAAATGCCAAAAATGGTACAACTATAATGATACACCCTGTAGCCCCGTCATTTGAATGGTCTAAGCGTAGCCTCCAGAGAGCTGCATGTAGAAGAACTCATCCTGATCATCATAGTAATCAGGCTCAGCCTCTTGTGTCTCGTCAATACATACATCTAAGACGGTCTGATGGGTGTCCAGAACACCCTCCCGTAACGTGGGAGTGAGTAGCTAACTCAGTGGAACAATAAAACATATAGGTTAACATGTTATCAATTCAGTCAAGCAGTAATGATAAAGCAGTACAATCAAACACTCATAAATACTCTTATTAATGCAAGTATGAATGCAGTCATAATACGTGCCCTTGCCAATGCTCCCTCATGCGACAACATCTTACGTCCGTGGCATGCATTCATCCCTCAGTGCTCCACATCTTCTAGGCACATGCAGTGCTATGTTATTAGCGTGATTACCAAGTTATTATTAGTCCTTTTCATACAGTTGTATTGGGAAACTAAGGTACCTTCCTTATATCATTCCCAAACAATGATCCATTCTAGGGTCGTCAGTCCTAGATAATCTCATACGATGATGCGGTTCTAGGTCACTGTAGAGGGCTGCCAGGGCTGTTACACGCACTCGTTGCACCGTTCCCCCATCACCTTATCAATACAGGCCTAGTTTATACTTTATTTTTTATGGGAAGACTTATAACTTCTCCGCAGTTTCAGAGTATGCTCGAGGTCACTACAAAGGGCTCGTCACCAATCAGTGTAGGCTGACAGCTCGAATACAGTGTCCCATACCCCCATATTCTGCTCCCGAGTCTGGGTTGCTCACTGGTCACTACGGGGAGGCTCGTGGCCCCAACGTAGGCCGACAACTCGACCACGGTATCCCATACCACCATGCCCGGCTCATGAGTCTTAGCGGATCGAGGTACTAAGGTTAAACGAGATTTCACTGGTGAGTTTGGTACCTTAGGTTCAAGCAGTAGCGTCCAAACATGGTGAACATACATTAGATGGATCGGGTTACTTGACGAGCTCGACTAGCGCGAACGCACAACCAACTGAATGACATGAAGTGCATAAACACTTCGCGTAGCCTAACCACTATCGCCAACCAAAGTACGACTCGGGTTCGTTAAACACATCTTACGTGGTGAAATGAATCTCAACCATGAATTCAAGTCTGTTACCGATCGCCTGGACTAAATCATAGTCCCAATCCATAACCAGAAAGCATGTATAGTGGCAAAGCATAATTAACAAGTCATTCAAACGTGTTAACAAACATGTTATAAAGCACAATGTAAACAGGAAATACAACACATACATTTCATAAGTGAACGATTAAATTAAACAACTTGCATGGAGGAAATCATATACATCTCTAAGGTAGTTGAGAATCCTATCTCAACACCTATCTAAAGCACTATCATCTAAGTACTTACTCTTACAAACATTTTCACAAACACTTAGAATACACTCTTTTAACATACATAGCGTATACTAGCAAAAACATGTATTAGGGCGAATCCTTTCGCCAGGTAAGTATTATACACATATAGAGCATGTTCATACAGTAATTAATCATGGCAAACACACTTTTAAAATTTGTACATATACGGTATTTTCTACAAATATATAGAATACCAATATGCCATAATTTGCATACGCAACTGAAACGCAAAATGAACATCGGATTGTGCATTTACAATAACACCCAGATCATGAATCTATCATTATCTGACATTGAAAACGTTGAAAACCATAACCTATACGTCTAAAGTCCGTGCCTTACGCCGTATAAACGAGTAACGGACTCAGTTAAACACCAAGTCTTAATTACTGGCAGAACGACAACCTAAGACACGAAATAGGTTAGCTACTTACTTCATTACTTACACTCATCGGATCTCTATAACTGATTAGGGTTAGGATTCCTTACCTGAAAAACGGTATCAAAATCGCCGAAAAAGCGATACTGTTGTGGTGGATAAACACGAGAACAATGGGATTGATTTCCCAGAATAATTCTAATCTCTCTACTTCTCTCTCACTTTCTCTCTCTTCTTCTCTTTTCTCTCTCCTAGGGTTTTCTCAAATTCATATGGTGAGAATGAGAAAGGGTTTAAGGTCCTTATATAGGCCTAAAACTCACTAAACTAGACTCAGGATCATGGTATAACTTAGGTAATGCCCAAAGGACACCTGTTTCATCTCAACGAAGCACTTCTGGAGCCCCTATTGAGCCAAAGGTCAGAATTAAGTTCACAGACTATAGATCTAGGTCGAGTTAAGTTTTCATCCCAATCGGATTTCCAGATCACACGTGGCGGACCAGTTTCAGTTCAACGGTCATAGAGGCTCGATTAGAGTTACAAGTACACAGACATGTATGGAAAATATTTCCTGATCCGAGGGTGTATTTGGGTCAGATTCTGACGGTCTGATTACTTATATTTTTCCTGCAAACATCAAGTCTCAGATTACTTAAATTTGATTTAATTTTTAAAGAAAACTAGGTTTTCTCACACTCTTCACTCCGGGCTCAAGCGAATAGCTATGAGACACTATCTGGATTTGATCTCTGAGATGGTTATCAAGCCCAGCAAGGTGGTCCTAAGTCTGTAACTTCGTATTATTCAGACTTTCGATGTGCGGTCCAGATCCAATAGGGAGTTTCAATGTGCTCCCGAGAGCAGTCGGGTAATGAATTTGATCTTAGATTTTGGGGTAACCTAGCGTCAATTATTCTACAAGTTTTAGGTCTTGCAGATCGTACTTAAAGTGATTCAAGCGGATTTCATGGCTAATCTAATTTAGCACTTAGTTAACCTTGTCTAATTTCTAAAAGATTTGATCCTAAGTGATTTCTACCTGAGGTGGTACTCGAGCCATTGTACGAAATTTTTCGAGTCGTTACACGTAAGGTGCGGACTTTAGACCTATAGGTTATGCTTTTCAAGGCTTTCAATGTCGGTTAATGATTTATTCTTGTTATGGGTGTTATTTCACATGCAAAATATGTCGTCCGTTTCATGTTTCAGTTATATATGACCTATGTGTATTATAGTGTATTCTATGTATGTGTTGAAATATTTGAATACGTTTGGAATTTGGATTTGTACTTAACATGTTTATTTGTTGTGAATATATGCTTAATACATGTGCGACAACTCCTTAGTGAAAGGACTTGCCCTAAATCACATCACAGCCAATATACTATATGTGACAAATGCGTAGCCCAAGTGTTTGTAGAAATGTTTAAATGAACACAAGTCCCGGATTCAAGCATGTCATGATTATTCGTCATGGGTGTATGTGTGTGGTTTACGGGGCAACTCCCTAATGAAAGGATTTGGCCTAATACATGTGTAATCGACCTGCAACGTGTATGATGATGTGTGTACTCGTGTTCGTAGAAAGGTCTGAATGAACTAGTTGTTATTAAGGAGTACTTTATATGAGGATCGAGATACGAATCTCGGTTACCTCAATTTCGTGTATGATTTTCTACATGTACGTTACATTGTAATGTCTGTTTTATTTCATGAAGTGAATGTGTGTGAAATCTTGTTTGTGTTGTATTTCATAACATGCTTCTTTGATTGTAAGAATTTAATTACTTGTTTATTCGTGCTTTGACCATCTCATATGATTCTTGTTAAAATGGAATGAAGTTGGGACTATGATTTAGTCCAGACAATCGGTAACGGATTAAATTCGTGGCTGAGATTTCTTTGCCACGTAGGATGTGTTTGACGAACCTGAGTCGTACATCGGTTGGCGACAGTGGTTAGGCCACACGAAGTGCTTTTGCACTTCATGTCGTTCAGCTGGTTATGCGCTCGTGCTAGTCGAGCTCGTCAAGTAACCCGATCTGTCTAATGTATGTTCACCATGTTCGGACGCTACTGCTTGAACCTAAGGTACCAAACTTTCCAGTGTAACCCCATTAACCTTGGTAACCACATCTGCTAAACTCATGAGCCGAGCATGGTGGTATGAGACAAAACCGTGGTTAAGCTGTCGGTTTACGCTGGGTCCACGAGCATCCCCGTAGTGACTAGTGAGCAACCCAGACTCGTGAGCCAAATATGATGGTATGGGACACTGTATTCGAGCTGTCAGCCTACACTGATAAGGTGATGGGGGAGCGGTATAACGAGTGCGTGTAACAGCCCTGACAGCCCTTTGTAGTGACCTCGAGCATACTCTGAATCTGTGGAGAGGCGACGAGCCTTCCCATAGTAAACAGAGTGTAAACTAGGCCTGTATTGATAAGGTGATGGGGAAGCGGTGCAACAAGTGCGTGTAACAGCCCTGACAGCCCTTTACAACGACCTAGAACCGCATCATCGTATAAGATTATCTAGGACTAACGACCCTAGAATGGATCATTGTTTGGGAATGATATAAGGGAGGTACCTTAGTTTCCCAATACTGCTGTATGAAAAAGACTAATAACAACTCGGTAATCATGCTCATAACATAGCATTGCATGTGTCTGGCATTGTGGAGCACTGAGGGATGAACGCATGCCGCGGACGTAAGATGGTGTCGCACGAAGGAGCATTGGCGAGGGCATGCATCATGACTACATTTCATCCTTACATTAATAAGAGTAATTAGGATTGTTTGACTGTACTGCTTTATCATTACTGCTTGACTGAATTGATAACATGTTAACCTATGCTTTATTGTTCCACTGAGCTAGCTACTCACTCCACGTTACGGGACGGTGTTTTGGACACCCACCAGACTCTGTCTTATGCATGTGTTGACGAGATGCAGAGGCTTGCCTGATTACTACGATGATCAGGACGAGTTCTCCTACATGCAGTTCTCTGGAGCCTTCGCTTAGGCCATTCAGATGAGGGGCTACAGGGTTACCATTATAGTTGTACCACTATTTTTGGTATTTTGATTTTGAAACTACTACATGTATATGGTGACTCAGTAAGGTGTTCATACTCTGAGACCGATGTAACTTTTCTGGCTTTATATACATTTATATACAGTTTTCTCTTTCCGCTTGCATTTTATAACTTGATCTGGAGTATGAATTATTGTTTTGGTATAATTCCACTCATGATTAATGCACTAACACAGACGACATTCAATCATAAGCATTTATGTTGCATAAGTGATGTTTTGGAACTCGGGTGTTGAGTTGCTACTCGACCCCCAATTTTCAGGGCGTAACAAACCTAAACCTATAACCTAAACTTGAACTTAATTCACTTAACTTAAACCTATAACTAAAACCAAAACTATAACCTATATAACCTATAGCCTTAACCTAAACCTATAACCTACACCTAAACCTATACATATAACCTAAACCTATAACATAAACTTAAACTTAATTCACTTAACTTAAACATATACCTAAACCCAAACCTATAACCTAAACCTATAACCTATATAACCTATACCTATAACCTAAACCTAACCTATAACCTATAACCTAAACCTATATCCGATACCATAAACCTTAACCTAAATCTAAACCAAAACTTAATTCACTTAACTTAAACCTACACCTAAGCCCAAACCTCTAACCCGAACCTGAACCTGAACTTGAACCTGAACCCGAATACCTAAACCTAAACCTTAACCTATTCTCAAATCCCTAAACCTATAACCTTAACCTATAACCTAAACCTAAACCTATAACCTATAACTTATAACCTACACCCTAAACCTATACCTGTTACCTAAACCTAAACCTATAACCTAAACCTATAACCTATACCTATAACCTAAAC
>JAJHSJ010000009.1:59121814-59172877 GCA_021015155.1 Magnolia officinalis | reverse complement strand
GTGGTCCCTGCAAATACAGATATAAATAGCAAATACAGATATAAACACGGCCTGTCCAAATGGCCGGGCCTTCCAATGCTGTCCATAGGAATGGACAGTCATCCATGGTCAGCGGTTCCCACCTTCCAGGGACCCCCGCTCATCCGGATAGCTCCGACGCACATCCGGACTTACTCCATTATTTCGAGCAAATACATAAATACGGCTTGTCCAAATGGCCAGGCCCTTCCAATGCTGTTCATAAGAAATGGACAGCTTCATCATGGTCAGCGGTTCCCACCTTCCACGGACCCCCGCTCATCCGGATAACTCCGACGCACATCCGGGCTTGCTTTATTATTTTCGAGCAAATACATTAACACGGCCTGTCCAAATGGCCAGGCCCTTCCAATGCTGTCCATAGAAAATGGACAGCTTCATCATGGTCAGCGGTTCCCACCTTCCTGGGACCCTCGCTCATCCGGATAGCTCCGATGCACATCCGGGCTTGTTCCATTATTTTCGAGCAAATACATTTAAAAAACACATAAATATATCTAAAAGCATCTGGATACCTGAGGAAGGCCTCCCATATTTGTTGTTGGTTACTCATCCTTTTGTCTGCAAGCCACAATTGACCAACAACTTCTATCGCTACCTGTACTTTGAAACCAACAGAAATATAACTGGACCTGTACTCTGAAACCAACACCAATATAACTGAGAAAACAATATAAGGAATAAGAAAATGAATTTACCTGTACACATCATTAAATGTTTCCCTATAAGGAGGTGATATTATATCTTTGATAGCCACAACCTGTATGACAGAGAAAAATGCAACTGATACAGTGTTAGATTCAAAGGAGAAAAAAGATTTGTGGCTGCATCGATATTTTAGTACATTATGAACGGCTGCCTACGTACCCAAAAAGTCAGATTGGGATCAAGCCACTACGTAGTTCTTTTTAATTAACCAAGTTACTAAAGGTCATAAATTTCATATTTAACAAAGTATCATTAAACAAGTCGTCTCAAATCGTTTCTGGTTGGTGCATTTAAAAAAAAAAAAAGAACTAATATACAATCAATGTATATTCTTGTTACATCTCGTACTGCAACAAGAGACAATGTTCTGTCAATACTTCAGTTACATTTGAAATTGAAATCCTTTAGTAACTTGGTTAATAAAAAACAAATGACAAAAGCCATAATTAATCAAAAGGATGCTGAAGATTAAATAAATAAAAAAGGCAACTTGATCAAAAAAGGATTTCAGTGAATAATCAAGTTTTCGTCATACAAAATGTCCTAGAGTTCAAAAAGGCAACTTGATCAAAAAAGGATTTCAGTGAATATCAGGACTACTGAATATTTAAATTCTCATCAGGAATTTGGGCCAAACAATAATTTCGCCCAATTGAATATCTTCAAATGTCCTGTCATCATTAAACAATTCTGCTGTGCGAACATTGATATCATCTATTACAACTCTGATGCATTCTGGAGGGATGTCTGTAGTATCTGACACCATCCGCCCACTAGCAACTGTCCGACCACGGATATCTCTCAATTGGTAAATTTGTTCCATCGATGGAGTTGTTGCAAAGTCTTCTCGAATACTTGAGGGTTCACCAGATCGACGGTGGGCCTATAAATAAAATAATGGTTCCATGTAAATAATAATGCTACTTTTATCTTTAAAAATAATAATTATATCATTTGATCGTGGCAAATGCAGTACATGAGATGCAACTGTATCAGGAGAGCGATGAAGTTGTTGACTTTGATGAGCAATTTGTTGCCTAAGTTCAGCAAATTATTGCTCAACAATCGTACGAAATTCTTGCATTTGAGTCATTAATGCTTCAAATTTAGCCTCAATGGACATACGTGCATTCCTCTCCGACCGAGCTTCTATGATGTAGGGGGTGGCAACCTTCATAGTAGTCTTAGAAATACCCAAACCCATGCCCCTAACCCGGCCTCTGCTATCATGACCACAAACCTAAACAATAATTTTTAAGTTTAGTAATGTGTGTATATTATTATTAAAAAAAAAAAAACACCAACGACAATGTATGTAAAGTGAGTAGAATTGATGAAAAACCTGTGAAATTGGGTCATGGTCTAAATCCTTGTGCTTACTGGTAGGATCACTGCCAGCTATCGATAATATTCTTTCCTATTAGAAGATAATTGTTACAATAAATCCTTCATTGTACCTAAATAAAAAAATGATTAAAAACTGAAAAATTATTCTCACCGCTATTTCAAGATGTGTTTGTGTTGGATAAGACCCATCAGGTCTGCTATGAGTGGCAACAAACAAGTCGGTCCTGGTGATGATAGTATTTGGATTTTCTTTTCGCTGTAATTATATAAGCAAATTAGTTAACAAGAATTTATATTCATCAATTAAATTGTCAAAAAAATAGTACAAATTACCATTTTCTCTAATGTCCTAGCAACACCTCGTCTTCCAGTCGTGTGAGGGCATTTCACATGTGCTCTGGAAGTCTTTCCCTTCTTACGAAGATTGATTATAATTTTGTGGATTGTAGATTAATGAAAATGTCCCAATCCTCTTGCTTCACACCAATGGGACAATTTCTTCTTCTTTCTACATCATTATCAAATTTATCATATTCCTTTCGCAGATTGTATTTTCCATACCTTCCAAGCTTTGCATACTTTCGAAAATGCATATTCTTTTAACTCATCATCGATGTCGTACGTGGCCTATTTCATTAAATTAATAATCAAACAATCTTATTGAGTAAGAATTAGAAATAAAATCAAGAACAACATGCTCACCAAAACCATAGACCGGATATTATCTTTAATTGCACCAGGCACTTTGCGCCAATCAGCAAATGAAATTGGACAGTGTGTCCTGCCAAGTTGCCCTAAAAATGTGTTAAAAGGCGCTGATGTTTCTCCGACTGGTTGTTTATATTCATTTAATTCAACTCTCTTCCTTGTATTGCTTCCTTGGGCTGAAGCTGATGAACCACCAAAATCTGACATAATTCCTGCAATTTTATAAAACAAAACAATATCTCATTATTATGTAATTGGCATTCTATTAATATTTTGATAGCTAAAAAATTGTAACAATCATTACTAAATAGAATTCAACTCACTTTCAAACTGATTTGAATCTTATTAGTTTCTTTTCCGTTTCTTATGACGTGAGGTACTCGGCTCACTCTCTACCCATGATTTAATTTCCTGTACATCTTCTTCTTCATTTAAATCATCGATTAATGAAAGTGCTGAAGAACCTACATTCCTTCTGGCCTCAAACTCAAGTGGATCTTCAAATGCATATGCATCTTTCGTCAATCTCTTAGGAGCGTCCAATACAACATGTCAGTCATCTCTAGTTGGATCCTTACAGTAGAAGACCTGAGCTGCCTGAGATGCAAGAATAAACAGCTCATCGTCTTCCTTTAAGTTCCGTCTAAACCTTCCTAGATTGACAAATATCAAATTTGTTTCGGGATCTATGAAACATCCATTCAATTTATCTTCAATATGCACCCAATCACAGTAGAAGAGTACTACTCTGAAGTCGAAGTAGTTCAATTCAAGAATTTGTCTAATGATGCCATAATAAGTGACTTCTTCTTCTATAGGATTCTTATCCCTGGCGCTTGCCTTGAAGCTAGTTAGCTCTTTCATTGAGACTCCACTGTTTTGTGTTGTTTTGTTCATTTCAGAATTCGTAGTGCTAAAAACATATCCATTTATTGAGTAAGTATTATATGATATGCATTTGAAGTCAGGACCTTCGGCAATTCTCTTAAATTGAGACATTTCTTGATTATGTAGTTGATGTCTTAACCAAGGAATGTACTCCATTAGTTTTCCTGCTGACAGATTACCCTTTCGATTTTGTCCCGTACGTGTTGGCCCTGGATGTATGTTTGGTACTTCCTATAAATTCCAAATCATAGCAATTATTTATATATATATACACAATGTTTATTACTATAAGCTATTAAAAATATAAAAAGAATAATATATTTATTAACTTACTCCTTCCATTGATGATTTTCAACGTGATGTTGCAAAACCCATCTGCGTGCTTGTTGATATTGCACTGTAGTAAGATTATAAACTTTTCCTTTCTTATCATTCTGGGAATCACTAGCATTTTCATCATCATTGAATATTTTTAGTCCTTGCTTATGACCTCCTATTGCATTATTGGGATAATATTCCATGCAGTACATCATAGATTCCTCTATAATGTAGCGTTCCGCAATACAGCCCTCTGGGTAAGCTTGATTCATCACATACTTCTTATATGTTCTCATCATCCTGTTAAATATTAAAATCAGGTATTAATGAAAATATATAAGCTATTTTGAAAAAGTTAATAAATTAAAACAGTTAAAGTTACCTCTCAAAAGGATACATCCATCGATATCTGACAGGTCCGCAAACTTGTGCCTCCTCCGCCAAGTGCACAACAAGGTGTGTCATAGAAACGAAAAACGATGGTGAAAAATACTTTTCGAAAGCACATAATGTTTCCACTATTTTATTTTTCATTTCTTGAAGCTCCATACGATGAATTTTTTTAGAACATATGACGTTAAAGAATCTTGACAATTGTATAATGGCGGCGCGCAATGACTTTTCTTTCTTGAATGAATGCATTAATAATACGGGTAGTAACTGCTGCATTAGAATGTGATAATCGTGTGACTTAAGGCCCTTGAGGTGATAGTCATCCATACTGATATGATGTTTCCAGTTTGCACTATACCCTCTCGGAACTTTCAAATCACTCAAGGTTCGACAAATCAGTTCTCTTTCAGATCTAGATAATGTGAAAGGAGTCTTAGGCAATAACAACTTACCATTTTTTTCCTCTGGCCAATATTTCGATCTTATCTTCATAGCCATAAGATCCTGACGGGCTTGTAAACCATCCTTAGACTTGTCCTTCATGTCCATGATTGTTGCAATAAGGTTCTCAGTAACATTTTTCTCGACATGCATCACATCCAAATTATGACGAATGGGCATATGCTCCCAATACGGCAATGTAAAGAAGATTGATCTCTTCGACCAAGCAGTAAGGTTAGACTCCTCATCCGTGGTCTTCTTCCTCTTATTTCCTATATGCTTTCCGAACTTGGTTTGTATATTATTCATTTTAACCAATACCTGTCCTCGAGACAAACGCTTTGGAGCCTGCCGATTTTCATCATTCCCATTGAATCGAGATCTTTGGCTCCTAAAGATATGAGCTCTTGGGAGGAATCTTCTGTGCCCCATATAAGAAAACTTCTTTCCATGTTTTAGCCAAACAGATTCAGTCTCCTCACTACAAACAGGACATGTATACTTTCCTCCTGTCCTACACCCAGAAAGATGTCCATAAGCTGGAAAATCATGTATTGCCCACAATAAAATCGCCTTCATTGTAAACCTGTTCTTCCCGAACGAGTCATATGTTATCGACCCTTTCCACAATTCATTTAATTCTTCAATTAATGGTTGTAAATATACGTCGATGTCATGCCCTGGACCATTTTTTTCCGGGAATTAAAAGTGTTAACATAATAAATTCCTTCCACATGCATAAATGAGGTGGAAGATTGTATGGAACAATCCTAACAGGCCAGCAACTATATGAGATGCTCATATGTCCAAAGGGGTTGATTCTGTCTGTTGCAAGTCCCAACCGAACGTTACGTGGATCCGAAGCAAAATCACTAAATTTTCTATCTACAAACTTCCACATAGAAGAATCCAGAGGATGACGCATGTACGAGTCATTTTTAGCCCCCTTTGAATGCCACAACATATTCTCTGCAATCCATGATACGCTATAAAGTCTTTGTAACCTTGGTGTTAATGGGAAGTATCTTAGCACCTTCCATGGTACATGTAAGACTCTTGATCTTACAACACTATTCACTTTCTATCTGCTTGCTTTACATGTAGGACAACTTTCCTTATTAGCATGCTCCTTCCAGTACAGAATACAATCAGTACGGCATGCATGTATCACCTCATAGTTCATACCCAACGAACTGATCAATCTCTTTGCATTATAGGTACTATCCGGCAAAGAGTTCTCGCTTGGCAAAATCTTCTTGAGCAGTTGCAACAAAGTCGTAAAGCTATTATCTGACCACTGATATTTAGCCTTCATGCTCATCAACTCAACTGTCACTGACAACTTTGTATACTCACGTTTACACGATGGATATAGGGGTTGTACCGCATCCTCCCTTAATTTATTGTACTGAGTATCATTGTTTATGTCATCTTGAGGCTGACTACCATGTTCCTCATTGACCTCATTCATACATGCATCTAAGTCATCAGGTTGAACACGACCAAAAGCATCATTAACCAAATCAGGCAACAACTCTTCATTACAATCAGTGGCAGATGTACTAGGAGCCTTGGCATTGACACCCATATTGGGAAGTTGTTCTCCATGAAAAAACCAAGTTATGCATGTCTGATCTATACCATTCATAATCAAATGCTCAAAAACTGTACTTAGTATTTTCTTCCCACGCACATTACGACATCTAGCACAAGGACAACTATACCAATCAATACCTCCCGAATTCCTTTTAACAAATATAATAAATGATTCAACGCCTTTAATGTATTCATCACTCAATATATCTTTTTTCATCCAATTCTTGCTCGGGGACGTCAAATCCATATCTGATAGCACGTGCATGCAGCATATAAAAAGTGAGATACAATAAAAAATAGGCTTTTCATAAACTGTCAAAACATGCCACATGTGGTCACCAATCACAAAAAAAGAAAGATCTATATATATCCGCAAATATATGCACATGATTAGGCGTAGGTTTTAGGTTATAGATTTTAGGTTATAGGTTTTAGGTTATAGGCTACATCAAGTTATGAGTTTTTAAGTATTGACTCGTATATGTAGACTAAAATATGAAAAGCAGTCTTACCATTCTTGCACTAAATGAAAATATGAAGTTTCAATCCACAAAAAGAAAGAGGTAATAATTCAGAAGTTATTTAGGAAACAAGAGCAGGAAAATGCAATAAACAATATGTTGTGGTCCACAACATAGAAAAAAAAAAAAAAGTGGATATTGAAATATAAGCAAAAATATTGTTAGCATAATTGCCTTTTTGTTGTCCTCCTTTTCTTGTATATGTGATCCCGACCTTCGATTTGGTTGGCCAAGGCATGATGGGCTGTGCCTAAAAATTGTGGCAATTGGACAATCCTATTCACTGAATGTGGTTTCTTTTGTTTTCTAGTTTTGTTGTTTGGGGAATATAATTATGTGAGTCGAATCTGTTGGCTTGTGGCTGGTGATGAGGAGGAAAGTGGTCCTTAGAATTTATTGACATCATTAAAGACCATGTGGTGGGCTGGTTTTATAGATTAATAAGTGAGAGCAGCCGGTTTTGAGATTCATGAGTTCTTGCAGTAATGGGTCTTTATTAGTGTTTAGCATTAGGCTTTTACATTTTTATACAAAGCTAGATATAGAAGGGATGCTTTAGAATTTAAATGATTAAAAAATAACTCGACTAAAATAGAGTGTATGGAGTGCATATTTAGTAACAATAGGAGTGGAAATGATAAATTAGTTAAGATTGCTGACATGTGCAACGAAGGCCTAGAATTGTACAAGTTAGAAGGAGTGAGTTGGTGCAAGACAAAGGCTCTTTAAGCGGAATGAAAGGTTCAAAAGCATGTAGGTGAAGATTGTAAGAAATGAGTTGATGACCTCTGGTCTAACTTGATTACGTTTGAGATATATGTCTAAAATGACACCGATCAAGTGGAGCTTATGGTGGTGATTTTTTAGGGAATTCTAGGTTATGGGCTATACTATCTAGACAATAATGATTTAGTAAACTTGGAGCTTTTTTCAAGAAACAAGGCAATTTTCAAGCTAAGAGTGCGAATCTCCAGCAAGGCTTTAATAAGCATGTCAGGAACAAGGAACACTTCAAGACTGATACAGGAACAGAAAGGAAAGGCATAGACTAATCACATTGAAAGCTACAGAATCATGAAACAAGGAAAAGCAAACAGAACACATGCATAACACATGGAATCATTGTAAAAAAGATTAGCAAACAAATTATCTAAGTAGCACAGAGCAGTTGTAATTTCAACTTAATGGCCATGATAGTTAACCAGTATGGAGAATGATATAACTTCATTTTCAAGGGATGCATAGTTAACTAACTCAGAGCCATCTCCACCAATCAGAGCAGTTGCATTTTCAGGTAAATTAGCAATGGCAGTCAACTAATATGGAGAATAAACTATGGTTGAGAATTTTTATTTTTTATTTTTTGAAATCTCACACCTTATTATCAACATCAATCAGAGCATTAAAATATAGATAACATTTAATTTGAAGAAGCCAACAAAAAGGGCTAGACTTTTATCTACTAGCCTATGCATGTCAACCTCTTAGATAATTCCCTATATGGCTCCTAAGGAGAGAGGAAAGAGCATGAGCCCAATTCTTATATCATTTATTTTGACACCTGATATTGCCCACCAAGGGTTTGGGTATCTTTTTTTAGTTTTAAAGGATTTCTTTATTGAATACCTTGAGGGAACTATATAGAGGAAATTACATTTCAGCCTGCCTATAGCAGGATCTGGTTTGCTGACCTGTCAAGTACTACTAGGTCCCCTCTGGAAATGAATGGAAGATCGGAAGAATCTGTGAATACCCTATCTAGCTGATTGGCGCTACCCATTTGAGCCAGGCCATCAGCCACGCAATTAGACTCTCTCGGAATGTGGGCGATTGAGACACTGGTAGTGCCCCCAATGGAGTCAAAACGCCTTTTCCAGCAGAAGAAATTCCATTGGACTAGCTCATCTTTCGAGAGCAAAACCACCACCGCTAGCGAGTCACGTTCCACTTCCAATAGAGAAATCCTTCCTAAAATCACTTCTTTTTTTACTAGTGCCTTATACTCAACTCCAGTACAATGAATGATTCCTTGGTTTCTGAGTTTTAAAACTATCTTAAATTTTTATTTATTTATTTTTATTTTTTTTAAGTAATATTCATGAAGGGACTATACAAGACCCAGGAGGGCCTGTTAGCAAAAAGAGTAAACAGGGCCAAACAAAAAAAAAAAAAAAAAAAAAAAAAAAAAAAAAAAAAAAAAGAAAAGAAAGGAAAGAAGTACTTTGAGAGCAGCTAGGATTCTCTCAAGTAACCACCACTTTAATGGTGAGAGTTCAACCACCACGTTTTCCTATAGTGTGGTCCACCTGGGATTGTATCTGCTTGAGTTTTGGGCTCATGCCCTAAAAACCTAAAATGAGCTTGAAACACAGGTGGATGGCACACGGATATATTCTACATACATCAAGGTGGGCCCCATAGTCAGGGCTGCACCTTGCTGTCCACATTTTCAACAGGGGAAAAAAATGCTAGCAACAGCTAGTGGGAATTTGTATGTTGAATTCAAATAATTTGTTTAGTGTACAAGAATCAACCAGTTAGGAGATCCAGCTATTGTGTGTTTTTGTTTTTGTTTTTCATGAACCATCTAAACTGGGACTCACGTAAATACGGAAATGAGTACCTGGCCGGTGAAGAGACGAAGGGCAGGGGCTGCTGGCCGCACCAGATGAAGGGCAGGGGCTGCTAGCCGCACCAGATGAAAGGCAGGGGCTGCTGGCCGCACCAGTCAGGAAGAGAGAGAGAGAGAGAGAGAGTCGGGGGTGGGAAGAAGCTCAGTCGCGTGGGTGTCTGGGACCGGGACAGAGAGAGAGAGAGAGAGAGAGAGAGAGAGAGAGAGAGAGAGAGAGAGAGAGGGGACAGAGGGATGGCGGCGAGGGCAGAGGGAGAGATAGAGAGAGGGCAGAGGGAGGGCGCGCGGCGAGGGGATGAGGAAGAGATAGAGAGAGGGCAGAGATTTGGGGGATTTGGGGAGGGAGGGCCGATTTGGGGGAGAGACTGGGCGCGGCTTCTTTTGAGCGCGCGCCCAAATTTGGGACACGTTTGGGTTGGTGCTCCGCGGGTCCCACCATGATGTACATGTTTCATCCATTCCGTTCATACATTTTTAAAGATCATTTTAGTGCTTGACCCAAAAACTGATAGCAATATAAATCCTAGGTGGGCCACACCACAGGACAAAAATATTTAATGGATATTCACAATTAAAATCCTCCTAAGGCCCACTGTACTGTTTATTTGACATCCAATCTGTTGATTTGGTCATAAAGACCCAGATCAAGGGAAAAAATAAATATCAGCTTGATCCAAAACTTTTATGGCCTCCAAAACGTTTTTAATGGTCAAAATTCATTCAACATTATTTCCTATAATGTGGTCCACTTGAGATTGAGATATAATTCATTTTTTTAATCATATCATAAAATGATATATAAAAAGAGATGGACGGCATGGATGATACACATACATCATGGTGGGCCCCACAGAGCACCGACCACCAGCCAACGGCTGGTGTCAAGGGGAGTAGCCAATCCGTTCCCATGATTTATTCATTCCTTCCATCTACTTTATATAATGTGGTCCAATCAATTGATCTCAAATCATCTATTAAGTTCAGAACACATTTTCTAGGCTACCTTGAAAAATATTTAAACTGAACGAGTGATATAATCTATGCTTAATTTGGACTTTTTCTCTGACCATCTTTTTTCCAAGACATGGATAGGATGCTTTCGATTGGCTAACAAAAGTGATTCTTTATACTCATAAGCAATCCATGATGGTCCTAAAAATTTGATGAATCAAATTATTGATTGGACCTACTTTTTTGTAAATGATCTTGACTGTCCATTTTCAGACCATTGATCAAATCTTTTCTTTTTTTTTTTTAGTTA
This sequence comes from Magnolia officinalis, assembly GCA_021015155.1. NCBI lineage: Eukaryota > Viridiplantae > Streptophyta > Magnoliopsida > Magnoliales > Magnoliaceae > Magnolia > Magnolia officinalis. Next base: position 59,162,025 of record JAJHSJ010000009.1, on the reverse strand, counting down.
GATCAATATGATTTATTCATGGTAGCCTATGAAATATGAGTTGGACCTAGTAAACCGTCTAGATCAATGGATTGTACTCTAAAATTTCCTAATACAACTAGGAGAACTGTAGAGCACTGTGGGCCCCACCATAATGTATGTGTTTCATCCATTCTGTTCATCCATTTTTACAGATCATTTTATTGCTTGATCCCAAAAGTGAGAGGGATACAAATCTCATGTGGATCACACCACATGAAAATAATAGTTATTGGATATCAATCATTAAAATCCTCCTATGGCCCACTATACTGTTTATTTGACATCCAATCTGTTGATTAGGTTATACAAACTTAGATGAAGAGAAAAAACAAATATCAGCTTCATCTAAAACTTTTATGGCCCCCAAAATGTTTTTAATGGTCGACCCTCATTCAACACTGTTTCCTGTAATGTGGTCCACTTGAGATTGGGATATACCTCATTCTTGGACTTATACCGTAAAATGATCTGTAAAAACATATGAATGGCATGGATGAAACCATCGACGATGCTCTGTGGGCCCTACTATGATGTACGTGTTTCATCCATTTCGTTCATCCATTTTTAAAGATCATTTTAGAGCTTTTTAGAAAAAATTAGAGGGATATAAATCTCAGGTGGTCCACACCACATGAGAACAATAATGATTGGATATCCACTATTAAAATCCTCCTAAGGCCCACTGTACTGTTTATTTGATATCAAATCTGTTGATTTGGTCATATAAGACTAGATGAAGGGAACAAACAAAAATCTGCTTGATCCAATAGATTTAGGCTACCAAATTTTTTTAATGGTCGACGCACATTCAACACTGTTTCCTGTAATGTGGTCCACTTGAGATTTGGATATACCTCATTCTTTGACTTATACCGTAAAATGATCTATAAAAACAGATGGATGGCATGGATGAAACCGTCGACGATGCTCTATGGGCCCTACCATGGTGTACGTGTTTCATCCATTTCGTTCATCCATTTTTAAAGATCATTTTAGAGCTTTTTGAAAAAAATTAGAGGGATATAAATGTCAGGTGGTCCACAGCACATGAGAACAATAGTGATTGGATATCCACTATTAAAATCTTCCTAAGGCCCACTGTACTGTTTATTTGACATCAAATCTATTGATTTGGTCATACAGGACCAAATGAAGGGACAATACAAAAATCAGCTTGATTATAGATTTAGGCTACCAAAATGTTTTTAATGGTCGACGCTCATTTAACATTGTTTCCTGTAATGTGGTCCACTTGAGATTTGGATATACCTCATTCTTTGGCTTATGCCATAAAATGATATGTAAAAACATGGCATGGATGAAACCGTCGACTATGCTCTGTGGGCCCTACCATGATGTACGTGTTTCATCCATTCCGTTCATCCATTTTTAAAGATCATTTTAGAGCTTTTTGCAAAAAATTAGAGGGATATAAATCTCAGGTGGTCCACACCACATAAGAACAATAGTGCTACTTTACTCCCAACCACCCATTTGTTAGCTATTAATTGAATGGTTACAATTGATTGATCAGTGCTATTTTAGAGATACAATCCATCTGCAATGGAACTCACAATTTGGATGATCTAGATAGCTGAACATCAGTGCCACAATGAAAAGGATAAGTCACTATCATTTTTTCAAATGGTGGAAAACTAACATAGAAGTCATTTTCCCCTCATTCATTTATAGCAAGTTGATGGACAGAAAGTCAAAGAAAACAATACATATATAGTGTTTTTATTACTACAACAGGTAAGACGTTACTTTCACTATCTTCAAAATTGTAGCCCTAGGATTCCTTTGTGTCAGGATGCAAATGGAACTGATCACCTATTGCAGAGTACCACACATCATGATGGGCGTCCATTCACTCTATTTTACTGATCATTACCCTCAATTTGACTAAATACTAGCCTTGATCATACTACATATGACAAAGATATTGGGCAAACAAGATTGATCAACAATTTGAGTGAATTATGATTTAAACATCTAAAGTTATTTACTCTTCATGTTCGGACTGATCAGATTGTCCAAAAATAGTTAAAGGTTTTTCATAATATCAAAAATATATAAATGAATAGAAAACACAAACATCAGCTTGATCCAAAACTTTGATGGCCTCCAAGAAATTTTAAATGGTAGAGGTGTGGTCCACTTGAGCTTTGGATATGCTTCCTTTTTGTTATTAGACCTCAAATCATCTGTTAACATGCATGGATGAATGGAGTGGATAAAATAAATAAATAACGGTGAACCGCACAGAGTTTACTCTGGTAAAGGTAACGAGAGTAACTTAAATGTAGTGGAGAAATGTTTTCTTAAAACATTCATAATCATATATTGGGCGTGCCTAAATGTGATTCACATATCTAACCCACTCATTATGTGTGTCCCACTTGGATGAGGGGTGAGACCAAGTTTCAACCGCATCCAAAACTCATGTGGGCTCCACCAAGTGCTTTTATATTTTTTAGGATGTTTTCACATAGTTTTAAATGGTATGGCCCACTCGAGTTTCGTTTACCAATGATTTTTGAGATATCTCATAACCTAAAGGGGATACATCAAATCCACGGTGTTGATGTTCGACACACATCATGATGGGGCTAACATCAATTCTTAGGTTCTCATGAGGCTAGTAATTAGTTGGGTCACAATTTTAACAAAAATATTTGGCCCATTTTACATGTCTAGTCCATTCACTCTATTTTACTATCAATACTCTCAATTTGACTAGTTATTCGCCTAAATCACGCTACATATGAGAAAGATATATATTGGGCATACAATTAATCAACAATTTCAGTGAAATTTGATTTAAACATCTGAAGTTATTTACTCTTCAATTTGAACTGATTAGATCGTCCTAAAACAATTAAAGGTTCAATTAGTAGATGTGCCTAATAATTTAGTAATTTTATTTTTTACAAATAAATTTAACATTTTTTTTTCAAAATGTATTTTTTTTTTACTCTTTTAATTAAATATCATTTTTATTATAAATAAATTTAACATTTTTTTTACAAAATTTAGTTTTCTTTTTAAAAAAATATATTTTTTTACAATTTGTCAATTTTTTTTCACAATTTTGTTTAATTTTTTAAAATTTCCTTTTCAAAATATTATTTTTTTATCGATTTTTTTTCTTCAAAATTATCAACATTATTCAAAGTTCTTAATATCTTTTTCAAAATCTAGATTTTTATAAAATTACAGGTTTTTTTTTCAAAATTTAAAATTTTCTTAAACATTATTAATTTTTTTTCTAAGCTTCTCGACTATTTTTTTGCCAAAATTCATAATTTTTTTGAGCTCCTTAATTCTCCAACCGACAGCTTAGGATAGAGACGGTCTTTCACAGGGTTTTAAGACGGTGGAGGACCGTTTCTATTAGAGACGGTCCTAAACCGTCTCTAATATAGACAGTCACCGACTATAAGACGGCTATGGACCGTCTCTAATAGAGACGGTCTTTGACAGTCTCAAATTTGAAGTACAAGACGGCCAATGACCGTCTCTAAGTTAGACGGCCAATGACCGTCTCAAATGGCCGCATATAAGACGGTTACCGACCGTCCTAAACGATTTGTGGACATTAAAATTTTTAAGACAATATTAAGGACGGGCAGGGACCGTCTAAAATGTTAGAGACGGTTTATGGCCGTCTGTAAAGCGTCTTTAAACCAAGCAATTTTAGAGACGGTCCAGGACCGTCTCAAAATCCGTCCTTTTTTCCATTTTTCACGTAGTATGGATTTATGCATACAAGACGGTGCGCCCTAAACGCAATCAAATGCAGGCATTTCTTCCCAACTTGTTCCTTGTGGTGTGGTCCACTGATCACAGATCAGCATGATTTTAGGGCTCATTTGGGCAGGCAGATTGGAAGGGATTGGATGGTATTGGAAGTTAAATCCCGGGATTGGCCGGGCGTGCCAAACAGGCTAGGTGATCTGATCCTGGGATATAGCAATCCCATGGATCTTAAGACAATCCACTGATAATATCGTCGTTACCTTTAAATCCTAACTAATCCACCCTAATCCGTTCAAATTTGCCTGAGACGTGTTTGGTTCGAGGGATTGAGAGGGATGGGAAGGTTTAATCCCGGGATTGGCCGGGCATGCCAAACGGACTCGATATAGCAATCCCATGGATCTTAAGACAATCCACTAACAACACCAACATTGCCTTTAAATCCATGCCATCCATGCTAAAACCATTCAATCCCTTCCAATCCACCCGTCCAAACGGGCACTTAGGGCCTGTTTGGGCAAATGGATTTCGGTGTATTAAAGGGGATTAGGTGGGATAGGATTGTCAAATCCCACCTACCCTAGCTTGTTTGGGCGGCGGCGTTTGCAGGAACTCGACCGTCCTTCGCTGTATTCATTGGGATTGCTCTCTCTCTCTCTCTCTCTCTCTCTCTCTCTCTCTCTCTCTCTGTAAAATGCCAAACACTCGTGAGATTCTCCACATCTCCGCTACAAATGCAGTAGAACCCATCTCTTCTAATGAGAAACCCTCGTTTAAAATCGACCAGAGAGTCCACATCGCCGGCGATCCTCGCAGAATTGGCACCGTCAAGTACATCGGGCCCGTTGAAGGCTATTCGTGCATTTGGGTCGGTGTTGATTGGGACAATTGCGATGGGAAGCACGATGGGTCCCTTAACGGCATCCGGTATTTCATGGCGCACGGCGAGAAATCGGGTTCGTTTGTCCGGCCCCAGAACTTGAGCGGCGGGATCTCGTTGCTGGATGCTCTCAAATTCCGTTACCGAGGCGATTCCACCAAAGAAGAAGAGGGCATGTTTCTTCTTCTTCCTCCTCCTCCTCCTCTCTCTCTCTCTCTCTCTCTCTCTCCCGGAGATTGAATGTGGGATTTTTAATGTTATAAAGATGAAAAAAATGCACACACACATATATGATGCGTTTGTGAAATCCATGCTGACCATAAGATGCGTCACCAAGTTTTTGGCCCAGGGCTAAAAATCAGTCTGTGATTCAGGTGGGCCACACCAAAGTAAACAATGTACTTTGGAACACCAATGCTCCAAACTGTTTCCAGTGGTTGTAACGGTTTCTGGAAGCAAATCAGGTTCGTTTTTCCAAATAGCAAGGGTTGGTGGGATGGTTGCAATACCACAACACCCAAATAGAACCAATGCTGGTCATGAGATTGGCATCTACACCCAAAGCACCCGCCCATCCATTGACGACATTAAATGCACCTGAATAGGTAATTATATACATGACAGTACACCCAAAGCCGTTTGCCCAAACATGCCCTTAGGGAAATGAGGGTATCATTCATGGACACATGATGGATGTGTTGGATTTTATGCATGTATCAGTTGGGCCCGACATCTTCCTGGTACTACGGTGCCACCCTTTTAATATTAGAAATCAGAAATGATCCGTATTGTTGCAGATATGTCATGCATGTCAGACATCTGAGCTGTTAGAAAGGTTGGCCTCTTCATGCCGACCACATGGTCTAAAAATGGGGCTGTTCAGCTGAATATGTAAGTCATACCGTCGAAACCAGTGGACGGCCGACAATCTGACAACATAAAGGTTTGTACTGCCTGGTAAGTGGATCGGTCTGATTTTCATTCCAAAGGATGTCTTATGACGGGCCCGGACCTTTTAACGGCTGCGATGTTCTATGAAGGTGACATGCCGTAGGAAAATAACAGATGTAGATGAGCTTCTGGAGCAACGGCGACAGCTTTCCGTCAGTTGGGCCACACTAAAAGGTCATCTGGCCTGACGATCAGGCTATTTCTCACAACCAGTGTACTCCAGTTTACAAGACTAATGGACGGCTAGGAAACATTACCTCAGCCATCCATTTGTTTTGTACACTATGGCCGATCATCAGAGTGATCTTTTTTATTCAAAAAAATATAATCAGTGTGAGAAACATGATGGGAAGTTCGGATCTTTTATACGTGTGCAACTGGTGCATGAATTTTCCTGTTGATGGTCAAGACATACCCGCGTGTGGATAATTAAGATTTGAATGGAGTGGTTGAGTGGTTTTCTAGAATACATCTGAACACCTTAACCATTGGATTGGGGTCCTTTTCAATGATCCAAACCGTTGGAATGATGGCTCCACTGTCCATGGGAATTCCCAAAAATACTTGCAGATTAAAATATCTCATCCCTTCCATGATTCCAAGGTTAGGTTAATAGTCATTATCAATGGAAAAAGTCAAAAGATCAGAGTGTTATCATATCCAATATAAAGGTGGTAATCTTTTGGATATCTGCCATCAAAGGTGAGAGCCATCGTATACACGGCATGGATCATTGAAATATGACCCCAATTCCAAACGCTACATTCCAAGTGGATCTTGTAGCAATACACTGGGATGTATTCTAGCAAAACGCTTAAACCGTCCATTGTTTTCTTTCCACATAGTGTAGCCTGGCCTTATTTTCCGGGATGGTCATTGTGGTAGACGTGGCCATTTTACGGACTGTCCAGGTGTCTCACACACTTTCAACGTTGGCACACATGCTGCGTGTAAATGTCCGTGCAGGGAGAGGATGCGTGTAAGGCTAGTAATCCTGAGATATCTTCTTTTTATTATAGATTTCAGAACAGCAGTCTTACTTTTTACAATGCAAGTCATAAATTACAGTGTGATGGCTACACATGTGAAAGTGACACATGCTTGAAATTAGTGTCATGCAACGGGTGGACGCCACGCGTACGTTCCATGCCCTGGAAATCAAGTGGCCAAATTTGCACATCAAATGCAGACAACTATTTCAATATTTTTAATTGTCCACTTTTTAAATAAAGTGTAAATAGATCAGGTGATCGGATGGACCTGAATTGTTATTGGCTCTAATAAAGAAATATATATAGTTTTTTTTTTGGTAAATTTTAAAAAAAGGACAAAAAAAAATAAGAAGAAGAAGAATTAGACGATATAGATTAAAATAGAATTATAAATTGAGAGATTCCGGACATGTTATTGTCATTGAGATTTGCTCCACAAAAACTGATTCGATACAACGTGTTCTAGCAACTCTGCCCCAAAAATACAACAACTCTCCTTAAGGTTGGATAGTCTTGGTCAGCTGCATGTACGAGCTATTAAAAATTCAAGGTATATAAATCTCTAATTTGCCCACGCAGGAAAGAAGAAGAGAAGAATAGAAAAGAATGGGATAGGAGATTGAAATTTATTGGTTTAATATATTTTGAAATAACAATGGAAAATACTTTTATAGAGGTTACTAAGGTGAGCGGATTAATTGTTATCTTAATTGCGTGAGTGTTACCTTATGTATTTTTTGTATATCTATCGTTGTCCATCTGTTTTTTCATCTCAGATAGCAGCTTAGTGGGTGTTACCTTAATTGTGTGAGGCCTACTGTAAAAGTCCACGCCCACACTGTATGATATTGTTCGATCTGGGCACAGCCCGCACGGTTTTGTTCTTAGATTTCTCCCCCAAAAGGCCTCATGTGGGGGAAGGATATTGGTAGCTCGCCCAAACCCGGTGCTCCCATGGTTCCGCCCACATCAACACGTATCCCACAGATATTGTCCAAACTAACTGACAACCCATCAGAGTACGCAGCGGTGGTTTTGTTCTTCGTAGGGAGGCCTCATACAATATAGGGTGACAACTCCACATATAACCATCACAACTTCAGACGACACTTCCGATGTGAGACAAAGTTTCACCTTCACTGTGTGCACAGTAGCCTGCCAGCTACCTTGGGGCTCGCCCACATGTGTGCCCACCCACATGTGACCATAGTGACGGGGCGTCACACCTACTTTATGTATTTTTTTGTATATCCACGTTGTCCATCTGTTTTTCCTTCTCAGATAACAGCTTAGGGGGTGTTACCTTAATTGTGTGAGGCTCACCTTATGTATTTTTTGTATATCCACGTCCATCTGTTTTTCCATCTTAGATAGCAGCTTAGTGGGTGTTAGCTTAATTGTATGAGGCCCACCTTACGTATTTTTTGTATATCCACGTTGTCCATCTGTTTTGTTTGGGGATTTGTGTTGTGGAATCACATAGATCTGAATCTAGGATAGCAATCCAATAACGTCAAGCAATCACAAGAGAATACTAAGAATTAACGTGGAAAACATTTGCGGAAAAAAACTAAGGCACAAAGCGACAGATATCCACTATGAAAAGAAAATTACAAGAGAGAGGACTTACCCGATTCGAACAATCTCAAATCTCACCCTTACTACACCCTTTGATAACCCTATAACCCTTTAGAAAGCTTTTGAATCCCTTAGAATAGCCCTAAGGACCCCTATTTATAGTTTAGGAAACTCCACTTACATACCTAGTCCGGAAAAATTCAGAAATCGACTTAAATTTACGCAGTCTGCGCAGGATCTGTGTAACCTCGACTAGTCGAAGGATGGCCTCGACTGGTCGAGCAACCCGCTCGACCGGTCGAGCATGACTCTCGATTGGTCGAGCCTGACGGACACCCAAAGGCGAGCTCGCTGGACTTTGAGTCGCGCGGCCTCGACTGGTCGAGCGGTCCGCTCGACCAATCGAGCAGCGGACTTGTCTTGAAGACTTTCTGACAACAATTTCCAGTAAGTCTTAAAGTGGTGACGAACATCAATGTGTTTAGTACGAGAGTGATAAACAAAAGTTTTAGCCAAATTGATAGCGCTCTCGCTATCACAGTAAACCGGCACGGCCTTCTGCTGAAGTCTCAACTAATTTATCATGCCTCTGAGTCAAACACCTTCTTTAAACGCTTCCGTCACTATCATATATTCTACTTCGGTCGTGGAAAGATCCACCACGGACTGAAGCTTCGACATCCAACTAATTGCTCCATCCGCTAGTACAAACGAATATCATGAAGTAGACTTACTGGAATCTATACTGCCCGCGTAGTCAGAATCCACATACCCTACCAACTTTGTCCATATTTTGTCAAAAGTTAAGATGTAGTCTTTCGTACCTCGAATGTATCGAAGTAGCCATTTCACCTCTTCTCAATGTTACTTATCGGAGTTTGACATGTATCTGTTCACAACACCGACTGCCTGTGAAATATCCGGTCTCGTACAGACTATGACATACATTAAACTGCCAACCGCATTCGAATAGGGCACATGAGACATAGCCTGCTTTTCTTCATTGGATTTAGGACATTGTTCTAAGGAAAGCTTGAAGTGAGCCGCGTGGGGAACGCTCACCGGCTTCGCCTGATCCATCTCATACTTGATCAATACCTTTTCAAGGTATTCTGCCTGTGATAACCAAAGCCTGCTCCTCTTCATATCTCTATGAATATGTATATCGAGAACCATTTTTGCAGCCCCCAAATCTTTTATCTCGAATGTCCCTGATAACTGAGTCTTCAGTATGTTGATTTCTAACATATCATGACAGGTGATCAACATATCATCAACATACAATACGAGGATGATGAACTTGTCATAACTCAGTGTCTTGTAATAGACACAGTGATCGTATTCACTCCGAGTAAATTTCTGACTCACCATGAAATAATCAAATTTTTTATACCACTGCCTAGGCGACTATTTCAGGCCGTACAATGACTCATTAACCTACAAACCTTTTTATCTGCCCCTTTAACTTCGTAGCCCTCTTGTTGCTTCATGTAGATCTGCTCTTCCAATTCCCCGTGCAGGAATGCAGTCTTCACATCCATCTGTTCCAGCTCGAGATCGTATTGGATAACCAGCGCCAACACGAATCTGATAGATACCTGCTTAACCACCAACACGAATATCTCTGTGAAGTTAATTTCTTCTCTCTGAGCATACCCCTTCGTTACCAACTTTGTTTTGTATCTATCATGTTTCTTTTTGACTAACCACTTGCATCCGATCGCTTTTTGGCCCACAAGAAGCTCCACCAGCTCCCATGTATGATTTTTGTGCAGCGGGTCCATCTCATCGTCCATAGCCGCCTTCCACTTATCTGCATCAGGCTCATTAAGAGCCTTCTGAATAGTAGACGAGTCCCCCTCATCTGTAATAATGGCATATGCAATATTAGAGTCTTTCCTGTATCTTGCCAGTAACATGCGATCATGTGGTGGTTTCCTTCTCACAGTGGCTGCTCCACCTGATCCTGTACCTTTGTCTTCGTGTCTGTCTCTACCTGAGTATCATCTGAATTAATTTGGACGTTTATGATCAGCCTTTCTGGTTCCTCTTGCTCATCTGGATCATTCTTGCGAAATAGAGAGCTTTCATCGAATCTGATGTCATGACTAGTGATGACCTTGCGTGTGACCCTATCGAATAACCAGTAACCTTTCACGCCAATGCCATAGCAAACAAAGACGTACTTTTTGGCTCTATGGTCTAACTTATCTCTCTCAACTGACAGTACATGAGAGTAAGCCTCACAACCAAATATGCGTAAATTTGAGTAGTCGATTTTCTGACCACTTCATACTTCCTCTGGGATTTTACATTCAATTGTCATTGAAGGAGATCAGTTCACCAAATAACAAGTTGTGTTAAAGGCCTCTATCCATAGGTCATTGCCCAATGTAACATTACTTAACATGCATCTGACCCTCTCCAGGAGAGTCCGATTCATTCGCTCAGCCATACCGTTTTGCTCGGGCGTGTAGCGCACTGTGTTGTGCCTGATGATAACTTCATCCTTGCAATAATCATAAAACTCAGTGGAAGTAAATTCTCCACCATTGTCAATCCTTAAAACTTTTATTTTTTGCCCTGACTGTTTTTCCATCATTGCCTTCCATTTCTTGAATATGGTGAAAAGTTCGGATTTACGTTTCATGAAGTAAACCCAAACTTTCCTGGAGTAGTCATCAATGAATGAAACAAACCATGATGACCCCCCAATGGAAACTTCTGGTGATGGCCCCCATACATCAGAGTGCACATAATTAAGCACTCCCTTACAAACATGTTTTCCAGATTTAAAAGACAGTCTAGATTGTTTACCATATATATAATGCTCGCATATATCTAAATCAGAATTTTTAAAAGCTGGAATCAAACATCGATCAGAAAGTACATTCATGCCCTGCTCGCTCATGTGGCCCAGACGAGTATTCCACATACGTAGAGACGTGGAGTCTGCAATAGCTGCTACCGCTCCACCTACTGAAGTGCTCCCAATCAACCTGTAAAGGTTTCCCTGCCTCTGCGCTCTCATAACCATGAGTGCCCCTTTTGAAACTTTAAGGATACCATCAATACCGGTGAACTTGCACCCTATAGCCTCGAGTGCACCGAGAGAAATCAGACTTTTCTTCATATTAGAAACGTGCCTGACGTCAGTCAAGGTACGCTCCATCCCATCAAACATCTTGATGCTCATCGTACCAATAGCCACACATTAAAGGCATTGTCATTGCCCATAAAAACCTGTCCACCATCGCATTCATTAAAACTGGTAAACCAACTCCGATGAGGAGTCATATGATAAGATGCTCCTGTGTAAAGTATCCACTCGTCTTTATGATTGTAGTGCAAGTGACCAATCATGAAAACAGACAGAACATCACCACCACTTGATTCTTCATTAGATATGACCACATTGGCCTCTTTGGAAGAAGTCGCTGAATTTTTTTTTCTTTGTTTTAGAATTTCTGCAATCCTTCTTCACGCGTCCAAACAACCCACAATTCCAACACTTTAATTTTCCTTTGCCCTTACCCTTGGATTTGGATCTAGGTTTAGACGATCCTGTACCTCGCTCAGAATCTCTGCCCCTCGTAATCAGTGCATCGGAAAATGCCCCCATGTCGCCGTTTAGCTTTCTCATAACCTTCCCTTGAAGGGCTGAGATAACGATGTTAAAACTTAGGGTTTTATTTACGGTACACATCGTGTCCCTGAAAGACTCATATGATGCAAGAAGAGAATTCAACAATATACATGTCATTCCTTATCTTTGACCACTTCCTCCATATCCAGCAATTTGCACATCAATTTATTAAAGTTGCTGATATGGGCTTCTAGATCTCCACCCTCTGCCATCTTGAAGGTATAACACTATAGCTTCAAGTGTAGGCAATTTTCAGAGGACTTCTTTGCATAGATGTTCTCTAATTTCGCCCACAAACTAACTGCAGTTTTCTCCCTCAAAACATTATAGAGAACCTCATCTGTGAAACATAAACGTATAGAGGCTAAAGCATTACTATCAAGGTTTTCCCATTCATCATCTTTTATGGTAGATTTTCGCTCCTCAAGAGCCTTAATCTCGCCTTGCTTGGTTAAAAGGCTAATCATCTTAACCTTCCATAACTCAAAATTATTTTTGCTTGAGTACTTCTCAATATCAAACTTACCGTTTCTCATTATTACTAATCCTGTTGATTCAGATCTGTGCCCCCAACGATTACTCTGATACCACTTGTTGGGGATTTGTGCTGCGGAATCACGCAGATCTGGATCTAGGATAGCAGTCCAATAACGTCAAGCAATCACAAGAGAACACAAAGATTTAACGTGGAAAACCCTTACGGGAAAAAACCATGGCACAAAGCGATAGAAATCCACTATGAAAAGAAAATTACAAGGGAGAGGACTTACCCGATTCGAACAACCTCGAATCTCACCCTTGCTACACCCTTTGATAACCTTAGAACCCTTTAGAAAGCTTTAGAATCCCTTAGAATAGCCCTAAGGACCCCTATTTATAGTTTAGGAAACTCAACTTACGCACCTAGCCTAGAAAAATCTGGAAACCGCCTCAAATTTACGCAGTCCGCGCGAGATCTGCGTAACCTCGACTAGTCGAAGGATGACCTCGACTTGTTGAGCAACCCGCTCGACCGGTCGAGCATGACCCTCAACTGGTCGAGCCTGACGGACACCTAAAAGGCGAGCTCGCTGGGCTTTGAGTCGAGCGGGCCTCCACCGGTCGAGTGGACCCTTGACTGGTCGAGCGGTCCGCTCGACCGGTCGAGCAGCGGACTTGTCTTGAAGACTTTCTGACAACAGTTTTTCCATCTCGGTTTAGGATACGATCTTAAATTAGAAGAAGATCCAAATCTTAGGTCGACCATACCAATAGAAACCGTGATTAATAATCTTTAAAACTTTTTGCTAGCCACAAAAGTTTTAGATCAATTTGAGATATTTCTATTTCCCATTCATCTAGATATTCTCGATATTATCAACAGGTTAGATTGTAAATAAACATTACGAAAACCTTATGATGGGCCCTTTGGAATTTTTAATAGTGAGGCACTTAATCACCACTGTTTCCTATAGTGTGGTCGACATGAGATTTGGGTCTTCTTATGATTTGGGACCGTGTCCCAATTTGAGATGGAAAAACAGATGGACGGCATGGATATACAAAAAATACATCAAGGTGGACCCTATAATAGGGGTAACACCAACTAAGTTATTACCCGGATAACACCTAATCCGCTCCTGTTATGTAACACCCCATACTTTTTAGTACTCGGGTGTTACCATTTAAATCAAATTTAGCACGAGCGCATGCTAGAACACATAATCTATAACTAGCGCATCGTTTTTTTTTTTAATTTAAAAAAAAAAAACACACGCACCCGCCACACGCCCACGCACGCCGTAGTGGGATTTCACCACCTATGGGTTTCGAACCCAAGACCTCTTGTTGAAACTCCTTAGAGTCTACCACTCAGGCAAGGACCAGAACCCAACTAGTGCATCGCTTGATTGCTCATGAATTGTCTATCTTAACCTTTTGATTCGAGATCAATCCGCCCTTGATTGACTCTTGACTCCTCAACGTAGGATTACATCATCAACAATTATTGAACCCATGGTCTAAATCTACCCGTTGAGGAATGTGATATCCCACCTAAACACCTCGAGATTAGCCTATAAACTCAATCATGCATTAATCTAACCTTTAAAACACTTTTCATTCATCGATCGGACCATCTATCTATTGATTTTCACGATGGAATACCACGCTTCCTGAAAAATCTATTTAGGGTTTCAATCAACTTGTTAGACGAATAAAGCCGTACACCATAATTTTTAAGACTTAATCACAAGATCCACCGTCCATCAGTTCATAATGTTTGGTCAGCCAAAATCCCCATTTGAATAGTTTTTTTTTTTTCGGGGGGGGGGGGGGGTAGCTTGTTTACACACCACCTCAAGTGTTGACGAGGTATCTCCACTCAGTTCGCCAGTTAAGCTACGGATCTAGGTGTCCATTTGAACATAACAGATTGTTCATTCAGTTCAATGTTGACTGTCAGATTCTGCGTAATCAGTCCTCAAGACCTTAGATCGTTAACTAAATCTTTTTATGAAAAGATCCGACTGTCAGATCTTTAAGGATCGTCAGATTTTATCATTTAGGCACACAAATTGAACATTATGGCCCACCTGAACATTAAATCTGCCTCATCTTTGGTCTGATGGCCCAATAGTTCAATTCAGGACAAATGAATGTAGTGGATTTTGATAAACATCACTGTGGGCCCCACATAATTGTTGTGTGTGCACTAGGGGTGGTGCACCCGCAGCGCACCGAACCCGTCAACATGGTCAAACCGTGTTGACCCGATAAAACCCGAAGAGGAGGTATTTGCTCTCTTTTGATCGGTTTCTCGCCCAAACCCGATTTAAATGGGCACCGTCCGTTCTCGTTGAACGTGGCCCACCATGATACCTTTTAGGATTATCTAAACCATCCATCGTGAGCATGTGATGATTTTGACCACACACCAGCAAACTTCATGCGATAAATCCCACGTGCAAATGCACAGTCTTGGGTGCAAACAGTGTTGCGTGCGACTGTTTGCCGAAAACAAAAATCCCATTTTCTTGTCATCGATGCGTTGAAGTCTCTCTCTCAATCCTGACAGTTCATTCAAGAAATCCTAATTCTCAATTCTAGGGTTTTCTTTTGGGTTTTTCTCTCTCTCAGCTAGAAAAGAGTGAGGCGGAAAGAATCTTTCCGTTTGGGTTCTTGGGGTCATCTCGACCATCCCTTAGCTTCTAGAAACCTTCCAAAATATTCCAACCATTAATTCTAGGGCAATTGGGTAGCCATTTGCTTCAGTTAAAGTTTTTGTGAGATATCTCGTTATCGACCGTTTTATTGTGTGCATGAGAGAATCTCGTGAACCATTGAGTTTCTCGTTGCCTTGCCCCAAAACGTGGTCCCACAGGGATCACTGAGCTAATCCATACCGTCAATGTGCATCAGATCATAAGATCAGCCATTCATTGACGATCTGTCATTAATGGCTGGATCATCTTCTCCGTCTAGCCAGAAAACCCACCATTTGGTTACGGGCCATTTGCGCTGATCTAAAGCATACATTTAGTGGGTCATGGTGCCAGAAGTTCATTTGTAACCTCGGATTATAGCCATGCAAGTAATATTCAGTTATATTGTCATAAAAACTTGATGGATTAAGCAAGTAAAACCGTTACTAATCTAACAATTAATTGGTTTTAAATCATCTAGAAAGGGGTTAATAGAGCCTATTAAAGGGTATCCTTTAGGGCTTCACTTTCTAAAAATAGAAGGTCATAGAGAGAGGGGGGAGAGCGTCGTTTCTGGTCTGCATTAAGTCGATTCAACTGGGTTTCGAGTCATACGCTAGGGGCCAAGTCTAGACTGATTCTGGTCGGATAGTGAGTGAAAAGGAGAGAAGAAAGAAGATGGAGGAAAAAGATGAAGAAAGAGAGGATGAGAAGAGGAAGCCAAATCTGTTAAGTGCGAAATGTCATGTAATATCCTGAATTTTCACGCCTAAAGTTTGTACTCGTGCCCGATAAAACCGGGTGTTAATAATGTATAAATTGGATGCTCTAAAAATTGAACCTTATTATTATTATTATTATTATTATTTCATTTGGATCACATCCAGATACATTCATGAAGGTAAGACTCACAAGAATAAAATCGACTGTATTGATTATTTCATCAGAATAAAAGAATTTAGTAAATAATCAAATGCCCTCTCATTAAGAGCTTATTACATTTATCGAGTTCGTAGCGAAAGTATAAAATTAAATCATAAAACTATCTTCTTATTCTTTTAGTATAATCTTCCATAGGGAGATGGTCCTCTAAGTATTTAATCTGTACATTTGTTCACAACCCCAAGTGTAGGGTTGCGATGTAGTAATAATCTTCATGAAACCGAGGTTGAATCCACATGGACTAATCTTGTTTGTCTATTTTGAAAGTAATTGGAATCAAAACTAGAAAAAGATCTAACCTAAATCAGGAAAGTAGGGTGTAATTGTGAGATGATGAATTTAGAAACTTAAGAAATTTAAAGGTGGGAACTAGGGTTTCAAGGGGTCCACTTGTAGGTTCTCAAGATGCTACTTCGCTTGAATCAAGGACACAACTGGAATCAGATTCCTATCTTATCCAATTGGCACGAAGAGATTTGTCAGATCTCTGAACTTCTCATGGATCTAATCATCAATAAATGAAAGTTGTGAGGATTTGGAAGTGATTCCATCACCCAACCATGCCCATGAGACAAGGCAAACAACAAGATTTACTAATCCCACAACCAGTCATAAGAGAATTGTGAAGGTTAGGAAGGATTCCATCATCTTACCATGCCCAAGGGATGATGGTGAACAACAGAACTTACTAATTTTGCACTCTCAATTTAGGAAAAGAAGATATTCAAAGCAATTGCAGACTTATTGTAATTTGTCACAACAAACCATTAACAACTAAAAATATTCCTTATAATCAAACTAGAATCTAAGAGAGTTCAACAAAACATGAATAAAAATAAAGCTAACATCCTAATCATGCTACAAGCTTCACCCCTTAACCCTATCTAAGGGATTCAGCCAACCATAAACATAATTGGATTAAAAACTCTAGAAGAAAGCATTAAAAACTAACAAGAAGGGAAGAAGAACTCTTGCGAAGTGGCTTCACCCTTTTGCTCTCCTTCTTAAAACCCTAGATAACCTAAAAAATGCCTAGGAACCCTTATTTATAAGCCAAGTTCCTCAGATCCGCAAAATCGGATCAAATTTATGGAGACTACGTAACGCCTTCGATGTCATCGAACACCCTTCGATGTCATCGA
The DNA here is from genome assembly GCA_021015155.1 of Magnolia officinalis. Classification (NCBI taxonomy): domain Eukaryota; kingdom Viridiplantae; phylum Streptophyta; class Magnoliopsida; order Magnoliales; family Magnoliaceae; genus Magnolia; species Magnolia officinalis. The sequence continues at coordinate 59,144,929 of JAJHSJ010000009.1, read as the reverse complement.
GTGAAGCTTCGATCCATCGAACAGGTCTTCGACTCATCGAAAATGTGACCAAAACAGTCTAGCGAGTTACTTCAATTTCTTCAATAAATTCTTCAACCCGTGCTCCACGCTCTCTCTTTCCTCCTTGCGTCTTCTCGTCCCTAGATGGCCTCTCCATCTCATTTGAGGGGTCCATTGTAATGTTCATGAGAGATCTACTCCGTTCATTCATTTCTCCATCAAATTTGAGGGTTGATCCCAAATCCGAGGCATATCCAAAGATCAGGCAGGCCCCAAATCGGTGATTTATGGGTTATCTTTCTATTGGACCACTTCCACAACGATCCAAGGGCTACAATTTTACGTGTATGCCTACTTTATGATCCTCAGGCTGGATATAAAGTTTTGAGCCAAACAGATGGTGGGAACCCTGTGATCTTGCATTCTTGATGATTTTCAGGCCTCTTTAACTTCAATCACTTGATTTTCTCGGATCTTTGGCATATAAATTCTTCGATCTCGGTCTCCTAGGATCTGTCCCTTGCCTTAGTGATTTTTTAGCGTTAATTCCATGCTTTTAGTACCCTTTTCCATTCTAGGCTCCTAAAATCACCTCACAACATAAACATGATTAAAATAGGCCGTTAAACAGTATTATGTTCATAAAATCAGGTAATAACTGGGGGTCTAATATGCAATATTTGACCCTCAACAGATACTTATTCCTGATTTCTTTAGGACTACTTGTTTTGGACTCACCCAAACACTATCGGATATTGGGTAGATGATTCCCACATCAAATAATTTGATCACCTCATTTTTTACAATTTTCATCATGTTTAGATTGAGGCACCTTTGAGGTTGTGTAATTAGTTTGGCATCCTCATCGAGGTGGATCCGATGGGTGCATATGGAAGGGCTTATACCCTTAATGTCAGAAATGGTCTACCCCAAGGCTCCATTGTAGTCCCTTAGAACATTCAACAATTTAATCTCTTGATCCTTCTCTAAAAATGAAGAGATCACCACAGGATAAGTTTCATTTTTACCTAAATATACATACTTAAGCTCATTCGATAGCGGTTTTAGATTAAGCTTTGGAGCATTGGTTGGTAATGGTAGAGGTCCCGAGTAAGAAATAGATAGGATTTGAGTGCACGGTCTCCATTGGTACATACCAATGTCCTGGGTGGTAGTGCTCTCATTATCATCACAAATTTCAACAAGCATTTTTCTAAATTAGAATTTTTTAAGTCCCCAAAGACTTTAATCAATTCCTCAGATGGGCTAGGTTCCAATTCCTTATCCTCTATCAAGTAGTCCATAAAATTCAGCTCATGAATCTTATTATTGTCTATTGGCTGCTTACATAGATTGAAAATATTGAGTTCTAGAGTTCTATTACCAAAAGAAAACTTCATCATTCCATTCTTACAATTTATGATTGCATTTGAAGTTGCTAGGAATGGGCAGCCTAAAATGATAGGAACTTGAGCGCTAGCACTTACACAAGGTTCAATGTCTAGTACAATAAAATCCATAGGGAAGTAGAATTTCTCCACTTGGACTAACACATCCTCTAAAATTCCCATTGGTACCTTAATAGAATGGCCAGCGAGTTGGAGTGTAATCGTGGTTGGTTTAAGCTTACCTAACCCCATTTATTTGTAAACTGAATAAGGTACTAAGTTGACACTTTTACCCAAATCTAGCAAAGCATGCTCAATTTGAAAATTCCCAATAATACAAGGAATAGTGGGACTTTTCGGGTCATTGTATTTGGGTACAACCCTTTATTGAATGATAGCGCTCACTTTCTCAGTAAGGAAGGCCTTTTTGTACACATTTAATTTCCTTTTTACAGTGCATAATTCTTTGAGATATTTAACATATGATGGAATTTATCTAATGACATCAAGGAGAGGAATATTGACAATAAGCTTTTGGAGCACATCCAACACCTCTTGATATTTCATAGGGATAGTTAAGTTCCGAAGTATAGATGGGAACAGAACTAGAGGCTCATATGACTTAGTCTCTTTGTCCTTTCGTTTTTATGGCTTTTGAACCATAGCCGGTTCATCATTATCTTGAGATGGTGGCTCATCCTCCAGTATTTCTACCGGTTGCATTTTCTTGTTATCGACCTCTTTTCCACTTCTCAAGGTAATGATGACCTTAGCTTGGTCATTATGTAGCTCACTTGGATTTGAGTCTCCAATGAAATGTGTATTTCTAGGGTTTGACACAGGTTGAGAAGAAAGTGTGCCTTTTTTCCTAGCATTTAGTTGAGTCTCAATCTTAGCCACAACCGTCTTTAATTCCTGATTTGATTGGATTAGAGACAGATTCAATTAAGCTTGAGAGTTCATGAATGCAATCAGTGCATCCTCCACAGAAGATCGCTTTGACAGGGGCACATATGGTGCATTGTTAGTCCCCAAAGAAGTTGTTTTGTGGAGGCATTTGAGGTGCATTGAGAGCATTAATTTGTGATCCATTCCTCCAACTAAGATTAGGATGGTTACGCCAATTTGGATTATATATGTTGCCCATTGGTTGCATAACTGACCTTTGGTAGTTATTTATAGCATTTGCTTCCCCATGCTTAAGCATGATATCTTGTACAACTGGAATTGTTGGACAATCCTTTGTGTTATGGTCTGCACCACCACAAATGCTACAAAAATTACCCAAGGAGGTATTTGCTTTAATCATATCAACCTTTTTAATTTCCAAGGCTTTGACCTTTCTAGCTAATGCAGCGAATTTTGCATTAAGGTTGTCTTCCTCTCTTAGGATGTACATCCCCGTTTTCTCTCTAAGAATGGGTCTAGTTTGGTTTAGTTTAGCAGAGACATCCCATGTCTGTGTATTCTCTGCTAACATGTCTAGAAAATCCCAAGCCTTATTATGATCTTTGTCAAGAAAGGTTCCATCACACATCATTTCTATAAACTGACGGGTATCCATGGTGAGCCCCTTTTGGAATGCATTAATCACGTGCCTATGGTTCATAACCATGATATGGACAAGTAGAAGGCCTTTGAAGCGCTCCCAAGCTTGAAAAAACAGTTCATTCCCCTTTTGGGAGAATGACATGATTTCCTGTTTTGTGCTTGGGAAAAAACTTTTTCAAAAACTCTCTACTTAAGGCTTGCCATGTAGTGATGGTATGAGGTCTTAAAGAGTTGAGTCATGCTTTGGCCCGATCCTTTAGAGAAATTGAGAATAACCTAAGTTTAAGTGCATATATCCATATTGCCATTGTTTACTTGTAATGTTGTAATCACTTCCTCTAAGTCCTTGAGGTGTAAATAGGGGCTTTCAAAATCTAAGCCATAAAAATTAAGAATCAATTGAATCACACCTGGTTTAAAATCAATGTTCCCTGTGTGATTAGGGAACACAATGCAAGATGAGAAAGTTGATCTCTCAGGGTGTAAACATTCACGTAAAGTTTGTGGTTGGTGTAATACATTCCTATGAACTTCATTCTCATCCTCAAGAGGAGGATTGCGTTTCTCTGTTTATAGTTGGATCGGGTAGATTTGGATTTACATTATCAACTAGTTCTGCCATGGAATCCAAGTGGTGTTGACTGGCTCTCCTAAATGAATGATCAAGGCTTGAGACTAGTCCACCTTTGGAGGAGAATCGATTATTTTGATCTCTACTCCAACGGGACATAAACCATCCACACCATACAATAAAAACCACAAAGTCAAATAGTAAGTATGACACTTAAAATAAAAACAAAAACTTAACCAACAACCCAGGCGGCAGAGCTGACCATGGGGATTCAATCCACAAAGCAAAATAAATAAAAATAAATAAAACTAATGCAGAAAATAAACTATACTAATCTGAAAAATAGATTCAACGGATGATCTTTATGATCAAATAGCAACTGTAGGACAACCATAGCACTTGGGTGATGAAATCCCAAACAGGGCAACCTTATGTCACAATTAGTGCTTGAAAGACCCAACTGAATTTACTTTCAAAATAAAATAGGTTTAGAAGAGAACTTACCTTAGAAAAGAACTTACCTTAGCTATTTTGCACAGATCCAATCTATCTCAGTGTCTCCCCGGCAACGGCACCAAAAACTTGATTGCTTGCCTCCAAGTGCAGAGGTTCGTGAGTAATATCCCATGAATACAGGGTCGATCCCACAGGGAGATGAATTGTAAGAAGGAAAAAATCAAATGCAAAACAAACTAAGTAATAAAAAACTAAAATGATGATTTGATTTTGGGAGTTTTGAATGGATGTAATTCAACTGAATTAAAACAACACTCAAACTTCAAAGTTTCACACATAGGTTAATGTACCAATAACATGATGACTTGGATAACACAACTAAGATCCGAGTACTATAGTCGCCCTAATCGAAAAATAAAATAGTTTAAACATTTTAATAAAAAATATAAAAGATTAGAAAATCATGAATTTGCACAATTAATCTATATTCTCATGCGCCAGTGATTTTAAGCATTCAATATCCATGAGATAATGAATCAAAGAAATGTGCAAGTTGAGAACCTCTCTTATCTAGGAAATCTAATTGATCCAGGGTAAGCCTATCCATCAATGTGGATCTCATATGATTGAAACATATGGATCTCACATGAGGATAAAAAAACTAAACCTAAACAATTGATAACATGCATACACCATTCCTCTCATCATTAAAACAATTAATCACCATAACTTATGAATCATTAAACTAATGTGCTTCTCTTCTAGCTTGGGCTAGAGGGAACTAGAAAAACATAATTAGAATAGAAATAGAAAGCAACAAGAAAGAATAAATATCTAAAAACTTGTAAAGAAAAACAAACTAAGACAAGAAACTTTCCAAAAAATTCTAAATAAAACTCTCTTAAAAACCCTATATCTTGTTTTAGAATGCCTTGAATGATGCTTAAGAATGCCCTGGGAAGCCCTATTTATAAGTGGGGAACTCCCTCCTCCAAACAGATTTGAAAAAAAATCGGAAACTGCTTCAAAACTGCTCACTCTGCATAAGCTCCGTGTAAACCTTTCGATGTCATCGAAGATTGCTTGATTTTTCTATAATTCTTCAATGTCATCTAAAGGCTTTGATGTCATCAAAGGATGGCTTCGATGTCATCTAAACTGTTTCGATGAATCTAAGCTCAGATCCTGCGAATTCCTGCACTAATTTTTGTACTTTCTTCCTTTTCCACTTAGTTTTCTTAACTCTTGGGGTCTTGAAATCTTCAATCTTGGTCTCCAAAAGTCCATTCTTTTACTTGGTGATTCTTGAGCATCAAATCCATGCTTTTAACATTCTTTTCAATCTAAGCTCTTAAACTCACCTTGCAACACAAACATGTATAATATACCATTAAGCATTATCATGTTTATAAAACCAAGATATAAATGAGGGAAAATATGCACTATTTGACACTTAACATTATATGCACCTTTTTAAACAATTCTTACCAAAAAACATTACATCTAAATCATTACGGATAAAGATTTATTTGCCACTTCATTTAAGGGAAGGCACATATGTCGAATCACGTGATGGATAGTCTTGTCTTAAAATCAACGGTCAGATGGCTTGGTCTATTGCATATAGATCATTCCTAATGACAGGTTCATGTTGGGAGATAGATGTAAGGTTACGTTAGCTAGATTGATATCATACACATGTACATATTAAGTTAAATTTCATGATAACACTCAAGAACTTTCAATACTTGGGTATCGAAAAGTTCGGGGTGTTACATATCATACTGAGTTAACACAGTACAGTTGTTGAGTCTAACAAGCAGGTTGGACTTGCTTGAGCCGAGTCTGGCAATGGTTGGGTAGACATTTCAGGGAGAGAAAAGGAAAAACAAAAGAAAGGAGGGTGTGCTGCTGTTCGTTGTGTGCCGCACCGACTTGATCTGATGGAGTCGCGGGTTGGGTTTGGTGAGTCTGGGCATGTCTGGTCGAGATTTGTTTGAATCCAGACATTGTTGGAGTTCATAAGAAAAAGAAAGGAAAAGAAGAAAAAATAAAAGCGTAATGCTTCAAACTTTTGCCAAGTTGGGAGTTGGACGTCATTAGGTACTACCTCTGATTTCTTGACTTGAGTGCATGTATGTATGTATATTCACACGTGTTTGGGATCTAAAGGAGTGATCCTCGATCCACCAAAATCACTGACCAAGTAAAATTTGAAAATTTTGGAGAACATAGACAACAAGGTTCAGTTGAACCAAGTGTAACACCGAGCAAACTAGGACAACAATGTTCGTTTACACCGAGTAAACATCGAGCAACTGAGTAAATTTGGACAACAGGGTTCGGTTGCACCGAGTGGAACTTGGTTAAACTGAGTAAACGTGAACAACAGGGTTCGGTTGAACAGAGTAGCCCTGTACAACAATGCATAACTATAAATAGAATTGATAATTTTAGTAAGTTAACTTCAAAAATATATATCTCCTTCAATATAACTCTAATTAAGGTGATTAAAAAGAAAATTTGAATATTGATAAGTCTAGTTTTATGAAAAAACAAATAAAAACTTAAAGGAGGTTAATTTTAGGATGTTTTGGAAACTGTAGCAAAATTGTTGGTTTCAGGCAGCTAGTACATTCGAAATTTTTAGAATTTATATAGAACTCGAAATGAAATGAAATTTGGTAGGCTTAAATTAGACTTGATAATAAATTTTAAAAATAATAGACTGATTAAAAGTGCTAAAAACGTTATAAGTAATAAACCTGTTGAAATTGAAAATTTTATGCAACGACACGTTGTCGATGGACCGCACATATCTTTTTCATGTTAGAGTTTTATATTCAGTGCCTTCTTGGTATTTGCTTCTAATCATACTAAAAATTATCCCATATAATTAAATTAGTATTTGCACTTTTTTTTAAAAATTTTTTTAATTTTATATTTTACTAATTCAGCTTGTTTCTAGTATAGTTGAATTAGGGTTCTTGATTACGGTGGTTAGAGCCAAATTATCATTTTCTCTAATTACAAATAGGCCATGATATGAACTTATCTAATTTAAACTCTATTTTCCATACATAAGAAATCTTGCCGCTCGATTCATTTAAAAAATGCTCTGATTAACCGAATAAGCCCTAAATTGTTTGTCAGTGGGTCACTAAACCCGAAACTATAGAAGACATTCGTCTTAGTGGGCTTGATGTCTATTGTGGGACATTGAACCAAGCTTACGTCTCGAATCGCTCAACTTGGACTCGCAAGGCTAGTGCATGAGATGTGTGAATATTTTTAAAATTAATCAGGAACTTAAGTTGATTGTCTGTATCTGGTCTGTGCCAAAGTTGTGACTTTCGGACCGTTATATGATGACCAAATTTAGGAAACCAATCGAAATTATTACCCTTCTTACATCCGTATAGTTATAGACCCGATCAACGCTCGGCGACCTTCAATCTGGGTTAGGGCCTTCTCAGTTGATTGACATATCCGATCATCGGATGGTTGTGTCCAAACCTAGATCGCCTAGTGAGACACTTATTCCATGACTTAGATTGACCTGTACACCTCTTGGTGGGTCCTATTGGTTGGAAACAACCCCTTACAAGGTTAGTATAATTAATAAATGGTCATTGAGGCCATTTTCACCGCTTTTAGCTTTATAAAATGACCTAATTTGGACTCCCCCTCTTCCCATACGAATTTTTCATAAGCCAAGGAGAGAAAGAGAAAGAGAGGAAGAGTGGGAATGGAGAAATGGTAAAGCCTGGTGCTAGATATCATCGTTTGATCGTCGTGCTTGCTGGATCTTGTAAGATCTCACATTTGTTCTCGGTTTTACGCTCTCAATGGCCGAAATTCAATGATTTCATAATAGATTCTTCACCCCTTGCTAGGTAAGAGGTTTCCTAGTTGTTTTTCCATTTATTTCTTTCGTTTCTTATATTTTGAGCCATTAGGATTAGAAGCTGCCTTTCTTTTCTGTCATTTCTCGCAAACTCTAATATTAGGGTTGAGTACGTTAAGGTTTTGAGCCTCTATTATCGATTAGGGCAGTCCATACTTTTATGGGCGCTGTTACCGAGCTTGGCTCCATTAGGGTTTCAGTTGTGCGCATATTCTGGGCCTTGATCCATCGAATCGAGTTGCGTGATCATTCCAATCGAGTTAGTTAAGTCATAATCCATTGTTTAATATTTAATTAATATTAAATTCACATAATTAATGATAGTTTTATACTTTTAATTTAGGTTTGGGTGCTTTCCTCAAATTCCTGGCGCTAAGGCTGTATCCAAGTCGAGGATCTCAATTCTAAGGTCAAGATCTACCCTTAAGCTTCTACATAGAATTTTTACAATAACCAAATGTGTTTGTTTGCTAAGCCGTGAGGATATAAGATGAGTTATACCGTATGTGTCATAACTTGCATTTTTATACCCAATATACGTATATAATAATTTACTTTACATCGTGGGTTGTAGCCACATTCATGGATCTATTACGTACATAATGCTTTGATTTGATTTAATCATTGTATTGTGAGAGTAGTTAGTCTTGTAGGTAACTTTGTATCCTTAGCTACCCTTATCTTGTAGATAGGAGAATGAGATTGAGTATCCATATTTTTATGTATGATGGCGATGCTCCGTACATTAATTGGATTTGGTTATACTAGAAAACTGAGTTAATTGATTCCAAATTACATATCTATATGGGAAATATCCTCATAATAGTTACACCATGTTTCTAGAATTATTAATATGCATTTGAAAACTTATTTACATGGTAATATTGAGTTTTAATATGATTTTGCAAATAATATTCTTAAAAAACTATATGTAGTATACTATTACTTTATAAATGATTTTAAATTGATGTTTGTGGAAGTTTGAGTTTTGTAAATAAACTCGATAAGTTAGATAAGTGAGTATATTGGATTAGTACATTATATTGAAAGTCAACTCCATCTGGTGTGGTCTTTTTTACTAGGACAAACGTAATAAAGCTTGGTTATTGAGTGCAATTAATGTGTCACTACTAAAACACTTATCAGAAGATAAAAGTAATCGAACTGGTCCCACAACTTTGATTATTTTGATTGCGGTATTTGATTTTAGTTATTATAAGATAAGTTAAATAGTGAAAATTTTATTTTCACTTTTACAATATGATTGAGTGGGAGATGTTAGATATAGGCTCATGAGACCCACTTATGAGCAACCATAGTGAGTACGTCTCACCGATTAACATTTGAAATATTTTTAGGTGGATATCCATCTTTTCATATATATTCTCTTGAAGCTGAAATATATATGAATTGAAATTTCAGTAAGAGGATGATTAATTGCAATGAAGAAGAGAAATAAGATGTGAAAAGAATAAGCCCTATCACATTTGAACTCCTCCCATATCCTCTCAATCCATCCCTTAAAAAAATGGAGGTATTCCCTCGATAAAAGCATCCCATCTAAGAGAATTCCAAAGAGAAAATTGAAAGAGGAATAGTGATTAATATCTATTGTCTATTATGCTTATTTTAGTTGATAAATCATTGATCATGCTTCGAGCTATTCTAACCATAGGCATCAGAGAAGTGATTAAATCATATTCACTCCTGTAATAGTTTGGTGGGTTGTTGGACATGAATAGTTCATCTTTAACTTTGTGCGAAGGTCTTTAAAATTGTGGGCCCATCGATCTAAGGGATCATTTGGCACCATAGATTTGGGGGATTTCAAATCCCCTGGTTGTTTGGCACCATAAAGTAGAGGTTTCAAATCCCCTCAAATAGGGGGTTTCAAATCCACCTGAGAGCTTGGATTACATCTAAAATCCTTCCAAGAGTTGCATGTGTAACATGTGTGTCACCATACTATTATTCTATTGGGCACATGGCCAATGATATCCCAAAACAAATAGATTATCAATTGCATCACTATAATTACTTTAATACGATGATCAACACTGTCCAATCATTGTTCATGTAAATCAATGGTTAAAAATTGTTGTTAGTCACTCAGACATGATCTTGTGCTTGTGGCCCATCTGAGACTTGAAATTTCATCATTTTCAGGCAAAGCATATGGGGTTATTACAACCATTGTATTAAACATTACATACTCACTAATTAGAGATATTAAAGTTGATTTAGTAATTAAATTCAAGACCCTGTAAATATACCATGCATATCTACTTTGGATTAAAGTTGATTCCCAATCCGGGGTGCCAAACAAATTAGGAGGATCTCAAATCCAGGGGTCCAAATCCACGCTCCCAAACAGACCCTAAGCCTGTAAGTATCACTATCAAATTGTATGGGCCCACTATGGAAGCAATTCTAATTAGACGTGTAGATATCATATGTATGGTGCGTGAGTCTCACCTAATACTGCTTTTATCACATAGGCTTTGTAAGTACCCACCTAAATTTGCTAGCCAAGCTCCCGCATTCGAAGCCCTGGCCATCCCCATGGATGCATACGTGCTAACATGACATGCATGTGTGAGAGCTGATCTTTTCATTAGTTGATCACACCTTGTAGATCTTTTGGCCTAAAAATCAGGCTCTTTCTCATGCAGACAAAAAGAAAAAAGCAAAAAATAATGGTAATAACATAGCCTAGAATAATTTTCTACCCATTAATTTATTTTGTACATTGTGGTCCACCTGAGGAAGAATACATCCTGAATTTTGATCCTCCTGAGGAAGAAAAGATCCTGAATTTAGAGCCAGAAGATTTAGAAAGTGTAGCCCACGTGTTGAAAATCTAGGATCTCCACACGTGCCACATGGCAAAGGTGTAGGGGCATCAATGGGCTGGGTTGGCCTGTCGGGCTTCTGGCCTATCTTGCCTCGGGCCAGACTTGGGCTGGAGTATCAGGCCCAAGGGCCGGGCTCAGGCTTAAAATTTTAGCCTATTTGTAAATCTGGTTAGGCTTGGACTAAACATCTAAGGCCCATCAGCCTATCTCGGCCCATTAGAGTTTGCAAATAACACTTCTGTAATATGTTTTATATAATAGAAATACTCAAATCCAATGCCTCCCATGATCCCATCTCCATCTTTCTCACCTCCAACCCACTTGCCTCTCTCTCTCTCTCTCTCTCTCTCTCTCTCTCTCTCTCTCTCTCCACATGATCCGACCGACCAACTTAGATGATCTCTTAGGAGAATAAAAACAACCTAGATTATGCCTTTAACCATTCTTGCAGCGGGGCCTTCGGCCATTACAGCTGTGTCATTTTTTTGTAATATGCTTTCTACTATGGGTTTCTATCATAGCAAAGGCTCACGTATATGGCTAAAATTGCACATTTTATGAACTGGGGTGCGCTTGGTCATCAAACATGTTTTCATGTTCTCTTAGTTGCTGCTCATTCATTTCTGGCACCATTAGGAGCCTGGGATGGGTTGGACTATTTTGGCCTGCCATGGGCCCAAGCTGAATTCAAGATTATGTCGAATACGCCAAGCTTGAATAGAACTTGGTTTAGCCTAACTTAGCCTTTGACGCCCCAACAAATATGCTTGGATTGTTGAAGTGATAAAGTCGGTTGATATACATCGATACACCACACTTTGACATCTTAAGCTTTTGGAGTAAATAGTTGTTTGACATGGTATAAGAGTAGAAGGTGCTATATTCAAATTTCGAGAGTAGAAAATATGCCTCGCTAATATATTAATTATTCTCCCATGGGATAAAGGGTTGTTCATCTCAATATATTTATTTTGATTCATTTTACCTTTTTACTTTTTTTTTTTTTTTTTTTTTTTTGTCAAGATTTGATTAAATTGTAATTAATTTAAAATATAATTAATTTTATTATAATTTTCTTTTTAGGTGAATGGTTTGGATGGGTCTGAACGTGATTCCTAATTTCTTTATGATAATTAGGTGACTATGTGCATGTACATGTAATAAGGGAGTTATATAAAACTAGTGGATGAGGGACGTGTAATGCCACATCAACGCCGTCCATCAGGGGATACCCTTAACGTAAAGCATTGGGGCGGAATATGTCCACGATCCACAAATCAGGTGGGCCACATAGGAGACATTTAGAACAGGACTCCAGCCATAAGTTTATGTGCGGGACCCACAGTGGTCTGTACATTCCATCCAACTCGTTCATCAAGTGCGCCTCACAGGAATGAAGAGATTGGTTAGATATCAGATTAATCCAAATTGTTTATAAATCAGATAATCCAAAATTCATCTGGGCCACACAGCATGGACTGAGGAGCTTTAATCATAATTTGACCTTGTTCCTTGTATCGTGGTCCACCTGAGTTTTAAAAAAGGCTGAAGTTTTATGAAAATGATGAGCGTGAGAGGCTGCTTCTGATGGATGGAGTGGATTTCAAGCAAACAGCATAGTGGCCCTACATAACTTGAGTGTTATACGCGCTTCCTTTAACACGTGTTGCAGCATAGGATTTCTCCACGTATAAGGGGAACGAGTAAAATGTACGAGTCGAGTCGGACCAACTCAAATGGTCCTGAGTCAAGTCGGGTCTCGTTTGAGTCGGTGGTGAATCAACCCAACTCGCTCGAGTTGGGGTGATTCTTGGTATCGAACCAGATCGGGTCATACCGAGTCGGAGTCGACCCGAACGAGTCGCTTAGAACCATGATGCAATATTTCAAACGCCTCAAAAACTAACTGCACGCAGAATCTTGCACTTGGTTTGTTCACGTGGAATGCAGTAGAGATATGGGCCGGATATCATGGATAATGTCCCACTATACACATGTGAGGTTACCCCAATAATGCACCTACCGTTGATAGGTCAAACACCGTAGGCTCATTAGCTAGCAAATAGACGATTATAAACTAAGATAGACCATGACCCACATTTGTTAGGATTATATGAACCTTGTGGTTTTTGGGCTACAACAACACATCCATTTAGGCCCACCAGAAGAGGGACCTCACTGACTGACGGTGCTCTGTGGGCCCCACCATGATGTATGTATTTTATCCATGCCGTCCATCCATTTTGGATTATTATTTTAAGATATGGTCGAAAAAATGAGGTGTGGTGACTTAACGTCCACCGTTAAAAACCTCCTAGAATTTTTTAACGGTGTGTTCAATCACCACTGTTTTCCTGTCGTGTGGACCACCTGAGATTAAAAATCTGCCTCATTTTTTGGCTCACCGCCCTCATGGTGGGGCCAGTCGCCAGTGGCATGCAATTCGCGTCCAATATTGACCACCCCACGGACGCGGATTTCCTGCCCTTTATGCGCTGGAAACCTATGTGGGGCCCAATGTGATGTTTGTGAGACATCCACTCCGTCCATCCGTTTTATGATCTTATTTTAGGGGATGAATCCAAAAGTGAGCACGATCCAATACTCAAGTGGGCCGTACTAAAGGAAGAGGTGGGTAGGGAAATTCCTACCGTTGAAACATCCCTGGGTCCACAGTAATGTTTACATGCCATCCATACCGTTCATAACCTCGTTCCTACTGGGATGAACTGAAAACACAAATATTATCCTGATTAAAAACTTCCGTGGCCCTACAAATATTTTAACTGTGGACGTTCAGTTCTCACATTTTTGGTCAACTTGAGTACTATATCCGGATCCTTTTCCTTTTTTCCCATCTGTCCTAAAATGAGCACACAAAACGGATAGACGGAGTGGATTTCTCACAAATATCACGGTGGGCCCCACCTAACTTCCCAGCGCAGGAACTTCCTGCAAAAGGGTTTCACAGGAAATCCGCGTCCCTACCGCACATGCAAGTGCTACGTGTACGGTTTTAATTGGGCCGCTCTGCATACGTTTTATCACATGATTGTTAACCAAAGAGGTTTGGACCTACCTTTCTTACTGTGGGCTTCTTCATGGATGCATGGCCATGCGTCAATATCTCCTTACCTTCTGATTATCTGGCTGGTGGTTTAACGATGGAGAATTATTGCCAATGCTCCAGATTGACCGAAGCCCATTACTCAAAGAAGATCATGGAACGAAAGAGAGTTTTTGTGTATACCCAATCCGCTCCAGGGTCCACCGGATGAACGACTTACATCACCCAAAGGTGGGCCCACGCATTTTATTTATTCTATCCGGTGTTGTATATTTCCTCCAAAGATATACATATCTAGCGTACCGATGGAGCTCTTCTTAACCCATGTGTGAACATATCATCCACAGGACACGTGTGCCATAATGGTGCACACGTACGATATCCAAGAGATCCATCAGGTGGGCCACTGGGTAGATGCCCTGGCCAAAGAATAAGAAAGTTCCACTTATCAGGAGGCCGCAATTTTCGAAATAAATGAAGGGCTATAATAAACTGGGTCAAGTTTTTAAAGCCTTAAGTCTATTTCTAACAGTATTTCTCCATAAGATGTTGATCAACCTGATTTTTAAGGGTCAAATCATCAAAACGGTCATATCTAACGGATGGACGGCTTAGATCTTGTATCTGCATGGTAAAAAGGTATATATTGTGGTTTGTATGCTGATACACATCTGCATACGTATGCATGCAGATGGGTGTAAATAACCCTCGTAAGGAAGTAAGCTCTGCCAGGAGCAACTCGTAACTGGACGGTGCTCTGTAGGTGCCACCATGCTATACGTGTTTTATCCACGCCGTCCATCCATTTTTTCATCTCATTTCATGCGTGAGTTCAAAAGGAGGGAGATCCAAATCTTAGGTGGACCACACCACAGGAAATAGTGGTGATTGAACGCTCGCGCTTAAAAACTTATTGGGGCCACAGAAGCTCATATTTGTGTTTTTCCTTCATCCTGGTATGTGTAAGCTAATAAACACGTTGGATGGGAAATAAATATTACAGTTTCCCCTATAAAGTTTTTAATGGTTTTCCTGTGGTGTGGTCCACCTGAGATTTTGGTATACCTCGTTTTTGGGCTCATGCCCTAAAGTAATGATCTGAACTGGATGGACAGCGTTGATAAAACACACACGTTACGACAGGGCCCACAGAGCTCCGTCCAGCAGCGACGTGGCATGACGGTGTCAATTTGCAATCGGTCCATCCACGCCCGTATGTATTTAAAAAAATGAGATATGCTTTGATACTCTGGGAGAACGTGACGAATGATATGCAAGCAGTAATAAAATATTGAAACTCGCATACGTGGCATATAAGTAATTCAAAGTAAACAGTTCAAATTATGACTACCACTCTGTATGTTTCATGAACCGAAATATTACTTTTATATGGTTAGCTAATTAGTAGATTACTGGACAGACGGTTAAAACGAAAAAATTTCCAAAGATCTATTTTGAAGTGTCCACAAATCACAAATTAGGATCGTTTGACCAATTCAAAAAATAGATTGTAACGTAGCTACAGTAAAATCCACAATTTAATCGGTTTATTGAGTTAATATATAACATTTGCACCATTTCTACGTGCCTGTGTATCATGAGCAGCCAGAGTATCTAATAACTCCCTTTAAAGAAGATGCGCGTTTTCTCAGGAGTTTTGCCATTTATGGGAAACCCAAAACCCTAGAAAACCTCGTAGACATGACAGAAGTGGCAACCAACCTCAAGCAAAAAGGTGGAAAGGAAGTTAAAGAAAAGTTAAAGAAAACAAGATATTGGAGACACCGACCAACCTCTGGTTGAGCTTTTGGGGCACATGGATTTGAAATTCAAGGGACAAAACTGCTCGAGCTTTAACGACGGTTCTTCACCAAACTAGGCACGGCTACTAAATGACCAAAATGCCATTCATTGGACAAAAAGTTGTAGTTGATTTCCTCCTTGTATTGTTTGTTGCTTTTATGCGTGCAAGTAATGCATGTTTAAAAACGAAAAAGTCTCAGGTACAATCGGTTGGACGTCCAACCCCTTCTAAATTAGGTATAATTAAAGTTGCTCGAGTGGAATGCACTATTAAAACCAGTGTACAGGACAATACTCACCCTCCAAACTATTTACTTAAGGACATGTTTGCATTAGAATACCATGAGGCAAATATAGAAAAATAAGTAATTATTATTTAATTTGGTATTTCACGCTAGCTTCTTTTTTTTTTTTTTCTATAATTGAGGAAAGAAAACACCATATTTGAAAAGTCTATATTTCAAAATTTTATGGGGGCCATCATGATGTGTGTTTAATCTATACCGTCCATCCATTTTACTTGTCATTTTAGGGCATGAGCCTTGAAATGAGGTAGATCGATCCAAAGTGTAGGTAGACCACACCACCGGAAATACAAAGATCTGATCGCTTGTGGTGAAAACTTCTTATGGACCATAGAAGAAGTTTTGAACTAAGCTGATATTTGTGTTTTCCCTTCAACCATGTTTGTGTAACCTTATGAATATGTTGGATGACTGATACACATCCCTGTGGGCCGTGAGCTATGATTCAACTGTCAACTATGGATGTCATTATCCTCCGTGTGTGTGTGTGTGTGTTTTTTTTTTTTTTTTTCCTACGATGTGGTCCAGTTAAGCGCTTATAAGCTCACGCTCTAAAATGAGTTGGTAAAACTTATGGATTGATGGATCAAACACATATATCAAAGTAGGAGCCACACATTTAATTTATAAAGGAAATCAAATTTTTTGAGGTGTACTTCTACCAATAGTTAAAGTCTATCCAAACACGTCTGTTATAGGGCTAAGCTGGTAATTATGAGTAATTATGTTGTGGTAACTTAATTAAAATAAGCACTTAGTGTGGCCCACTTGAATCACAGATGGGCATAATGTTTGGGCCACAAGCCTAAGTTTTACTTTGACATGTAATGGTTGTAGTGAATTTTATATAATAATCATGGCAGGCCTTGTAAATATAAAGGGTGGTCTCTCTCCTCACTATTTCCCTTACTTTGGCCCCACCCGAAGTACAGGACAGACCGATTTTGAGGTTATGACCCTAACATAAGATTACACATCTAATGGTTGGAGTTGATCTTGTGTGCACATCATCATGGGTCCCATTAAAAATTATGGGTAGGTATATGTCTCCCACCAATTCTTAAAAAAAATTATATATTTAACAAAGAGAGTTATTAAGTACAACCAATTGGACCACAAGCTACAGGCCACTGATATGATAACTTCGAAAGTATTAAGCACATGTGCCATCTAGCCTTCCAACATGTTGGCCGAACCACAAGGAACTCCTAGTGCAATGTTAGTCTTATCTACACATTAAGTGGGTGAAATTATGTGGATTATCTACCATGTCACGTATAAGCTTAGTGGAGCTTAGAATTATGGTTAAGTCTTTGATGGGGGGTTATGAATAATACCATTTAAAAATTCTTTATATAATTAACTAATCAATTAATCAATTGTAAAAAATTAAGGCATAAGAGTCCAATTCTCATAGATTACAATTTATGTAACTGATTGATCAACTAGTTTATGTGTTAGAGATTGTGCTCTTGTGTGTGCTTACAAGTTAAGTGCCTAATATACAATTTAATTCAAGTATTCATATAATTCAATTAATTAAACACATAAGTATGAATAAAATTACAAACATTAACAATCGAAAATAAGAGAATGTATATTGGTTTAGCTAATTTCCTACTCTACTTCCAGGAGAGACACTCTCCTCGAGTGTATTAGATTTCACTATCTTAGGAGTTTTGAATAGGTTCACCCCTAACCTTTAGAATGGTTTTATAAGTTCACCACAAACCGACACGTACACACCCTTGTCGGTGACGGTCCTATATAAATACCTACACGTACTCACCCGTGTTGGTGGAATAAATTTCTACCTGTATTAGTGGATTTTGTAGAGACTTAGATGGTTTTCTATTGGCTAACCAACAATCACTACGGTCTTAATCCAATGACTTACGTATACTCCCATTGGAGGCTCCCATGGAACCTAACACACATACACTCGTGCCTAGTGGTGGTCTTCCACAAGAACCTACGTACACTCCCACTGGAGACAGTCCTACACAAGGACTTATTGAATTTAGATTGCAAACTCTATACTCAATTCTACACAAGGAAATAGTATATGAACTCTACAATGACAATCTTAATTGTCAGATTGAACCTCATTGATGCGCCTTGCTTGAGATCTTCTTCAACCTTGAATCGACTTCTCAATTGCTCCTTTGAACTTTGATGTTGATCTCTTTCAAACGATCGACTACCTTGCACTTGATGCACCAATGAGGCTACCAAGGTAATGGGAGAGAGAGGTAGAATCTCCTACAACTATGGGATGGTTCCAATTCGGAATGAACCTAGATGTGCATTCTAAAGTTTCAAAGACAAATGATTTATTGATTGAATTAGTGTGTATCCTCTAGATAATGTAAGATGTCATGTTTTCATTAAATGGAGCTTGAAATGCTCATTAGAGTGATTAATCACAATGAAGAAGGCATGAATCTCTTTGGGTGAAAGCATATAAGTGCTGGGAAGTATTGGGCTACACAAAGACTTCTAATTCACTTAAAATCATCATATTTGTAAAGATCCAGTTTCTAGATTTATAAAAATAAGGCTCCAACGAATTTATAATGGCTAGATTTGATTGATTAAGGACTCCTTCGATCGATCAAACTTAGTTTGATAAAAAGGTAGAAAGTACGTTGGACACTTTTGCGCACTTTCGATCGATCAAGCTGGATATGTCGATTGATCGAGGTTTCTACAAAACAGGGCAAAAAGCTCATTGGACGATTTAGCGTACTCTTGATCGATCCATCGAAGGGCCTTCAATCGATCGAGAATTCATTTGATTGATCGAGGATTGATTGAACTTGTGCTTATGGTTTATCTTTCTTTCACACATGATCTACCTGATACAAACCTGATGACTAAGTGTTTTTCTATATGGATCAAGTCATTTTGGGTAAGTTGTTTAGGACCTAAAGGGGTCTAGGGCTAAGATTACTGATCGAACCCAAGGGTTGACAACCCGAAGTATAGGGTTACGATGCAGTAATAACTCAGTAAGACCTTGATTGATTCATAGGTAATTTGGTGAGAATACACTAAGAACTTAAATTAAGAGTAATAGTTGGTTTGGGTTTTTAATCCAGCAGAATAGAAGAGTTGTAAAAACAATTATACAAAGGACTAAGTATTCAGGAATCCTCAATTACTAGATCTTGAATTTAATTCGTCTTCTCGAGTTGATAAATCAAATAGAACTGGATTCCAGTCCATTCTAATAAGAAGATAACAATGTAATATCAATCACAAACATCTAACATAGATTATAATTATGATATAGGCTTGGTCTCTTGTTCACACACCAAGTATAGGGTTGTGATGTAGTAATAATCTCGGTAAGACCGAGGTCGAATCCACAGGGACTGAAACCTGTACGTAATCTGAAAGTAATAAGAACTAGAACTAGAATAAGATGAAATCTAAATTAAGTGAATATGAGGGTATAATGGTGAAATAAGAAACTAAAATTTGTAGAAATCAAAGGTGAGAACTAGGGATTCAGAGGATCCACTTGTAGAGATTAGGGAGATCTACGCTTGATTCACGAACTCAACTGAACTTCGAGTCCCATCTTCAT
This sequence comes from Magnolia officinalis, assembly GCA_021015155.1. NCBI lineage: Eukaryota > Viridiplantae > Streptophyta > Magnoliopsida > Magnoliales > Magnoliaceae > Magnolia > Magnolia officinalis. The sequence continues at coordinate 59,125,434 of JAJHSJ010000009.1, read as the reverse complement.
CCAGTTGGAAGATATATCACTAAAGCACAATCTGAACTTCCGTTGATTTATTTTTCAAAAGATAAGACGGATGTAAATTAGAATGGATTCCATCACTAAACCATGCCCATGAGACAAGATAAACAACATACTTAAACCAATCCACAACCAATCTGATAGATGTATGAATGTTAGGAAGGATTCCGTCATCCAACCATGCCCAGGAGACGATGGTGAACAACAGGGTTCTCAAATTCATAAACCCTAAAATGCTAAGAACATGATCCAAGCTATCGTAGATCTATTGTAATTTCAGTCACAACAAACCACTAAAAACTGAAAGCATTCCTAATAATTAAACTAAAATCAGAAGTAGTTCAGAACATGAATCAGAGCCGTAAAATCTTCTTATCATGCCACAAGCTTCACCTCTTAGCCCTATCTAAGAGGTTTAGCCCAACATGATTAGGCTAATTTCCTTAAAAACATAAAAATAAAAATAAAAATAAACTTTACTGTCTCTCTCTTGTATGTTCAAGCGGTAGATATCCACTACCCACGTCTGTTCTCTCCTTTTATAGATGTGTGACCAGCCAAGTTGGTTGGTATTTATGCAGCCAACTTATTTCGTAAAGTAGTGCGTAAGAATAGGCGTACGAAGCAAGTTTCGCAAACAGGCCTTGCAACTGTCCGGTTGTAGATTAATTTTCCATATGTGCGAGGTATCTTCTGGATGTGAAACAAGTTAGGTTAGGGCTGAACCTGTCCTCTGAATGTGATAGATGGATTGGATTAATCTATTCGATCATAGGGGTGGACCACATCAAATTGCAATGGCCGAGCTGCCCGTTTGTGTGCGTGGTAGGAAATCCCATTGATTTCGGGATTTTCCTGCGAAAACACTTCCTATTAATTGTTTTTTCCAATCTTCCTCCATTCGTGGCCCACTCTCTGCAGATCCTCCTTCGCCTGATGGACGATCTGAATCATTTATGGGTCTCACCATCTTAAAAACAGGACCTGCCCATCAATACCGAGTTTTTCTGCTGAGAAACACGTACATCTATGTGTATAATTTCACGAAAGCATACCTAGGGTCCAGGCGGACGTGTCTTAGCTCCGAATTGGACGGTCGGGATCAAGTCCCTGATGATTGGATTCGATGCACAATGCCCCAGATTTCTCGGACGCGCGCCCCCTGCGTAAAGCAGGTTGTGGTTTCGCTGCGGGGCCCATATTTCCTGATGTTTTGCGAAATCCACTCACTCCATCAGTGTTGTGGCGAGATTCCAGTTTGGAATGGAACGTTTTGGCTTCCCGTCGAGTTGACCCACCTGATTGATCATGCGATGGAGATCTAATCGCAGTGGAAAGATAGGGATGATTCCTGGCTCTTTTCCAATGCAACTTGACTTGGTTTTGGTTGGAGAGTCATCCGCTCCCAATGGACAGTTCAGATCATTTTGCTGGATGATCATGGTGGCAGAAAAGAATTCGTCTGTAAGCTCTGTTTGAGCATTTGCAGGCGGGAGAGAAGGATTCAAAAATCCTTCTAAAAAGAATTCGTCAAAGGCTATGTTGACCGATTTCTCCTGTTTGATGCTCATCTGGTGCACGTGTGCTGCGCACACACACCATGTAAGGTGGGTCCCACCTTGATGTATATGAGAAATCCACACCATCCATCTTGTTTCTCTTCTATTTAAGGGGTTGAGCCAACGTTTGAAGCATATCCAGATTGCGGGTGGGCTTAGAATCAATGGTTTATGGGCTGATCTATCATTTGGGACACTTCCACAGGGATCCGAGGGCTAAAATTTGACATGTACGGTTAAGTTATGATCCTCAGGCCAAATCTAAAGTTTCGAGCCGAACAGATGGTGAGAACCTAGTGATCTTGCATTTAGGATGACTTTCAAGCCTCTTCAGTGTAAAACACGTGATTTTCTTGAATCTCGGCGGTCGTGTAAAATCATCGATCTCGGTCCCCTGGAGTCCGTCCCTTGCCTTGGTGAATGTAGAACGTTAAATCCATGCTTTTAATACCCTTTTTCAGTCCAGGCTCCTAAATTTACCTTGCAGCATAAACACGATTAAAATAGGGTGTTAAACAGTATCATGTTCGTAATTTCAAGTAATAACTGGAGTCTAATATGCAATATTTGACCCTCAAGATCTCTCATGAAAATCTAGGTAATCACTTCGCAAGAAATTGAAAGTATCTAATGTACCTAGAGGCGATAATAAAAGAAAGTTTACAAATTGATTCCTTCTCCAATTTATGAATTCAATCGTATCAAATCACAATTCAACAAAAAAACCTTAACTTTTATTAAAAATGAATTAAATATCAAATATCCATTAAGAGGTTCATCTCTTGTCTTTAGCTAAGAGATTAACCAAACATGACTAATATCTTAAACAAAATAAAAAGAAAAACTAGAAAAATAAATTAAAACTGAAGGATTGAAAATGATGATTCCCAAAAAGCTCTTGCCACTCCTAGGTCTCTCTTCCAAGACTTAATTTCTTCTTAGATCAGCTTTAAATACCCATTTAAATAGGAAAACTTCGCATCGACTTGAAACTGACTTCAAATTTATGCACTTATGTAACGCTTCGGTTGCACCGATAGTCACCTTCAATCGCACTGAAGTCGCACCGAGTCCAGCTAAAGATTCCTTCAACTATAGCCAAATTTTATAAAAATATGTCTAAAGTTTGTCTCCCTTAGGATGCACCAAACATGACTTTGGTCAGACCTAAGTGTCAAGTCGAATTATCTCTAAAAATCACCGTTTCTTGATGTCGGACCGAAACCAACCTCGGGTGGGACCGAATAGTCTGTTATTTTTGTTATTGCACTTTGTGATTTTTCAGTCTTTTCTCTATTCTTGTACTTTGTTCATTGGATCTTTGATACTTAAATTCTCCAATAATGACCTCCAAATATTCAAGTCTTCACTTGATTAATCTTTTGAAGTTTAACCTTTATTATAATGATTTCATTTTTGTTTCTCGGATTACCTCTCATGTACAAAATATATGTTAGTTAATCAATTAAGCACATTGATGCATAAAAATTAATATAATTGAGAGGATGAATATGCAATATTTAGACGTTATCATACCCCCAACCAACATTTTGCTAGTCCTGAGCAAAATATGTGAAAATTTCCAAATTCAAAAATAATTCGAAAAAGATCAAATCTTCTAATTTTAAATAACTTCAAATCAAACCAATCCAGAGAAAACCAAATCAATCATATTATTTACCTAATTTATAATACTTTAATAAATATCCCGATTAAACTCAAAGTAATAATCGTATAAATTAATAATTCATAACATTGAGTTTCATGAATGTATTATGTAATCTAGACTTAGCATCACCATATATCCAATTTTTCAATACCCAAGTATTGAAAGTTCTCTAGTGTTACCATGAAATTTAACTTAGTATGTACATGTGTACAATACCAATTTAGGCAATCCTAACCTTACATCTAAATGAACATTGGAAATAATCTTCATCCATAAATCAAGTTATCTGACTATTGATTTTTAAGATAATATCATCATATATTCAAATATTAAAATTACCAACCGTTCAGTCAACTATTCACTGCTATGTAAAAATT
>JAJHSJ010000009.1:59018177-59121714 GCA_021015155.1 Magnolia officinalis | reverse complement strand
CTCTCTCTCTCTCTCTCTCCCGGGAGATTGAATGTGGGATTTTTAATGTTATAAAGATGAAAAAAATGCAAACACACATATATGATGCGTTGTGAAATCCATGCTGACCATAAGATGCGTCACCAAGTTTTTGGCCCAGGGCTAAAAATCAGTCTGTGATTCAGGTGGGCCCACCAAAGTAAACAATGTACTTTGAACACCAATGCTCCCAACTGTTTCCAGTGGTTTGTAACGGTTTCTGGAAGCAAATCAGGTTCGTTTTTCCAAATAGCAAGGGTTGGTGGGATGGTTGCAATACCACAACACCCAAATAGAACCAATGTGGTCATGAGATTGGCATTACACCCAAAGCACCCGCCCATCCATTGACGACATTAAATGCACCTGAATAGGTAATTATATACATGACAGTACACCAAAGCCGTTTGCCCAAACATGCCCTTAGGGAAATGAGGGTATCATTCATGGACACATGATGGATGTGTTGGATTTTATGCATGTATCAGTTGGGCCCGACATCTTCCTGGTACTACGGTGCCACCCTTTTAATATTAGAAATCAGAAATGATCCGTATTGTTGCAGATATGTCATGCATGTCAGACATCTGAGCTGTTAGAAAGGTTGGCCTCTTCATGCCGACCACATGGTCTAAAAATGGGGCTGTTCAGCTGATATGTAAGTCATACCGTCGAAACCAGTGGACGGCCGACAATCTGACAACATAAAGTTTGTACTGCCTGGTAAGTGGATCGGTCTGATTTTCATTCCAAAGGATGTCTTATGACGGGCCCGGACCTTTTAACGGCTGCGATGTTCTATGAAGGTGACATGCCGTAGGAAAATAACAGATGTAGATGAGCTTCTGGAGCAAACGGCGACAGCTTTCCGTCAGTTGGGCCACACTAAAAGGTCATCTGGCCTGACGCTGAATCAGGCTATTTTCACAACCAGTGTACTCCAGTTTACAAGACTAATGGACGGCTAGGAAACATTACCTCAGCCATCCATTTGTTTTGTACACTATGGCCGATCATCAGAGTGATCTTTTTTATTCAAAAAATATAATCAGTGTGAGAAACATGATGGGAAGTTCGGATCTTTTATACGTGTGCAACTGGTGCATGAATTTTCCTGTTGATGGGAATAACCCCGCGTGTGGATAATTAAGATTTGAATGGAGTGGTGAGTGGTTTTCTAGAATACATCTGAACACCTTAACCATTGGATTGGGGTCCTTTTCAATGATCCAAACCGTTGGAATGATGGCTCCACGTCCATGGGAATTCCCAAAAATACTTGCAGATTAAAATATCTCATCCCTTCCATGATTCCAAGGTTAGGTTAATAGTCATTATCAATGGAAAAAGTCAAAAGATCAGAGTGTTATCATATCCAATATAAAGGTGGTAATCTTTTGGATATCTGCCATCAAAGGTGAGAGCCCATCGTATACACGGCATGGATCATTGAAATATGACCCAAATCCAAACGCTACATTCCAAGTGGATCTTGTAGCAATACACTGGGATGTATTCTAGCAAAACGCTTAAACCGTCCATTGTTTTCTTTCCACATAGTGTAGCCTGGCCTTATTTTCCGGGATGGTCATTGTGGTAGACGTGGCCATTTTACGGACTGTCCAGGTGTCTCACACACTTTCAACGTTGGCACACATGCTGCGTGTAAATGTCGTGCAGGGAGAGGATGCGTGTAAGGCTAGTAATCCTGAGATATCTTCTTTTTATTATAATTTCAGAACAGCAGTCTTACTTTTTACAATGCAAGTCATAAATTACAGTGTGATGGCTACACATGTGAAAGTGACACATGCTTGAAATTAGTGTCATGCAACGGGTGGACGCCACGCGTACGTTCCATGCCCTGGAAATCAAGTGGCCAAATTTGCACATCAAATGCAGACAACTATTTCAATATTTTTAATTGTCCACTTTTTAAATAAAGTGTAAATAGATCAGGTGATCGGATGGACCTGAATTGTTATTGGCTCTAATAAAGAAATATAATATAGTTTTTTTTTTGGTAAATTTAAAAAAAGGACAAAAAAAAAAAAGAAGAAGAAGAATTAGACGATATAGATTAAAATAGAATTATAAATTGAGAGATTCCGGACATGTTATTGTCATTGAGATTTGCTCCACAAAAACTGATTCGATACAACGTGTTCTAGAAACTCTGCCCCAAAAATACAACAACTCCTTAAGGTTGGATAGTCTTGGTCAGCTGCATGTACGAGCTATTAAAAATTCAAGGTATATAAATCTCTAATTTGCCCACGCAGGAAAGAAGAAGAGAAGAATAGAAAAGAATGGGATAGGAGATTGAAATTTATTGGTTTAATATATTTTGAAATAACAATGGAAAATACTTTTATAGAGGTTACTAAGGTGAGCGGATTAATTGTTATCTTAATTGCGTGAGTGTTACCTTATGTATTTTTTGTATATCTATCGTTGTCCATCTGTTTTTTCATCTCAGATAGCAGCTTAGTGGGTGTTACCTTAATTGTGTGAGGCCTACTGTAAAAGTCCACGCCCACACTGTATGATATTGTTCGATCTGGGCACAGCCCGCACGGTTTTGTTCTTAGTTTCTCCCCCAAAAGGCCTCATGTGGGGGAAGGATATTGGTAGCTCACCCAAACCCGGTGCTCCCATGGTTCCGCCCACATCAACACGTATCCCACAGATATTGTCCAAACTAACTGACAACCCATCAGAGTACGCAGCGGTGGTTTTGTTCTTCGTAGGGAGGCCTCATACAATATAGGGTGACAACTCCACATATAACCATCACAACTTCAGACGACACTTCCGATGTGAGACAAAGTTTCACCTTCACTGTGTGCACAGTAGCCTGCCAGCTACTTGGGGTCGCCCACATGTGTGCCCACCCACATGTGACCATAGTGACGGGCGTCACACCTACTTATGTTTTTTTTGTATATCCACGTTGTCCATCTGTTTTCCTTCTCAGATAACAGCTTAGGGGGTGTTACCTTAATTGTGTGAGGCTCACCTATGTATTTTTTGTATATCCACGTCCATCTGTTTTTCCATCTTAGATAGCAGCTTAGTGGGTGTTAGCTTAATTGTATGAGGCCCACCTTACGTATTTTTTGTATATCCACGTTGTCCATCTGTTTTGTTGGGGATTTGTGTTGTGGAATCACATAGATCTGAATCTAGGATAGCAATCCAATAACGTCAAGCAATCACAAGAGAATACTAAGAATTAACGTGGAAAACATTTGCGGAAAAAAACTAAGGCACAAAGCGACAGATATCCACTATGAAAAGAAAATTACAAGAGAGAGGACTTACCCGATTCGAACAATCTCAAATCTCACCCTTACTACACCCTTTGATAACCCTATAACCCTTTAGAAAGCTTTTGAATCCCTTAGAATAGCCCTAAGGACCCCTATTTATAGTTTAGGAAACTCCACTTACATACCTAGTCGGAAAAAATTCAGAAATCGACTTAAATTTACGCAGTCTGCGCAGGATCTGTGTAACCTCGACTAGTCGAAGGATGGCCTCGACTGGTCGAGCAACCCGCTCGACCGGTCGAGCATGACTCTCGATTGGTCGAGCCTGACGGACACCCAAAAGGCGAGCTCGCTGGACTTTGAGTCGCGCGGGCCTCGACTGGTCGAGCGGTCCGCTCGACCAATCGAGCAGCGGACTTGTCTTGAAGACTTTTCTGACAACAATTTCCAGTAAGTCTTAAAGTGGTGACGAACATCAATGTGTTTAGTACGAGAGTGATAAACAAAAGTTTTAGCCAAATTGATAGCGCTCTCGCTATCACAGTAAACCGGCACGGCCTTCTGCTGAAGTCTCAACTGATTTATCATGCCTCTGAGTCAAACACCTTCTTTAAACGCTTCCGTCACTATCATATATTCTACTTCGGTCGTGAAAGATCCACCACGGACTGAAGCTTCGACATCCAACTAATTGCTCCATCCGCTAGTACAAACGAATATCATGAAGTAGACTTACTGGAATCTATACTGCCCGCGTAGTCAGAATCCACATACCCTACCAACTTTGTCCATATTTTGTCAAAAGTTAAGATGTAGTCTTTCGTACCTCGAATGTATCGAAGTAGCCATTTCACCTCTTTCAATGTTACTTATCGGAGTTTGACATGTATCTGTTCACAACACCGACTGCCTGTGAAAATATCCGGTCTCGTACAGACTATGACATACATTAAACTGCCAACCGCATTCGAATAGGGCACATGAGACATAGCCTGCTTTTCTTCATTGGATTTAGGACATTGTTTAAGGAAAGCTTGAAGTGAGCCGCGTGGGGAACGCTCACCGGCTTCGCCTGATCCATCTCATACTTGATCAATACCTTTTCAAGGTATTCTGCCTGTGATAACCAAAGCTGCTCCTCTTCATATCTCTATGAATATGTATATCGAGAACCATTTTTGCAGCCCCCAAATCTTTTATCTCGAATGTCCCTGATAACTGAGTCTTCAGTATGTTGATTTCTAACATATCATGACAGGTGATCAACATATCATCAACATACAATACGAGGATGATGAACTTGTCATAACTCAGTGTCTTGTAATAGACACAGTGATCGTATTCACTCCGAGTAAATTTCTGACTCACCATGAAATAATCAAATTTTTTATACCACTGCCTAGGCGACTATTTCAGGCCGTACAATGACTCATTAACCTACAAACCTTTTTATCTGCCCCTTTAACTTCGTAGCCCTCTTGTTGCTTCATGTAGATCTGCTCTTCCCATTCCCCGTGCAGGAATGCAGTCTTCACATCCATCTGTTCCAGCTCGAGATCGTATTGGATAACCAGCGCCAACACGAATCTGATAGATACCTGCTTAACCACCAACACGAATATCTCTGTGAAGTTAATTTCTTCTCTCTGAGCATACCCCTTCGTTACCAACTTTGTTTTGTATCTATCATGTTTCTTTTTGACTAACCACTTGCATCCGATCGCTTTTTGGCCCACAAGAAGCTCCACCAGCTCCCATGTATGATTTTTGTGCAGGGGTCCATCTCATCGTCATAGCCGCCTTCCACTTATCTGCATCAGGCTCATTAAGAGCCTTCTGAATAGTAGACGAGTCCCCCTCATCTGTAATAATGGCATATGCAATATTAGAGTCTTTCCTGTATCTTGCCAGTAACATGCGATCATGTGGTGGTTTCCTTCTCACAGTGGCTGCTCCACCTGATCCTGTACCTTTGTCTTCGTGTCTGTCTCTACCTGAGTATCATCTGAATTAATTTGGACGTTTATGATCAGCCTTTCTGGTTCCTCTTGCTCATCTGGATCATTCTTGCGAAATAGAGAGCTTTCATCGAATCTGATGTCATGACTAGTGATGACCTTGCGTGTGACCCTATCGAATAACCAGTAACCTTTCACGCAATGCCATAACAAACAAAGACGTACTTTTTGGCTCTATGGTCTAACTTATCTCTCTCAACTGACAGTACATGAGAGTAAGCCTCACAACCAAATATGCGTAAATTTGAGTAGTCGATTTTCTGACCACTTCATACTTCCTCTGGATTTTACATTCAATTGTCATTGAAGGAGATCAGTTCACCAAATAACAAGTTGTGTTAAAGGCCTCTATCCATAGGTCATTGCCCAATGTAACATTACTTAACATGCATCTGACCCTCTCCAGGAGAGTCCGATTCATTCGCTCAGCCATACCGTTTTTGCTCGGGCGTGTAGCGCACTGTGTTGTGCCTGATGATAACTTCATCCTTGCAATAATCATAAAACTCAGTGGAAGTAAATTCTCCACCATTGTCAATCCTTAAAACTTTTATTTTGCCCTGACTGTTTTCCATCATTGCCTTCCATTTCTTGAATATGGTGAAAATTCGGATTTACGTTTCATGAAGTAAACCCAAACTTCCTGGAGTAGTCATCAATGAATGAAACAAACCATGATGACCCCCCAATGGAAACTTCTGGTGATGGCCCCCATACGTCAGAGTGCACATAATTAAGCACTCCCTTACAAACATGTTTTCCAAGTTTAAAAGACAATCTAGATTGTTTACCATATATATAATGCTCGCATATATCTAAATCAGAATTTTTAAAAGTTGGAATCAAACATCGATCAGAAAGTACTTTCATGCCCCACTCGCTTATGTGGCCTAGACGAGTATGCCGCATACGTAGAGACGTAGAGTCTGCAATAGCTGCTGCCGCTCCACCTACTGAAGTGCTCTCAATCAACCTGTAAAGGTTTCCATGCCTCTGCGCTCTCATAACCACGAGTGCCCATTTTGAAACTTTAAGAAACACCATCAATATCGGTGAACTTGCACCCTATAGCCTCGAGTGCACCGAGAGAAATCAAACTTTTCTTCATATTAGAAACGTGCCTGACGTCAGTCAAGGTACGCTCCATCCCATCAAACATCTTGATGCTCATCGTACCAATAGCCACACATTAAAGGCATTGTATTGCCCATAAAAACCTGTCCACCATCGCATTCATTAAACTGGTAAACCAACTCCGATGAGGAGTCATATGATAAGATGCTCCTGTGTAAAGTATCCACTCGTCTTTATGATTGTAGTGCAAGTGACCAATCATGAAAACAGACAGAACATCACCACCACTTGATTCTTCATTAGATATGACCACATTGGCCTCTTGGAAGAAGTCGCTGAATTTTTTTTCTTTGTTTTAGATTTCTGCAATCCTTCTTCACGCGTCCAAACAACCCACATTCCAACACTTTAATTTTCTTTGCCCTTACCCTTGGATTTGGATCTAGGTTTAGACGATCCTGTACCTCGCTCAGAATCTCTGCCCCTCGTAATCAGTGCATCGGAAAATGCCCCCATGTCGCCGTTTAGCTTTCTCATAACCTTCCTTGAAGGGCTGAGATAACGATGTTAAAACTTAGGGTTTTATTTACGGTACACATCGTGTCCCTGAAAGACTCATATGATGCAAGAAGAGAATTCAACAATATACATGTCATTCCTATCTTTGACCACTTCCTCCATATCCAGCAATTTGCACATCAATTTATTAAAGTTGCTGATATGGGCTTCTAGATCTCCACCCTCTGCCATCTTGAAGGTATAACACTATAGCTTCAAGTGTAGGCAATTTCAGAGGACTTCTTTGCATAGATGTTCTCTAATTTCGCCCACAAACTAACTGCAGTTTTCTCCCTCAAAACATTATAGAGAACCTCATCTGTGAAACATAAACGTATAGAGGCTAAAGCATTACTATCAAGGTTTTCCCATTCATCATCTTTTATGGTAGATTTTCGCTCCTCAAGAGCCTTAATCTCGCCTTGCTTGGTTAAAAGGCTAATCATCTTAACCTTCCATAACTCAAAATTATTTTTGCTTGAGTACTTCTCAATATCAAACTTACCGTTTCTCATTATTACTAATCCTGTTGATTCAGATCTGTGCCCCCAACGATTACTCTGATACCACTTGTTGGGGATTTGTGCTGCGGAATCACGCAGATCTGGATCTAGGATAGCAGTCCAATAACGTCAAGCAATCACAAGAGAACACAAAGATTTAACGTGGAAAACCCTTACGGGAAAAAACCATGGCACAAAGCGATAGAAATCCACTATGAAAAGAAAATTACAAGGGAGAGGACTTACCCGATTCGAACAACCTCGAATCTCACCCTTGCTACACCCTTGATAACCTTAGAACCCTTTAGAAAGCTTTAGAATCCCTTAGAATAGCCCTAAGGACCCCTATTTATAGTTTAGGAAACTCAACTTACGCACCTAGCCTAGAAAAATCTGGAAACCGCCTCAAATTTACGCAGTCCGCGCGAGATCTGCGTAACCTCGACTAGTCGAAGGATGACCTCGACTTGTTGAGCAACCCGCTCGACCGGTCGAGCATGACCCTCAACTGGTCGAGCCTGACGGACACCTAAAGGCGAGCTCGCTGGGCTTTGAGTCGAGCGGGCCTCCACCGGTCGAGTGGACCCTTGACTGGTCGAGCGGTCCGCTCGACCGGTCGAGCAGCGGACTTGTCTTGAAGACTTTCTGACAACAGTTTTTCCATCTCGGTTTAAGATACGATCTTAAATTAGAAGAAGATCCAAATCTTAGGTCGACCATACCAATAGAAACCGTGATTAATAATCTTTAAAACTTTTTGCTAGCCACAAAAGTTTTAGATCAATTTGAGATATTTCTATTTCCCATTCATCTAGATATTCTCGATATTATCAACAGGTTAGATTGTAAATAAACATTACGAAAACTTATGATGGGCCCTTTGGAATTTTTAATAGTGAGGCACTTAATCACCACTGTTTCCTATGGTGTGGTCGACATGAGATTTGGGTCTTCTTATGATTTGGGACCGTGTCCCAATTTGAGATGGAAAAACAGATGGACGGCATGGATATACAAAAATACATCAAGGTGGACCCTATAATAGGGGTAACACCAACTAAGTTATTACCCGGATAACACCTAATCCGCTCCTGTTATGTAACACCCCATACTTTTTAGTACTCGGGTGTTACCATTTAAATCAAATTTAGCACGAGCGCATGCTAGAACACATAATCTATAACTAGCGCATCGTTTTTTTTTTTAATTTAAAAAAAAAAAACACACGCACCCGCCACACGCCCACGCACGCCGTAGTGGGATTTCACCACCTATGGGTTTCGAACCCAAGACCTCTTGTTGAAACTCCTTAGAGTCTACCACTCAGGCAAGGACCAGAACCCAACTAGTGCATCGCTTGATTGCTCATGAATTGTCTATCTTAACCTTTTGATTCGAGATCAATCCGCCCTTGATTGACTCTTGACTCCTCAACGTAGGATTACATCATCAACATTATTGAACCCATGGTCTAAATCTACCCGTTGAGGAATGTGATATCCCACCTAAACACCTCGAGATAGCCTATAAACTCAATCATGCATTAATCTAACCTTTAAAACACTTTTCATTCATCGATCGGACCATCTATCTATTGATTTTCACGATGGAATACCACGCTTCCTGAAAAATCTATTTAGGGTTTCAATCAACTTGTTAGACGAATAAAGCCGTACACCATATTTTTAAGACTAATCACAAGATCCACCGTCCATCAGTTCATAATGTTTGGTCAGCCAAAATCCCCATTTGAATAGTTTTTTTTTTCGGGGGGGGGGGGGGGTAGCTTGTTAGTACACACCACCTCAAGTGTTGAAACGAGGTATCTCCACTCAGTTCGCCAGTTAAGCTACGGATCTAGGTGTCCATTTGAACATAACAGATTGTTCATTCAGTTCAATGTTGACTGTCAGATTCTGCGTAATCAGTCCTCAAGACCTTAGATCGTTAACTAAATCTTTTTATGAAAAGATCCGACTGTCAGATCTTTAAGGATCGTCAGATTTTATCATTTAGGCACACAAATTGAACATTATGGCCCACCTGAACATTAAATCTGCCTCATCTTTGGTCTGATGGCCAATAGTTCAATTCAGGACAAATGAATGTAGTGGATTTTGATAAACATCACTGTGGGCCCCACATAATTGTTGTGTGTGCACTAGGGGTGGTGCACCCGCAGCGCACCGAACCCGTCAACATGGTCAAACCGTGTTGACCCGATAAAACCCGAAGAGGAGGTATTTGCTCTCTTTTGATCGGTTTCTCGCCCAAACCCGATTTAAATGGGCACCGTCCGTTCTCGTTGAACGTGGCCCACCATGATACCTTTTAGGATTATCTAAACCATCCATCGTGAGCATGTGATGATTTTGACCACACACCAGCAAACTTCATGCGATAAATCCCACGTGCAAATGCACAGTCTTGGGTGCAAACAGTGTTGCGTGTGACTGTTTGCCGAAAACAAAAATCCCATTTTCTTGTCATCGATGCGTTGAAGTCTCTCTCTCAATCCTGACCAGTTCATTCAAGAAATCCTAATTCTCAATTCTAGGGTTTTCTTTTGGGTTTTTCTCTCTCAGCTAGAAAAGAGTGAGGCGGAAAGAATCTTTCCGTTTGGGTTCTTGGGGTCATCTCGACCATCCCTTAGCTTCTAGAAACCTTCCAAAATATTCCAACCATTAATTCTAGGGCAATTGGGTAGCCATTTGCTTCAGTTAAAGTTTTTGCGAGATATCTCGTTATCGACCGTTTTATTGTGTGCATGAGAGAATCTCGTGAACCATTGAGTTTCTCGTTGCCTTGCCCCAAAACGTGGTCCCACAGGGATCACTGAGCTAATCCACACCGTCAATGTGCATCAGATCATAAGATCAGCCATTCATTGACGATCTGTCATTAATGGCTGGATCATCTTCTCCGTCTAGCCAGAAAACCCACCATTTGGTTACGGGCCATTTGCGCTGATCTAAAGCATACATTTAGTGGGTCATGGTGCCAGAAGTTCATTTGTAACCTCGGATTATAGCCATGCAAGTAATATTCAGTTATATTGTCATAAAAACTTGATGGATTAAGCAAGTAAAACCGTTACTAATCTAACAATTAATTGGTTTTAAATCATCTAGAAAGGGGTTAATAGAGCCTATTAAAGGGTATCCTTTAGGGCTTCACTTTCTAAAAATAGAAGGTCATAGAGAGAGGGGGGAGCGTCGTTTCTGGTCTGCATTAAGTCGTTCAACTGGGTTTCGAGTCATACGCTAGGGGCCAAGTCTAGACTGATTCTGGTCGGATAGTGAGTGAAAAGGAGAGAAGAAAGAAGATGGAGGAAAAAGATGAAGAAAGAGAGGATGAGAAGAGGAAGCCAAATCTGTTAAGTGCGAAATGTCATGTAATATCCTGAATTTTCACGCCTAAAGTTTGTACTCGTGCCGATAAAACCGGGTGTTAATAATGTATAAATTGGATGCTCTAAAAATTGAACCTTATTATATTATTATTATTATTATTTCATTTGGATCACATCCAGATACATTCATGAAGGTAAGACTCACAAGAATAAAATCGACTGTATTGATTATTTCATCAGAATAAAAGAATTAGTAAATAATCAAATGCCCTCTCATTGAGAGCTTATTACATTTATCGAGTTCGTAGCGAAAGTATAAAATTAAATCATAAAAATCTTCTTATCTTTTAGTATAATCTTCCATAGGGATATGGTCCTCTAAGTATTAATCTGTACATTTGTTCACAACCCAAGTGTAGGGTTGCGATGTAGTAATAATCTTCATGAAACCGAGGTTGAATCCACATGGACTAATCTTGTTTGTCTATTTTGAAAGTAATTGGAATCAAAACTAGAAAAGATCTAACCTAAATCAGGAAAGTAGGGTGTAATTGTGAGATGATGAATTTAGAAACTTAAGAAATTAAAGGTGGGAACTAGGGTTTCAAGGGGTCCACTTGTAGGTTCTCAAGATGCTACTTCGCTTGAATCAAGGACACAACTGGAATCAGATTCCTATCTTATCCAATTGGCACGAAGAGATTTGTCAGATCTCTGAACTTCTCATGGATCTAATCATCAATGAATGAAAGTTGTGAGGATTTGGAAGTGATTCCATCACCCAACCATGCCCATGAGACAAGGCAAACAACAAGATTTACTAATCCCACAACCAGTCATAAGAGAATTGTGAAGGTTAGGAAGGATTCCATCATCTTACCATGCCCAAGGGATGATGGTGAACAACAGAACTTGCTAATTTTGCACTCTCAATTTAGGAAAGAAGATATTCAAAGCAATTGCAGACTTATTGTAATTTGTCACAACAAACCATTAACAACTAAAAATATTCCTTATAATCAAACTAGAATCTAAGAGAGTTCAACAAAACATGAATAAAAACAAAGCTAACATCCTAATCATGCTACAAGCTTCACCCCTTAACCCTATCTAGGGATTCAGCCAACCATAAACATAATTGGATTAAAAACTCTAGAAGAAAGCATTAAAAACTAACAAGAAGGGAAGAAGAACTCTTGCGAAGTGGCTTCACCCTTTTGCTCTCCTTCTTAAAACCCTAGATAACCTAAAAAATGCCTAGGAACCCTTATTTATAAGCCAAGTTCCTCAGATCCGCAAAATCGGATCAAATTTACGCAGACTACGTAACGCCTTCGATGTCATCGAACACCCTTCGATGTCATCGAGTGAAGCTTCGATCCATCGAACAGGTCTTTGACTCATCGAAAATGTGACCAAAACAGTCTAGCGAGTTACTTCAATTTCTTCAATAAATTCTTCAACCCGTGCTCCACGCTCTCTCTTTCCTCCTTGCGTCTTCTCGTCCCTAGATGGCCTCTCCATCTCATTTGAGGGGTCCATTGTAATGTTCATGAGAGATCTACTCCGTTCATTCATTTCTCCATCAAATTTGAGGGTTGATCCCAAATCCGAGGCATATCCAAAGATCAGGCGGGCCCCAAATCGGTGATTTATAGGTTATCTTTATTGGACCACTTCCACAAAGATCCAAGGGCTACAATTTTACGTGTATGCCTACTTTATGATCCTCAGGCTGGATATAAAGTTTTGAGCCAAACAGATGGTGGGAACCCTGTGATCTTGCATTCTTGATGATTTTCAGGCCTCTTTAACTTCAATCACTTGATTTTCTCGGATCTTTGGCATATAAATTCTTCGATCTCGGTCTCCTAGGATCTGTCCCTTGCCTTAGTGATTTTTTAGCGTTAATTTCATGCTTTTAGTACCCTTTTCCATTCCAGGCTCCTAAAATCACCTCACAACATAAACATGATTAAAATAGGCCGTTAAACAGTATTGTTCATAAAATCAGGTAATAACTGGGGGTCTAATATGCAATATTTGACCCTCAACAGATACTTATTCCTGATTTCTTTAGGACTACTTGTTTTGGACTCACCCAAACACTATCGGATATTGGGTAGATGATTCCCACATCAAATAATTTGATCACCTCATTTTTTACAATTTTCATCATGTTTAGATTGAGGCACCTTTGAGGTTGTGTAATTAGTTTGGCATCCTCATCGAGGTGGATCCGATGGGTGCATATGGAAGGGCTTATACCCTTAATGTCAGAAATGGTCTACCCCAAGGCTCATGTAGTCCCTTAGAACATTCAACAATTTAATCTCTTGATCCTTCTCTAAAAATGAAGAGATCACCACAGGATAAGTTTCATTTTTACCTAAATATACATACTTAAGCTCATTCGATAGCGGTTTTAGATTAAGCTTGGAGCATTGGTTGGTGATGGTAGAGGTCCCGAGTAAGAAATAGATAGGATTTGAGTGCACGGTCTCCATTGGTACATACCAATGTCCTGGGTGTAGTGCTCTCATTATCATCACAAATTTCAACAAGCATTTTTCTAAATTAGAATTTTTTAAGTCCCCAAAGACTTTAATCAATTCCTTAGATGGGCTAGGTTCCAATTCCTTATCCTCTATCAAGTAGTCCATAAAATTCAGCTCATGAATCTTATTATTGTCTATTGGCTGCTTACATAGATTGAAAATATTGAGTTCTAGAGTTTATTACCAAAAGAAAACTTCATCATTCCATTCTTACAATTTTTGATTGCATTTGAAGTTGCTAGGAATGGGCAGCCTAAAATGATAGGAACTTGAGCGCTAGCACTTACACAAGGTTCAATGTCTAGTACAATAAAATCCATAGGGAAGTAGAATTTCTCCACTTGGACTAACACATCCTCTAAAATTCCCATTGGTACCTTAATAGAATGGCCAGCGAGTTGGAGTGTAATCGTGGTTGGTTTAAGCTTACCTAACCCCATTTATTTGTAAATTGAATAAGGTACTAAGTTGACACTTTTACCCAAATCTAGCAAAGCATGCTCAATTTGAAAATTCCCAATAATACAAGGAATAGTGGGACTTTCGGGTCATTGTATTTGGGTACAACCCTTTATTGAATGATAGCGCTCACTTTCTCAGTAAGGAAGGCCTTTTTGTACACATTTAATTTCCTTTTTACAGTGCATAATTCTTTGAGATATTTAACATATGATGGAATTTATCTAATGACATCAAGAGAGGAATATTGACAATAAGCTTTTGGAGCACATCCAACACCTCTTGATATTTCATAGGGATAGTTAAGTTCCGAAGTATAGATGGGAACAGAACTAGAGGCTCATATGACTTAGTCTCTTTGTCCTTTCGTTTTTATGGCTTTTGAACCATAGCCGGTTCATCATTATCTTGAGATGGTGACTCATCCTCCAGTATTTCTACCGTTGCATTTTCTTGTTATCGACTTCTTTTCCACTTCTCAAGGTAATGATGACCTTAGCTTGGTCATTATGTAGCTCACTTGGATTTGAGTCTCCAATGAAATGTGTATTTCTAGGGTTTGACACAGGTTGAGAAGAAAGTGTGCCTTTTTTCCTACCATTTAGTTGAGTCTCAATCTAGCCACAACTGTCTTTAATTCCTGATTTGATTGGATTAGAGACAGATTCAATTAAGCTTGAGAGTTCATGAATGCAATCAGTGCATCCTCCACAGAAGATCGCGTTGACAGGGGCACATATGATGCATTGTTAGTCCCCAAAGAAGTTGTTTGTGGAGGCATTTGAGGTGCATTGAGAGCATTAATTTGTGATCCATTCCTCCAACTAAGATTAGGATGGTTACGCCAATTTGGATTATATATGTTACCCATTGGTTGCATAACTGACCTTTGGTAGTTATTTATAGCATTCGCTTCCCCATGCTTAAGCATGATATCTTGTACAACTGGAATTGTTGGACAATCCTTTGTGTTATGGTCTGCACCACCACAAATGCTACAAAATTACCCAAGGAGGTATTTGCTTTAATCATATCAACCTTTTTAATTTCAAGGCTTTGACCTTTCTAGCTAATGCAGCGAATTTTGCATTAAGGTTGTCTTCCTCTCTTAGGATGTACATCCCCGTTTTCTCTCTAAGAATGGGTCCAGTTTGGTTTAGTTTAGCAGAGACATCCCATGTCTGTGTATTCTCTACTAACATGTCTAGAAAATCCCAAGCCTTATTATGATCTTTGTCAAGAAAGGTTCCACACACATCATTTCTATAAACTGACGGGTATCCATGGTGAGCCCCTTTTGGAATGCATTAATCACGTGCCATGGTTCATAACCATGATATGGACAAGTAGAAGGCCTTTGAAGCGCTCCCAAGCTTGAAAAAATAGTTCATTCCCCTTTTGGGAGAATGACATGATTTCCTGTTTTGTGCTTGGGAAAAAACTTTTTCAAAAACTCTCTACTTAAGGCTTGCCATGTAGTGATGGTATGAGGTCTTAAAGAGTTGAGTCATGCTTTGGCCCGATCCTTTAGAGAAATTGAGAATAACCTAAGTTTAAGTGCATATATCCATATTGCCATTGTTTACTTGTAATGTTGTAATCACTTCCTCTAAGTCCTTGAGGTGTAAATAGGGGCTTTCAAAATCTAAGCCATAAAATTTAAGAATCAATTGAATCACACCTGGTTTAAAATCAATGTTCCCTGTGTGATTAGGGAACACAATGCAAGATGAGAAAGTTGATCTCTCAGGGTGTAAACATTCACGTAAAGTTTGTGGTTGGTGTAATACATTCCTATGAACTTCATTCTCATCCTCAAGAGGAGGATTCTTTGTGTTTATAGTTGGATCGGGTAGATTTGGATTTACATTATCAACTAGTTCTGCCATGGAATCCAAGTGGTGTTGACTGGCTCTCCTAAATGAATGATCAAGGCTTGAGACTAGTCCACCTTTGGAGGAGAATCGATTATTTTGATCTCTACTCCAACGGGACATAAACCATCCACACCATACAATAAAAACCACAAAGTCGAATAGTAAGTATGACACTTAAAAAAAAACAAAAACTTAACCAACAACTCAGGCGGCAGAGCTGACCATGGGGATTCAATCCACAAAGCAAAATAAATAAAAATAAATAAAACTAATGCAGAAAATAAACTATACTAATCTGAAAAATAGATTCAACGGATGATCTTTATGATCAAATAGCAACTGTAGGACAACCATAGCACTTGGGTGATGAAATCCCAAACAGGGCAACCTTATGTCACAATTAGTGCTTGAAAGACCCAACTGAATTTACTTTCAAAATAAAATAGGTTTAGAAGAGAACTTACCTTAGAAAAGAACTTACCTTAGCTATTTTGCACAGATCCAATCTATCTCAGTGTCTCCCCGGCAACGGCACCAAAAACTTGATTGCTTGCCTCCAAGTGCAGAGGTTCGTGAGTAATATCCCATGAATACAGGGTCGATCCCATAGGGAGATGAATTGTAAGAAGGAAAAATCAAATGTAAAACAAACTAAGTAATAAAAAACTAAAATGATGATTTGATTTTGGGAGTTTTGAATGGATGTAATTCAACTGAATTAAAACAACACTAAAACTTCAAAGTTTCACACATAGGTTAATGTACCAATAACATGATGACTTGGATAACACAACTAGATCCGAGCACTATAGTCGCCCTAATCGAAAAATAAAATAGTTTAAACATTTTAATAAAAAATATAAAATATTAGAAAATCATGAATTTGCACAATTAATCTATATTCTCATGTGCCAGTGATTTTAAGCATTCAATATCCATGAGATAATGAATCAAAGAAATGTAGCAAGTTGAGAACCTCTCTTATCTAGGAAATCTAATTGATCCAGGGTAAGCCTATCCATCAATGTGGATCTCATATGATTGAAACATATGGATCTCACATGAGGATAAAAAAACTAAACCTAAACAATTGATAACATGCATACACCATTCCTCTCATCATTAAAACAATTAATCACCATAACTTATGAATCATTAAACTAATGTGCTTCTCTTCTAGCTTGGGCTAGAGGGAACTAGAAAAACATAATTAGAATAGAAATAGAAAGCAACAAGAAAGAATAAATATCTAAAAACTTGTAAAGAAAAACAAACTAAGACAAAGAAACTTTCCAAAAAATTCTAAATAAAACTCTCTTAAAAACCCTATATCTTGTTTTAGAATGCCTTGAATGATGCTTAAGAATGCCCTGGGAAGCCCTATTTATAAGTGGGGAACTCCCTCCTCCAAACAGATTTGAAAAAAAATCGGAAACTGCTTCAAAACTGCTCACTCTGCATAAGCTCCGTGTAAACCTTTCGATGTCATCGAAGATTGCTTGATTTTTCTATAATTCTTCAATGTCATCTAAAGGCTTTGATGTCATCAAAGGATGGCTTCGATGTCATCTAAACTGTTTCGATGAATCTAAGCTCAGATCCTGCGAATTCCTGCACTAATTTTTGTACTTTCTTCCTTTTCCACTTAGTTTTCTTAACTCTTGGGGTCTTGAAATCTTCAATCTTGGTCTCCAAAAGTCCATTCTTTTACTTGGTGATTCTTGAGCATCAAATCCATGCTTTTAACATTCTTTTCAATCTAAGCTCTTAAACTCACCTTGCAACACAAACATGTATAATATACCATTAAGCATTATCATGTTTATAAAACCAAGATATAAATGAGGGAAATATGCACTATTTGACACTTAACATTATATGCACCTTTTTAAACAATTCTTACCAAAAAACATTACATCTAAATCATTACGGATAAAGATTTATTTGCCACTTCATTTAAGGGAAGGCACATATGTCGAATCACGTGATGGATAGTCTTGTCTTAAAATCAACGGTCAGATGGCTTGGTCTATTGCATATAGATCATTCCTAATGACAGGTTCATGTTGGGAGATAGATGTAAGGTTACGTTAGCTAGATTGATATCATACACTGTACATATTAAGTTAAATTTCATGATAACACTCAAGAACTTTCAATACTTGGGTATCGAAAGTTCGGGGTGTTACATATCATACTGAGTTAACACAGTACAGTTGTTGAGTCTAACAAGCAGGTTGGACTTGCTTGAGCCGAGTCTGGCAATGGTTGGGTAGACATTTCAGGGAGAGAAAAGGAATAAACAAAAGAAAGGAGGGTGTGCTGCTGTTCGTTGTGTGCCGCACCGACTTGATCTGATGGAGTCGCGGGTTGGGTTTGGTGAGTCTGGGCATGTCTGGTCGAGATTTGTTTGAATCCAGACATTGTTGGAGTTCATAAGAAAAAGAAAGGAAAAGAAGAAAAATAAAGCGTAATGCTTCAAACTTTTGCCAAGTTGGGAGTTGGACGTCATTAGGTACTACCTCTGATTTCTTGACTTGAGTGCATGTATGTATGTATATTCACACGTGTTTGGGATCTAAAGGAGTGATCCTCGATCCACCAAAATCACTGACCAAGTAAAATTTGAAAATTTGGAGAACATAGACAACAAGGTTCAGTTGAACCAAGTGTAACACCGAGCAAACTAGGACAACAATGTTCGTTTACACCGAGTAAACATCGAGCAACTGAGTAAATTTGGACAACAGGGTTCGGTTGCACCGAGTGGAACTTGGTTAAACTGAGTAAACGTGAACAACAGGGTTCGGTTGAACAGAGTAGCCCTGTACAACAATGCATAACTATAAATAGAATTGATAATTTTAGTAAGTTAACTTCAAAAATATATATCTCCTTCAATATAACTCTAATTAAGGTGATTAAAAAGAAAATTTGAATATTGATAAGTCTAGTTTTATGAAAAACAAATAAAAACTTAAAGGAGGTTAATTTTAGGATGTTTTGGAAACTGTAGCAAAATTGTTGGTTCAGGCAGCTAGTACATTCGAAATTTTAGAATTTATATAGAACTCGAAATGAAATGAAATTTGGTAGGCTTAAATTAGACTTGATAATAAATTTTAAAAATAATAGACTGATTAAAAGTGCTAAAAACGTTATAAGTAATAAACCTGTTGAAATTGAAAATTTTATGCAACGACACGTTGTCGATGGACCGCACATATCTTTTTCATGTTAGAGTTTTTATATTCAGTGCCTTCTTGGTATTTGCTTCTAATCATACTAAAAATTATCCCATATAATTAAATTAGTATTTGCACTTTTTTTAAAAATTTTTTAATTTATATTTTACTAATTCAGCTTGTTTCTAGTATAGTTGAATTAGGGTTCTTGATTACGGTGGTTAGAGCCAAATTATCATTTTCTCTAATTACAAATAGGCCATGATATGAACTTATCTAATTTAAACTCTATTTTCCATACATAAGAAATCTTGCCGCTCGATTCATTTAAAAAATGCTCTGATTAACCGAATAAGCCCTAAATTGTTTGTCAGTGGGTCACTAACCCGAAACTATAGAAGACATTCGTCTTAGTGGGCTTGATGTCTATTGTGGGACATTGAACCAAGCTTACGTCTCGAATCGCTCAACTTGGACTCGCAAGGCTAGTGCATGAGATGTGTGAATATTTTTAAAATTAATCAGGAACTTAAGTTGATTGTCTGTATCTGGTCTGTGCCAAAGTTGTGACTTTCGGACCGTTATATGATGACCAAATTTAGGAAACCAATCGAAATTATTACCCTTCTTACATCCGTATAGTTATAGACCCGATCAACGCTCGGCGACCTTCAATCTGGGTTAGGGCCTTCTCAGTTGATTGACATATCCGATCATCGGATGGTTGTGTCCAAACCTAGATCGCCTAGTGAGACACTTATTCCATGACTTAGATTGACCTGTACACCTCTTGGTGGGTCCTATTGGTTGGAAACAACCCCTTACAAGGTTAGTATAATTAATAAATGGTCATTGAGGCCATTTTCACCGCTTTTAGCTTTATAAAATGACCTAATTTGGACTCCCCCTCTTCCCATACGAATTTTTCATAAGCCAAGGAGAGAAAGAGAAAGAGAGGAAGAGTGGGAATGGAGAAATGGTAAAGCCTGGTGCTAGATATCATCGTTTGATCGTCGTGCTTGCTGGATCTTGTAAGATCTCACATTTGTTCTCGGTTTTACGCTCTCAATGGCCGAAATTCAATGATTTCATAATAGATTCTTCACCCCTTGCTAGGTAAGAGGTTTCCTAGTTGTTTTTCCATTATTTCTTTCGTTTCTTATATTTTGAGCCATTAGGATTAGAAGCTGCCTTCTTTTCTGTCATTTCTCGCAAACTCTAATATTAGGGTTGAGTACGTTAAGGTTTTGAGCCTCTATTATCGATTAGGGCAGTCCATACTTTTATGGGCGCTGTTACCGAGCTTGGCTCCATTAGGGTTTCAGTTGTGCGCATATTCGGGCCTTGATCCATCGAATCGAGTTGCGTGATCATTCCAATCGAGTTAGTTAAGTCATAATCCATTGTTTAATATTTAATTAATATTAAATTCACATAATTAATGATAGTTTTATACTTTTAATTTAGGTTTGGGTGCTTTCCTCAAATTCCTGGCGCTAAGGCTGTATCCAAGTCGAGGATCTCAATTCTAAGGTCAAGATCTACCCTTAAGCTTCTACATAGAATTTTTACAATAACCAAATGTGTTTGTTTGCTAAGCCGTGAGGATATAAGATGAGTTATACCGTATGTGTCATAACTTGCATTTTTATACCCAATATACGTATATAATAATTTACTTTACATCGTGGGTTGTAGCCACATTCATGGATCTATTACGTACATAATGCTTTGATTTGATTTAATCATTGTATTGTGAGAGTAGTTAGTCTTGTAGGTAACTTTGTATCCTTAGCTACCCTTATCTTGTAGATAGGAGAATGAGATTGAGTATCCATATTTTTATGTATGATGGCGATGCTCCGTACATTAATTGGATTTGGTTATACTAGAAAACTGAGTTAATTGATTCCAAATTACATATCTATATGGGAAATATCCTCATAATAGTTACACCATGTTTCTAGAATTATTAATATGCATTTGAAAACTTATTTACATGGTAATATTGAGTTTTAATATGATTTGCAAATAATATTCTTAAAAAACTATATGTAGTATACTATTACTTTATAAATGATTTTAAATTGATGTTTGTGGAAGTTTGAGTTTTGTAAATAAACTCGATAAGTTAGATAAGTGAGTATATTGGATTAGTACATTATATTGAAAGTCAACTCCATCTGGTGTGGTCTTTTTTACTAGGACAAACGTAATAAAGCTTGGTTATTGAGTGCAATTAATGTGTCACTACTAAAACACTTATCAGAAGATAAAAGTAATCGAACTGGTCCCACAACTTTGATTATTTTGATTGCGGTATTTTGATTTTAGTTATTATAAGATAAGTTAAATAGTGAAAATTTTATTTTCACTTTTACAATATGATTGAGTGGGAGATGTTAGATATAGGCTCATGAGACCCACTTATGAGCAACCATAGTGAGTACGTCTCACCGATTAACATTTGAAATATTTTAGGTGGATATCCATCTTTTCATATATATTCTCTTGAAGCTGAAATATATATGAATTGAAATTTCAGTAAGAGGATGATTAATTGCAATGAAGAAGAGAAATAAGATGTGAAAAGAATAAGCCCTATCACATTTGAACTCCTCCCATATCCTCTCAATCCATCCCTTAAAAAAATGGAGGTATCCCTCGATAAAAGCATCCCATCTAAGAGAATTCCAAAGAGAAAATTGAAAGAGGAATAGTGAATTAATATCTATTGTCTATTATGCTTATTTTAGTTGATAAATCATTGATCATGCTTCGAGCTATTCTAACCATAGGCATCAGAGAAGTGATTAAATCATATTCACTCCTGTAATAGTTTGGTGGGTTGTTGGACATGAATAGTTCATCTTTAACTTTGTGCGAAGGTCTTTAAAATTGTGGGCCCATCGATCTAAGGGATCATTTGGCACCATAGATTTGGGGGATTTCAAATCCCCTGGTTGTTTGGCACCATAAAGTAGAGGTTTCAAATCCCCTCAAATAGGGGGTTCAAATCCACCTGAGAGCTTGGATTACATCTAAAATCCTTCCAAGAGTTGCATGTGTAACATGTGTGTCACCATACTATTATTCTATTGGGCACATGGCCAATGATATCCCAAAACAAATAGATTATCAATTGCATCACTATAATTACTTTAATACGATGATCAACACTGTCCAATCATTGTTCATGTAAATCAATGGTTAAAAATTGTTGTTAGTCACTCAGACATGATCTTGTGCTTGTGGCCCATCTGAGACTTGAAATTTCATCATTTTCAGGCAAAGCATATGGGGTTATTACAACCATTGTATTAAACATTACATACTCACTAATTAGAGATATTAAAGTTGATTTAGTAATTAAATTCAAGACCCTGTAAATATACCATGCATATCTACTTTTGGATTAAAGTTGATTCCCAATCCGGGGTGCCAAACAAATTAGGAGGATCTCAAATCCAGGGGTTCCAAATCCACGCTCCCAAACAGACCCTAAGCCTGTAAGTATCACTATCAAATTGTATGGGCCCACTATGGAAGCAATTCTAATTAGACGTGTAGATATCATATGTATGGTGCGTGAGTCTCACCTAATACTGCTTTTATCACATAGGCTTTGTAAGTACCCACCTAAATTTGCTAGCCAAGCTCCCGCATTCGAAGCCCTGGCCATCCCCATGGATGCATACGTGCTAACATGACATGCATGTGTGAGAGCTGATCTTTCATTAGTTGATCACACACTTGTAGATCTTTTGGCCTAAAAATCAGGCTCTTCTCGCATGACAAAAGAAAAAAAGCACAAAAAATAATGGTAATAACATAGCCTAGAATAATTTTCTACCCATTAATTTATTTGTACATTGTGGTCCACCTGAGGAAGAATACATCCTGAATTTTGATCCTCCTGAGGAAGAAAAGATCCTGAATTTAGAGCCAGAAGATTTAGAAAGTGTAGCCCACGTGTTGAAAATCTAGGATCTCCACACGTGCCACATGGCAAAGGTGTAGGGGCATCAATGGGCTGGGTTGGCCTGTCGGGCTTCTGGCCTATCTTGCCTCGGGCCAGACTTGGGCTGGAGTATCAGGCCCAAGGGCCGGGCTCAGGCTTAAAATTTTAGCCTATTTGTAAATCTGGTTAGGCTTGGACTAAACATCTAAGGCCCATCAGCCTATCTCGGCCCATTAGAGTTTGCAAATAACACTTCTGTAATATGTTTTATATAATAGAAATACTCAAATCCAATGCCTCCCATGATCCCATCTCCATCTTTCTCACCTCCAACCCACTTGCCTCTCTCTCTCTCTCTCTCTCTCTCTCTCTCTCTCTCTCTCTCTCTCCACATGATCCGACCGACCAACTTAGATGATCTCTTAGGAGAATAAAAACAACCTAGATTATGCCTTTAACCATTCTTGCAGCGGGGCCTTCGGCCATTACAGCTGTGTCATTTTTTGTAATATGCTTTCTACTATGGGTTTCTATCATAGCAAAGGCTCACGTATATGGCTAAAATTGCACATTTTATGAACTGGGGTGCGCTTGGTCATCAAACATGTTTTCATGTTCTCTTAGTTGCTGCTCATTCATTTCTGGCACCATTAGGAGCCTGGGATGGGTTGGACTATTTTGGCCTGCCATGGGCCCAAGCTGAATTCAAGATTATGTCGAATACGCCAAGCTTGAATAGAACTTGGTTTAGCCTAACTTAGCCTTTGACGCCCCAACAAATATGCTTGGATTGTTGAAGTGATAAAGTCGGTTGATATACATCGATACACCACACTTTGACATCTTAAGCTTTTGGAGTAAATAGTTGTTTGACATGGTATAAGAGTAGAAGGTGCTATATTCAAATTTCGAGAGTAGAAAATATGCCTCGCTAATATATTAATTATTCTCCCATGGATAAAGGGTTGTTCATCTCAATATATTTATTTTGATTCATTTTACCTTTTTACTTTTTTTTTTTTTTTTTTTTTTTTTGTCAAGATTTGATTAAATTGTAATTAATTTAAAATATAATTAATTTTATTATAATTTTCTTTTTAGGTGAATGGTTTGGATGGGTCTGAACGTGATTCCTAATTTCTTTATGATAATTAGGTGACTATGTGCATGTACATGTAATAAGGGAGTTATATAAAACTAGTGGATGAGGGACGTGTAATGCCACATCAACGCCGTCCATCAGGGGATACCCTTAACGTAAAGCATTGGGGCGGAATATGTCCACGATCCACAAATCAGGTGGGCCACATAGGAGACATTTAGAACAGGACTCCAGCCATAAGTTTATGTGCGGGACCCACAGTGGTCTGTACATTCCATCCAACTCGTTCATCAAGTGCGCCTCACAGGAATGAAGAGATTGGTTAGATATCAGATTAATCCAAATTGTTTATAAATCAGATAATCCAAATTCATCTGGGCCACACAGCATGGACTGAGGAGCTTTAATCATAATTTGACCTTGTTCCTTGTATCGTGGTCCACCTGAGTTTTAAAAAAGGCTGAAGTTTTATGAAAATGATGAGCGTGAGAGGCTGCTTCTGATGGATGGAGTGGATTTCAAGCAAACAGCATAGTGGCCCTACATAACTTGAGTGTTATACGCGCTTCCTTTAACACGTGTTGCAGCATAGGATTTCTCCACGTATAAGGGGAACGAGTAAAATGTACGAGTCGAGTCGGACCAACTCAAATGGTCCTGAGTCAAGTCGGGTCTCGTTTGAGTCGGTGGTGAATCAACCCAACTCGCTCGAGTTGGGGTGATTCTTGGTATCGAACCAGATCGGGTCATACCGAGTCGGAGTCGACCCGAACGAGTCGCTTAGAACCATGATGCAATATTTCAAACGCCTCAAAAACTAACTGCACGCAGAATCTTGCACTTGGTTTGTTCACGTGGAATGCAGTAGAGATATGGGCCGGATATCATGGATAATGTCCCACTATACACATGTGAGGTTACCCCAATAATGCACCTACCGTTGATAGGTCAAACACCGTAGGCTCATTAGCTAGCAAATAGACGATTATAAACTAAGATAGACCATGACCCACATTTGTTAGGATTATATGAACCTTGTGGTTTTTGGGCTACAACAACACATCCATTTTAGGCCCACCAGAAGAGGGACCTCACTGACTGACGGTGCTCTGTGGGCCCCACCATGATGTATGTATTTTATCCATGCCGTCCATCCATTTTGGATTATTATTTTAAGATATGGTCGAAAAAATGAGGTGTGGTGACTTAACGTCCACCGTTAAAAACCTCCTAGAATTTTTTAACGGTGTGTTCAATCACCACTGTTTTCCTGTCGTGTGGACCACCTGAGATTAAAAATCTGCCTCATTTTTTGGCTCACCGCCCTCATGGTGGGGCCAGTCGCCAGTGGCATGCAATTCGCGTCCAATATTGACCACCCCACGGACGCGGATTTCCTGCCCTTTATGCGCTGGAAACCTATGTGGGGCCCAATGTGATGTTTGTGAGACATCCACTCCGTCCATCCGTTTTATGATCTTATTTTAGGGGATGAATCCAAAAGTGAGCACGATCCAATACTCAAGTGGGCCGTACTAAAGGAAGAGGTGGGTAGGGAAATTCCTACCGTTGAAACATCCCTGGGTCCACAGTAATGTTTACATGCCATCCATACCGTTCATAACCTCGTTCCTACTGGGATGAACTGAAAACACAAATATTATCCTGATTAAAAACTTCCGTGGCCCTACAAATATTTAACTGTGGACGTTCAGTTCTCACATTTTTGGTCAACTTGAGTACTATATCCGGATCCTTTTCCTTTTTTCCCATCTGTCCTAAAATGAGCACACAAAACGGATAGACGGAGTGGATTTCTCACAAATATCACGGTGGGCCCCACCTAACTTCCCAGCGCAGGAACTTCCTGCAAAAGGGTTTCACAGGAAATCCGCGTCCCTACCGCACATGCAAGTGCTACGTGTACGGTTTTAATTGGGCCGCTCTGCATACGTTTTATCACATGATTGTTAACCAAAGAGGTTTGGACCTACCTTTCTTACTGTGGGCTTCTTCATGGATGCATGGCCATGCGTCAATATCTCCTTACCTTCTGATTATCTGGCTGGTGGTTTAACGATGGAGAATTATTGCCAATGCTCCAGATTGACCGAAGCCCATTACTCAAAGAAGATCATGGAACGAAAGAGAGTTTTTGTGTATACCCAATCCGCTCCAGGGTCCACCGGATGAACGACTTACATCACCCAAAGGTGGGCCCACGCATTTTATTTATTCTATCCGGTGTTGTATATTTCCTCCAAAGATATTACATATCTAGCGTACCGATGGAGCTCTTCTTAACCCATGTGTGAACATATCATCCACAGGACACGTGTGCCATAATGGTGCACACGTACGATATCCAAGAGATCCATCAGGTGGGCCACTGGGTAGATGCCCTGGCCAAAGAATAAGAAAGTTCCACTTATCAGGAGGCCGCAATTTTCGAAATAAATGAAGGGCTATAATAAACTGGGTCAAGTTTTTAAAGCCTTAAGTCTATTTCTAACAGTATTTCTCCATAAGATGTTGATCAACCTGATTTTTAAGGGTCAAATCATCAAAACGGTCATATCTAACGGATGGACGGCTTAGATCTTGTATCTGCATGGTAAAAAGGTATATATTGTGGTTTGTATGCTGATACACATCTGCATACGTATGCATGCAGATGGGTGTAAATAACCCTCGTAAGGAAGTAAGCTCTGCCAGGAGCAACTCGTAACTGGACGGTGCTCTGTAGGTGCCACCATGCTATACGTGTTTTATCCACGCCGTCCATCCATTTTTTCATCTCATTTCATGCGTGAGTTCAAAAGGAGGAGATCCAAATCTTAGGTGGACCACACCACAGGAAATAGTGGTGATTGAACGCTCGCGCTTAAAAACTTATTGGGGCCACAGAAGCTCATATTTGTGTTTTTCCTTCATCCTGGTATGTGTAAGCTAATAAACACGTTGGATGGGAAATAAATATTACAGTTTCCCCTATAAAGTTTTTAATGGTTTTCCTGTGGTGTGGTCCACCTGAGATTTTGGTATACCTCGTTTTTGGGCTCATGCCCTAAAGTAATGATCTGAACTGGATGGACAGCGTTGATAAAACACACACGTTACGACAGGGCCCACAGAGCTCCGTCCAGCAGCGACGTGGCATGACGGTGTCAATTTGCAATCGGTCCATCCACGCCCGTATGTATTTAAAAAAATGAGATATGCTTTGATACTCTGGGAGAACGTGACGAATGATATGCAAGCAGTAATAAAATATTGAAACTCGCATACGTGGCATATAAGTAATTCAAAGTAAACAGTTCAAATTATGACTACCACTCTGTATGTTTCATGAACCGAAATATTACTTTTATATGGTTAGCTAATTAGTAGATTACTGGACAGACGGTTAAAACGAAAAAAATTTCCAAAGATCTATTTTGAAGTGTCCACAAATCACAAATTAGGATCGTTTGACCAATTCAAAAAATAGATTGTAACGTAGCTACAGTAAAATCCACAATTTAATCGGTTTATTGAGTTAATATATAACATTTGCACCATTTCTACGTGCCTGTGTATCATGAGCAGCCAGAGTATCTAATAACTCCCTTTAAAGAAGATGCGCGTTTTCTCAGGAGTTTTGCCATTTATGGGAAACCCAAAACCCTAGAAAACCTCGTAGACATGACAGAAGTGGCAACCAACCTCAAGCAAAAAGGTGGAAAGGAAGTTAAAGAAAAGTTAAAGAAAACAAGATATTGGAGACACCGACCAACCTCTGGTTGAGCTTTTGGGGCACATGGATTTGAAATTCAAGGGACAAAACTGCTCGAGCTTTAACGACGGTTCTTCACCAAACTAGGCACGGCTACTAAATGACCAAAATGCCATTCATTGGACAAAAAGTTGTAGTTGATTTCCTCCTTGTATTGTTTGTTGCTTTTATGCGTGCAAGTAATGCATGTTTAAAAACGAAAAAGTCTCAGGTACAATCGGTTGGACGTCCAACCCCTTCTAAATTAGGTATAATTAAAGTTGCTCGAGTGGAATGCACTATTAAAACCAGTGTACAGGACAATACTCACCCTCCAAACTATTTACTTAAGGACATGTTTGCATTAGAATACCATGAGGCAAATATAGAAAAATAAGTAATTATTATTTAATTTGGTATTTCACGCTAGCTTCTTTTTTTTTTTTTTTCTATAATTGAGGAAAGAAAACACCATATTTGAAAAGTCTATATTTCAAAATTTTATGGGGGCCATCATGATGTGTGTTTAATCTATACCGTCCATCCATTTTACTTGTCATTTTAGGGCATGAGCCTTGAAATGAGGTAGATCGATCCAAAGTGTAGGTAGACCACACCACCGGAAATACAAAGATCTGATCGCTTGTGGTGAAAACTTCTTATGGACCATAGAAGAAGTTTTGAACTAAGCTGATATTTGTGTTTTCCCTTCAACCATGTTTGTGTAACCTTATGAATATGTTGGATGACTGATACACATCCCTGTGGGCCGTGAGCTATGATTCAACTGTCAACTATGGATGTCATTATCCTCCGTGTGTGTGTGTGTGTGTTTTTTTTTTTTTTTTTCCTACGATGTGGTCCAGTTAAGCGCTTATAAGCTCACGCTCTAAAATGAGTTGGTAAAACTTATGGATTGATGGATCAAACACATATATCAAAGTAGGAGCCACACATTTAATTTTATAAAGGAAATCAAATTTTTTGAGGTGTACTTCTACCAATAGTTAAAGTCTATCCAAACACGTCTGTTATAGGGCTAAGCTGGTAATTATGAGTAATTATGTTGTGGTAACTTAATTAAAATAAGCACTTAGTGTGGCCCACTTGAATCACAGATGGGCATAATGTTTGGGCCACAAGCCTAAGTTTTACTTTGACATGTAATGGTTGTAGTGAATTTTATATAATAATCATGGCAGGCCTTGTAAGTATAAAGGGTGGTCTCTCTCCTCACTATTTCCCTTACTTTGGCCCCACCCGAAGTACAGGACAGACCGATTTTGAGGTTATGACCCTAACATAAGATTACACATCTAATGGTTGGAGTTGATCTTGTGTGCACATCATCATGGGTCCCATTAAAAATTATGGGTAGGTATATGTCTCCCACCAATTCTTAAAAAAAATTATATATTTAACAAAGAGAGTTATTAAGTACAACCAATTGGACCACAAGCTACAGGCCACTGATATGATAACTTCGAAAGTATTAAGCACATGTGCCATCTAGCCTTCCAACATGTTGGCCGAACCACAAGGAACTCCTAGTGCAATGTTAGTCTTATCTACACATTAAGTGGGTGAAATTATGTGGATTATCTACCATGTCACGTATAAGCTTAGTGGAGCTTAGAATTATGGTTAAGTCTTTGATGGGGGGTTATGAATAATACCATTTAAAAATTCTTTATATAATTAACTAATCAATTAATCAATTGTAAAAAATTAAGGCATAAGAGTCCAATTCTCATAGATTACAATTTATGTAACTGATTGATCAACTAGTTTATGTGTTAGAGATTGTGCTCTTGTGTGTGCTTACAAGTTAAGTGCCTAATATACAATTTAATTCAAGTATTCATATAATTCAATTAATTAAACACATAAGTATGAATAAAATTACAAACATTAACAATCGAAAATAAGAGAATGTATATTGGTTTAGCTAATTTCCTACTCTACTTCCAGGAGAGACACTCTCCTCGAGTGTATTAGATTTCACTATCTTAGGAGTTTTGAATAGGTTCACCCCTAACCTTTAGAATGGTTTTATAAGTTCACCACAAACCGACACGTACACACCCTTGTCGGTGACGGTCCTATATAAATACCTACACGTACTCACCCGTGTTGGTGGAATAAATTTCTACCTGTATTAGTGGATTTTGTAGAGACTTAGATGGTTTTCTATTGGCTAACCAACAATCACTACGGTCTTAATCCAATGACTTACGTATACTCCCATTGGAGGCTCCCATGGAACCTAACACACATACACTCGTGCCTAGTGGTGGTCTTCCACAAGAACCTACGTACACTCCCACTGGAGACAGTCCTACACAAGGACTTATTGAATTTAGATTGCAAACTCTATACTCAATTCTACACAAGGAAATAGTATATGAACTCTACAATGACAATCTTAATTGTCAGATTGAACCTCATTGATGCGCCTTGCTTGAGATCTTCTTCAACCTTGAATCGACTTCTCAATTGCTCCTTTGAACTTTGATGTTGATCTCTTTCAAACGATCGACTACCTTGCACTTGATGCACCAATGAGGCTACCAAGGTAATGGGAGAGAGGTAGAATCTCCTACAACTATGGGATGGTTCCAATTCGGAATGAACCTAGATGTGCATTCTAAAGTTTCAAAGACAAATGATTTATTGATTGAATTAGTGTGTATCCTCTAGATAATGTAAGATGTCATGTTTTTCATTAAATGGAGCTTGAAATGCTCATTAGAGTGATTAATCACAATGAAGAAGGCATGAATCTCTTTGGGTGAAAGCATATAAGTGCTGGGAAGTATTGGGCTACACAAAGACTTCTAATTCACTTAAAATCATCATATTTGTAAAGATCCAGTTTCTAGATTTATAAAAATAAGGCTCCAACGAATTTATAATGGCTAGATTTGATTGATTAAGGACTCCTTCGATCGATCAAACTTAGTTTGATAAAAAGGTAGAAAGTACGTTGGACACTTTTGCGCACTTTCGATCGATCAAGCTGGATATGTCGATTGATCGAGGTTTCTACAAAACAGGGCAAAAAGCTCATTGGACGATTTAGCGTACTCTTGATCGATCCATCGAAGGGCCTTCAATCGATCGAGAATTCATTTGATTGATCGAGGATTGATTGAACTTGTGCTTATGGTTTATCTTTCTTTCACACATGATCTACCTGATACAAACCTGATGACTAAGTGTTTTTCTATATGGATCAAGTCATTTTGGGTAAGTTGTTTAGGACCTAAAGGGGTCTAGGGCTAAGATTACTGATCGAACCCAAGGGTTGACAACCCGAAGTATAGGGTTACGATGCAGTAATAACTCAGTAAGACCTTGATTGATTCATAGGTAATTTGGTGAGAATACACTAAGAACTTAAATTAAGAGTAATAGTTGGTTTGGGTTTTTAATCCAGCAGAATAGAAGAGTTGTAAAAACAATTATACAAAGGACTAAGTATTCAGGAATCCTCAATTACTAGATCTTGAATTTAATTCGTCTTCTCGAGTTGATAAATCAAATAGAACTGGATTCCAGTCCATTCTAATAAGAAGATAACAATGTAATATCAATCACAAACATCTAACATAGATTATAATTATGATATAGGCTTGGTCTCTTGTTCACACACCAAGTATAGGGTTGTGATGTAGTAATAATCTCGGTAAGACCGAGGTCGAATCCACAGGGACTGAAACCTGTACGTAATCTGAAAGTAATAAGAACTAGAACTAGAATAAGATGAAATCTAAATTAAGTGAATATGAGGGTATAATGGTGAAATAAGAAACTAAAATTTGTAGAAATCAAAGGTGAGAACTAGGGATTCAGAGGATCCACTTGTAGAGATTAGGGAGATCTACGCTTGATTCACGAACTCAACTGAACTTCGAGTCCCATCTTCATCCAGTTGGAAGATATATCACTAAAGCACAATCTGAACTTCCGTTGATTTATTTTTCAAAAGATAAGACGGATGTAAATTAGAATGGATTCCATCACTAAACCATGCCCATGAGACAAGATAAACAACATACTTAAACCAATCCACAACCAATCTGATAGATGTATGAATGTTAGGAAGGATTCCGTCATCCAACCATGCCCAGGAGACGATGGTGAACAACAGGGTTCTCAAATTCATAAACCCTAAAATGCTAAGAACATGATCCAAGCTATCGTAGATCTATTGTAATTTCAGTCACAACAAACCACTAAAAACTGAAAGCATTCCTAATAATTAAACTAAAATCAGAAGTAGTTCAGAACATGAATCAGAGCCGTAAAATCTTCTTATCATGCCACAAGCTTCACCTCTTAGCCCTATCTAAGAGGTTTAGCCCAACATGATTAGGCTAATTTCCTTAAAAACATAAAAATAAAAATAAAAATAAACTTTACTGTCTCTCTCTTGTATGTTCAAGCGGTAGATATCCACTACCCACGTCTGTTCTCTCCTTTTATAGATGTGTGACCAGCCAAGTTGGTTGGTATTTATGCAGCCAACTTATTTCGTAAAGTAGTGCGTAAGAATAGGCGTACGAAGCAAGTTTCGCAAACAGGCCTTGCAACTGTCCGGTTGTAGATTAATTTTCCATATGTGCGAGGTATCTTCTGGATGTGAAACAAGTTAGGTTAGGGCTGAACCTGTCCTCTGAATGTGATAGATGGATTGGATTAATCTATTCGATCATAGGGGTGGACCACATCAAATTGCAATGGCCGAGCTGCCCGTTTGTGTGCGTGGTAGGAAATCCCATTGATTTCGGGATTTTCCTGCGAAAACACTTCCTATTAATTGTTTTTTCCAATCTTCCTCCATTCGTGGCCCACTCTCTGCAGATCCTCCTTCGCCTGATGGACGATCTGAATCATTTATGGGTCTCACCATCTTAAAAACAGGACCTGCCCATCAATACCGAGTTTTTCTGCTGAGAAACACGTACATCTATGTGTATAATTTCACGAAAGCATACCTAGGGTCCAGGCGGACGTGTCTTAGCTCCGAATTGGACGGTCGGGATCAAGTCCCTGATGATTGGATTCGATGCACAATGCCCCAGATTTCTCGGACGCGCGCCCCCTGCGTAAAGCAGGTTGTGGTTTCGCTGCGGGGCCCATATTTCCTGATGTTTTGCGAAATCCACTCACTCCATCAGTGTTGTGGCGAGATTCCAGTTTGGAATGGAACGTTTTGGCTTCCCGTCGAGTTGACCCACCTGATTGATCATGCGATGGAGATCTAATCGCAGTGGAAAGATAGGGATGATTCCTGGCTCTTTTCCAATGCAACTTGACTTGGTTTTGGTTGGAGAGTCATCCGCTCCCAATGGACAGTTCAGATCATTTTGCTGGATGATCATGGTGGCAGAAAAGAATTCGTCTGTAAGCTCTGTTTGAGCATTTGCAGGCGGGAGAGAAGGATTCAAAAATCCTTCTAAAAAGAATTCGTCAAAGGCTATGTTGACCGATTTCTCCTGTTTGATGCTCATCTGGTGCACGTGTGCTGCGCACACACACCATGTAAGGTGGGTCCCACCTTGATGTATATGAGAAATCCACACCATCCATCTTGTTTCTCTTCTAATTTAAGGGGTTGAGCCAACGTTTGAAGCATATCCAGATTGCGGGTGGGCTTAGAATCAATGGTTTATGGGCTGATCTATCATTTGGGACACTTCCACAGGGATCCGAGGGCTAAAATTTGACATGTACGGTTAAGTTATGATCCTCAGGCCAAATCTAAAGTTTCGAGCCGAACAGATGGTGAGAACCTAGTGATCTTGCATTTAGGATGACTTTCAAGCCTCTTCAGTGTAAAACACGTGATTTTCTTGAATCTCGGCCGTGTAAAATCATCGATCTCGGTCCCCTGGAGTCCGTCCCTTGCCTTGGTGAATGTAGAACGTTAAATCCATGCTTTTAATACCCTTTTTCAGTCCAGGCTCCTAAATTTACCTTGCAGCATAAACACGATTAAAATAGGGTGTTAAACAGTATCATGTTCGTAATTTCAAGTAATAACTGGAGTCTAATATGCAATATTTGACCCTCAAGATCTCTCATGAAAATCTAGGTAATCACTTCGCAAGAAATTGAAAGTATCTAATGTACCTAGAGGCGATAATAAAAGAAAGTTTACAAATTGATTCCTTCTCCAATTTATGAATTCAATCGTATCAAATCACAATTCAACAAAAAAACCTTAACTTTTATTAAAAATGAATTAAATATCAAATATCCATTAAGAGGTTCATCTCTTGTCTTTAGCTAAGAGATTAACCAAACATGACTAATATCTTAAACAAAATAAAAAGAAAAACTAGAAAAATAAATTAAAACTGAAGGATTGAAAATGATGATTCCCAAAAAGCTCTGCCACTCCTAGGTCTCTCTTCCAAGACTTAATTTCTTCTTAGATCAGCTTTAAATACCCATTTAAATAGGAAAACTTCGCATCGACTTGAAACTGACTTCAAATTTATGCACTTATGTAACGCTTCGGTTGCACCGATAGTCACCTTCAATCGCACTGAAGTCGCACCGAGTCCAGCTAAAGATTCCTTCAACTATAGCCAAATTTTATAAAAATATGTCTAAAGTTTGTCTCCCTTAGGATGCACCAAACATGACTTTGGTCAGACCTAAGTGTCAAGTCGAATTATCTCTAAAAATCACCGTTTCTTGATGTCGGACCGAACCAACCTCGGGTGGGACCGAATAGTCTGTTATTTTTGTTATTGCACTTTGTGATTTTTCAGTCTTTTCTCTATTCTTTGTACTTTGTTCATTGGATCTTTGATACTTAAATTCTCCAATAATGACCTCCAAATATTCAAGTCTTCACTTGATTAATCTTTTGAAGTTTAACCTTTATTAATAATGATTTCATTTTTGTTTCTCGGATTACCTCTCATGTACAAAATATATGTTAGTTAATCAATTAAGCACATTGAATGCATAAAAATTAATATAATTGAGAGGATGAATATGCAATATTTAGACGTTATCATACCCCCAACCAACATTTTGCTAGTCCTGAGCAAAATATGTGAAAATTTCCAAATTCAAAAATAATTCGAAAAAGATCAAATCTTCTAATTTTAAATAACTTCAAATCAAACCAATCCAGAGAAAACCAAATCAATCATATTATTTACCTAATTTATAATACTTTAATAAATATCCCGATTAAACTCAAAGTAATAATCGTATAAATTAATAATTCATAACATTGAGTTTCATGAATGTATTATGTAATCTAGACTTAGCATCACCATATATCCAATTTTTCAATACCCAAGTATTGAAAGTTCTCTAGTGTTACCATGAAATTTAACTTAGTATGTACATGTGTACAATACCAATTTAGGCAATCCTAACCTTACATCTAAATGAACATTGGAAATAATCTTCATCCATAAATCAAGTTATCTGACTATTGATTTTTAAGATAATATCATCATATATTCAAATATTGAAAATTACCAACCGTTCAGTCAACTATTCACTGCTATGTAAAAATTTCTGACCGTCCACTTTGAGTTTAGACCACCCAATCATAGTAAACTAACTACCTGATCTCTACATCCGCTCGTATACGTATTGAATCAATATTTTGATCTGTTCATCTTGTTCACCATTTATGAATATGCTTAATTCACCATTTATAATTTGAAGAACTTACACATGTGAACAAGTCACTTAACTCTAATGGTATACATGTTCTACCTCTTGATCACTCCAAAGGCACACTTGTGTTCATACATTTATGAAAATGAACATACGTTCACCTACATACATGGTTATAGTACTAACCATTAAGTTTTACTATTTTTAACATGTCATCCGACTATCCATTATGTTGTTTGATATATGTACCTTCCCTTAATTATTTTGGAGAATAACTCTTTATTCATAATGATTTATATATGAGTTATTTTGTAAGAATTTCCTAGAAACATACCTATAACCATGTAGAACTATTAGATTTCCCAAAATTCTCAGATCAACAATAATTACGAATATGCCATTAACTTAGACCCTTGAATTCTAGATCACATAGTTCTCATGATCCGTTTGATGTGAAATTTTATACCATGCCTATGTATTATAAATTAACCATACATGTCAAATTTCAGCCCTTAGATCATTGTAATAGTGGCCTAATTAACAAATCAACCCTTTAACTGTTGATTTTGGTGTCCATCGAGTGAAGAAAATTTGTGGGCAGTTCTAGTAGGATATTTTAATTTGTATGAATGACTTTGATTTTTCATCATATTGAACAAATGTGAAATATAAGAACCCCACCTTGTTATACTTTTTCTTAGGTGCGAAGTTATCCGTTTTATGCTTACCAACTCTTTCTAAATCTGGAGCTTCTAATTGACCCACTTTACATTGCAATCACAACTCAAATTTAGACCACACTTTGGACTCATATGACTATTGTATCATAACAAATTTTAGACCCCAATTTAGGCTCCTACATCGTTGAATGTTGACTACTTTAGATCTAATTCCTTCTTTTTGGCGCTAAAGATGAAATTTCAGATGTAGGCTTTTTACATCATCGATCAACCACCAAATTTTTTTCAAGATTTTTCCTATCTTGACTACACATTTTCTCCAAAATTAGGCCCTGATCAGTAAACGTGGACTGTTAACTGAGATTAAGTTCGTTTCAACACCCGCTAGGAGAACTTTCAAGATAAGCTTCTGATCAACTTCATATTCGCAACTATGACCCAACACGACCTAGTCATGTTAATGGATGGACTAGATTTTGTGAACAAACATCGAAATAGACCCCACAAGATCAAGTTGTTTCAGTGTCCACAAACTACAGGAATGAACTTGACATCGCGTATGTGATAAAACTTCTAATTTGGAAACTCTAGCTTCCGTTCTTTCCTCCCTTCCTTCTGATCCTAAGACTCAATAGGATCCTTACAATCCAAGAGTAGAAGATCAATGTGGACCCACCGCCAATTGAAATCTCAGCCGTCCAGCATATCCAATTCGAATTCCAACAAAGACATCGCAATAACATCTTCCATCAACAAAGGTGGTATCGGCCCAAAAAGAGATCTGAACCATCCATTCTACAGTAAGGATGCTTCCGAATCCAACCTAGAATTCCAGAGAAACCAAGAAAAATCACAAAAGCTCGGGATTATCAAGATTTGGAGCTCGTTACGATGACGTGCTGAAAAGTACCGCTAGAAGGATTCGCGGAACCTACCAAACAAACGGCTATCTTCGATTTGAAGAATCTATGAGCTTCCTATGATAAATCTAAACTATCCAAAGAAAGAGGGTTGAAGGGAAACAACACGGGTGTGAATATGCCATTAACACAGGTCATCTTCCTCGCTAAGAAATGACAACCGCTGATCTTTGACTGACCACCTAATAGAAAGCCAAAACGATCATTATAGGAATCTAATGATTATCATCTAAACCTTGGAATTCAACCAAGATCATACCACTGAATAGGAAGCAAGTACAGATCAAGAAAAGAAAAGAAAATTGTTTCCCCACGATAGTTGTTCATGGTTTACAACCGTGTCTATCCGACAAGTTTCCTTCTGAGAAAACTCTCTAGAAGCGTCCATAAGCTGTATAAAAACCCTACCTCATTGGGAAACTAGATCATATGCAATCAGAGAGAGAGAGAGAGAGAGAGAGAGAATTATTAGAGAAAACATGAGAGGATGAAGAATAGAGAGAGTGTGTGTTGCTCGGGCGTCAATCTGCAACTCACTGAGTCATTGGTGTGGGTCCAGCCAAGTCCAGTTTTTTTTTCAGATGTGAGTTGATTTCCCAGATTATTTTCTAATGATGCTCAGTTGTTGTTGGATTCCATCTAACTCTAAATTTAAAACACTATTTGTAGAATTGATCCATAGCGAGTTGAACTAAGTCAACTCATCACAGAGTGTCATTGAACTCGAACTATCGGGCTGAAATTTATTGAATGATGTCAGTTACTTATCCAATAACCTAGTTCAAGCTTTCTAATTTATTTGTTATTTAATGTAAACCTAGCTAGGTCTACATCGATACTAAAAACTTAACCTTTATCCTAACCGTACAATGTTGAAATCTAATCGTTGGAATTATTTTAATATGATAGAATCCGAACCTACGCCTTATACATCAAGTTTTGACAAAGCTTAGAGAATGATCCGACCCAAGAGGTGAGGGTTTTTCCTTTAAAATTTACGATTGAATTGATTTAATTATCTTATTATTAAATGCTTTGAGTTTTGTCACTAATCTTCACCACATGAATCATTATTACATAAATTATTGCATTAATACCTTATAATGTAAGTATCATGTTGGAAATCCCACCCTAGCAATCGATATATTATCATAGACGTAATGCGTTTCGGATAATCTCCCTCTTGGTCAACACGTAATCCTGTGGGTTGGGTAGTAGTGCACAATCGATGTAAGTAAACCACCATGTGTGTTACATCACTTATGGGATTGGATGTCGTAAATAGTCTCTCCATGAACAAATCATGTTACATAAATCTTCCAATCATGTGTTATGTCACCTTGAGATGTTCGTACAAATCCACATTAATATTGGATATGCCGACGAATCTTCGTAGTAAGGGATGCAGGACGAACCATGGATTTTTTAAATTATTGTTCACATTGTGATGATCACTACGTGTGATAGACCACACATACTTTTCCAAGCATGCATTTCATATAGAATGTTTGCGCATACCAATACCACTCATATTTATCGAGTATGAGATATATCGAGACCCTTCAATTATTCTTATGAATCACTTGAATCATTGTAAACTTTAAAAGACAACCACCACTATGAGTAGGTCATTGACCTTCTCCAAGCATACAGATGTTGCAGGTGAATTACAGGTTGATGATACAAATGACGACCATTATGTGGAAGATATGTTCGAATAGAGAAGAAGAATAACACAGAATTTATTTTTATTTATTTAAAGCTGCTTACTTTAAAATGATGTAATAATCTCCCATTGAGAGGGCATTAGAAAATTAGTTGAACTCTTTTTTCTCTAATGGAATAATAAATACATTTGATTTTATTTTTGTAAATGGTTACCTTCGTGAATGTAACTAGATATGATCTAAATGAAAAAAAAAAAAAAACAATATGCAATTTTAAAGCATCCAATTTTTACATTATTAACACACGAAATTCTTGGGCACGAGTATATACTCGATCCGCGAAAATTCGGGGCGTTATATAACATCACCACATATTCAATTTTTTCACTTTCATGTTTATAATGATAATAAAGGGAAATGATTAAATCAATGAAAGCCTAAATTAAAACTTGTCTTACAACTCAATAATTTACTCTTCCTGTTCTTTTGATTTTTTTTAATTTTTTTTAATTTTGATTTTTTTAAATTTTATTTATCGATGGCTTTCACTCAAATTTTGTTTTTTCTTTTTAATATACCAAACAATATTTTCATGGACAATTCGATAAATATCCCTTTTCGATAACCATTTTTTTAGCTAGGTAATACTCTTTCATTTTCACTTTTATTAATGAACATAATAAGCAAATTCCCTTGACTTTGTTCTTAACATTCTCAATAACCATCACTTCAACAATTTAGTATCTAACTAAGGTTTAATTGTAAGCTAAATGTGACATTCTATATTCATGACTCAATCAGTGTTTAAAACTTTTCAACTAACTATTATTAAGCTAAACTTAATCTTAAAATCCATTAAGTAGCTTGTCATGCCCCAAACTCGGAAACTGGGCTCACAAAATTCTTGATCGCCGAATTCGGCACTGACAGCCTCCATA
Organism: Magnolia officinalis; assembly: GCA_021015155.1. Lineage (NCBI taxonomy): Eukaryota > Viridiplantae > Streptophyta > Magnoliopsida > Magnoliales > Magnoliaceae > Magnolia > Magnolia officinalis. The sequence continues at coordinate 59,082,162 of JAJHSJ010000009.1, read as the reverse complement.
GTACCCCATTCTCGACTCTCGGCACCAAATACACCAGGTTCCGATTCTGGGATCCTACAAGGAGGATTTCAAACATGATTTGATTCGTAATGAGCATAACCATAAGCATAACCCACGAACAATAACTACAAGAACACCATCACAAAATCCACTATGATAAAAAACTTGAGTACAATGTGTATGAAAGGAAATACAAGATAATGAAAATAACAGAAACTCCAAAAGCTCGACTGCACGCTCCAACTATGGTGAGGCTATGGCTGTGTCTTGGCGTCACTTGCACGCATCAATCGTGCATAAGCTTATAAAAAGCTTAGAAGGTAGTGTAAGTGTGTACACAGTATGAACGTGCTCAGAATGCTATGCCAGAGTAATGAGGAATCATGCTGATGGGTATATGAATCCAATCAGCCGTATTAAGGCTATGCGGTGCAAGATATGAATGTTATCGGCCATATCAAGACCATGAGATGCGAGATGCAACTCAAGCATGCCAATCCCCATCCAAATCCTCATACAACTCATCAAATATCAGTACAGTTCTCATTTTGGATAATCACCAGGGTCTAGTATACTCTATGCCAGCTTGCCGCCCCTATCCGAGCGCATAACTAGGAGAGTTGAAGAGACCTCACTATCCGCTTGCCAATATCGGGCCCGGCTCGTCGATAGTGGACCTATTCCTCAAGCTAGTCAACCTCAACCTAGAAATTGCCCCCTCACTCAGGTGGGTAAGGTCACACCCCTTTCCAACTGACCACGACACAGTGGAAGACGCGACCTACTGGTATACGACCCTTGCACGCTCATGCATCTACTCGGTATCGATGTTGGAGTCATCATCTGGTACCATCGGGTTTAGAGATTTTCACCCAGGGACATCTATGGCGCCCCGATGCTAGAAACAGTATTTTCGGTATCCAATCCAGCCATCCACGATGTGTCTGTGGAGGCTATGGCCCTGATGTCGCTAGGGCATACAATAATCACAATCACACAAATGCAAGTGCATGAATCACTCTACCAAACATGCAACAATCCTGCGCGTACCACGCGCTCATGAAGGGCAACTCTGCCTATCAGGGAGCCCATAAACAATCTGCCCGAAGACATATGCTATGATCAGTCACTCCTCATATCAAGCATACATATGATGCGTATGAGCATGAATCATGGATCTATACTAAACATGTTATATGGTGATGGATTTTGTTCATAATGAAGATGGGCCTAGACGACCTACACACTACAAGTATGGGCTTATCAATGTGCCCTAGGGAGAGTGACAATGCAGACATTTAACCAACATCATCTTTACAATGTGGACATCAAACCATCATTGCTCCCAAGGCACAGCCTGCCATGAACATCATTACATAAACCATGGCGGAATCACACATTGCAATGGGCCTTATGTACATCCCGTTGGGCCTCGACCCATGGGCCTTAAATACATCAAATGGGTTGTATAACATGGGCCTCATATACATGGGCCTCAACAGTGGGCCTCATATATCATATCAAGGCGGGCCTCAACAATGGCCTTGTACACATCAAGGTGGGCCTCAACAGTGGGCCTCAACAGTGGGCCTCATATATCACATCAAGGCGGGCCTCAACAATGGCCTTGTACACATCAAGGTGGGCCTCAACAACGAGCCTCATATATCACATTGGGCCTTATCAAATGGGCCAAATCAATGGGCCTTATATTCATTGCAATGGGTCATAACCCATGTAAAGATCATTTTAGAGCATTTCCAAAGGAATGAATCGTATCGAAAGATCAATTGGACCGCACTCCAAATAACAGTGGTGGCAATGATTTCCACCATTAAAATCCTCAAGGCCCACCATATCCTTTATGTTCCATCCAATATGATCATAAGGTCACACAAACCTGAATTAAGACGAAAACAAATCCCCTATTGATCCAAAACTTCTGAAGTCCAAGGGTTTCGATGGTAGATGTTCAACCCCACTGTTTCTATAGTGTGGTCCACGTGGTACTAGATTTGTATTATTTTTATCTCAAGCCTTAAAATGAGCTTTCAAAATGGTTGGACGGTTTGGATGCAACACATGCATCATAGTGGGTCCCATGAAGGTGAATGACATGGATAAAATATACAGTTCATGGTGGGCCACACACACCACACTATCATCCATAGAAGAGAGATAGAGATAAAGAGAGAGAGAGAGAGAGAGAGAGAGAGAGAGAGAGAGAGAGAGACGGTGATAGAGGGACCCACCACTATGGGCCCCTCATGGTTACATCACATACATCAAAATGGGTGGGCCCTAAAATAAGAATCAACAGTGGATCACTCACCTATTACACTCCTCCTTGATCCCTTAGCCTCCTTAGCTCCTTGCCTTCAATGTTGATGGAGGTAGATGATGAATGAATGGTTGACATGGGAGATGAGAAAGAGGGAAAGTAGGCCACACTTGGCTTTAGGAGAGAGAAAGCTTGGATGTCGGAATTTTTTTGGTTACTTGGGAGGTTTGAGAAATGAGAGATAGAGAGAGAGAGAGAGAGAAGTGATGAGATGATATGGGATGGGTGTGATGGGTGATGGGTAGAGTGATGGATGAAGTGATGTAAGAGTTGACTTTGGGGTAGCTTGTGTAAGAGAGAGGTAAGGGTAGGGTATGGGTTACTTATACCTGACTTGATGTGTGATGTGTACTTGATTGATGGAATTGATTGATTGATTGATGAGATAGGTTGTAGAGATTCTCTCGAAATTCGCACGCATGGTGTTTTCCTCGAAATGAACGTGGGCCCATAACTTCTAGCCTGGGTATCTGATCGGTGAGCGAGTCACGACGTTGGAACCGCGGCGACGGTGCGGTCACTAAGATACAAGTTTCAGGTTGAGTCGACTCAGGTATGCAAGACTCGGCTTAGGATTGCGTGCAAACATCAGATACGGGTGGAGGGTTGCCAAAATTCGACCGGAAGGACCGAGGAAGCCTACGAAATGGTATGGTCTAGGATACGGGTCTTACATAGGTAGAATCTAGGCTTCAAAAATATTCAATACCAACTCTCAGATTTATCTCCTGAAATTATCTAAATTATAGAAATTGTCTTAATTTTTTTTTTAATTCAGAATTTTCAACTCAAATTTCAAAAATTTTCCTAAGGAAACCTACCCCCAACCTAAATTCTACATTATCCTAAATATATAAAATATATGCAATGTATGCAACATGAGAGCAACAAAATAAAGAGTAGGTGGAAACAAATACTTGAAGGATGATATGTACGAGAGCGAACTTCAAAGATTGGTGCTTCAACAACTAAAATTTAGAAACAAAATCTTTTCTACTAAAGGAAACTAAATCCTAAAAAATTAAGGGAAATGATCTCCATCAGACTAGGAGATCAATCTTAGTACATAAGATCATTCAAACATATGGACATTTCTTCTACAACTAATTTTTTCACAAATGGTTTCAATCTCTGGCCATTTACCTTAAATATATTACTTTTTTTAGGATTCACAACTTCCACAGCCCCATAAGGATAAATATTCTTTACTATGAATGGGCTGGTCCATCTAAATCGCATTTTTTTAGGAAGTAGATGGAGATGAGAATTATAAAGGATGCCTTTTTGATTTAGCTCAAATAGTTTCCTAAAAATTTCCGTGTCATGGAACACTTTCATAATCTCTTTATATATTCTCGTGTTATCATACACGTCTTTCCTAATTTCTTTAAACTCTACAAGTTGGAGTTTACGTAGCACACAACATGCTAGCTTTGTCAATATCGAAATTGAACTTCTTTATGGCCAAATATGCTTTATGTTCCAATTTCATTAGTAAGTGACAAGCTTAAAAGTGGTCCTATAATCGCACAATGTGTCAGTTAGTCTTAAAAACTAATCCTTATGTTCTGAATTTACAATATTCTCTAATATCCTTTTAATTTTCCTATTGGAAACTTCAGCTTTTCCACTTGTCGGTGTATGGTAGGGTGTAGCCACTTTGTATTTAATACCAAATTTCCTCATTAAGTTCTCAAATGGCCTAATACAAAAGTGCGAACCACCATCACTGATTATAGATCTCGATGTTCCAAATCTCGACAAGATATTTAAAAAAAAAAAAAAAAAAAAAAAACTAGAGAACTATTTTGTGGTCACTAGTTTTACAAGAATCGCCTCCACCCATTTGGAAATATAACCCACAACTAGGATGATGTAAAGTGTAACACCTCAGATTTTTGCCAACTTGGAAATAGATGTCCTTAGACAATGAGTCGATCATAACACCTTATTAACTTCTCAGAACTAAATCCCAAAGTCTAAAATCCCTTTTTAACCCATTTCCTTCAAAATCTCACCTTTCACCACCGTGTCCTTCAAAATTTTCTAAGTAATTTCACATTAGACACTAATCCTAAAGTTTAAATGATGAAGAAAAATACTTAAACTAAAACTTACTATATATGGTAAATACATAAATAACGTGGATTTTTTACCATTAACCTTTTAGAATCTCATGAAATGCATAGGTTATTTGGATAGAACAGCTTCTCCTACCCCTAAATCATATATTTCACGTCGTGTAACTCATTCCAGATTGAAAAATACATTCGTTTCAAATATCTGGTGGCGAAACCACATCAAACGGACTCAAGGGGCCAAATGACGCAAATCGAGGGGACCCGAGGTGGGTCCGACACATTTTCGACACTTGGGGGGGGATACCATCGCCCCTGGGGCAAGCCCTCACCCCACTGTCCAGCAAGTTGACGATGGCATCGCCAGATCGGCTTGGCCTCGCTGTCCAGCGGGCCGGGCGGCCCGTTTTCTGCTATTTTTTTCTGTACTTTTCATCCCGACTTCAAAGAGTCATATCTCTCTCAATATAACTCCGATGTAGGTGATTCAAAAGTCAGATTGAATCTTGGTAAGTCTAGTTTTATATAAAAATAAGTAAAAAATATAATAAAATTTTTAATATAGTTAAAGATAGGCCATTGTGAGAACTATCTGAAAATTATTAGTTTGGACAGCTGCTGCTTCTAGAATTTTTCTACAACACGAAATCTAATGAAATTTGGTAGAGATGAAGTAGACTTGATGATGAACTACTAAAAAAATAATTAAAATAATATACTAATTAAAAGTGCTAGAAAGGGACGTAGAACTGCCCTAGGACCTTATTCTGTCGTCATTAGGGTATGATTTAGTTAAGTACTAAACTAAATAATCTGTAAAATTACCTTGAATCACTTTTAATATGAACTGCAAGACCCAAAACTTATAGAATCGTTAACACTATATTACCCTGAAACCTACGATCAATCTATAAACCCAGTTGCTCTCAGGAGCGCATTGAAACTCCGTATCGGACCTGGACCACGTGTTGAAAATCCAATTATTGTAAAACTATACTCTTATGACCGCCTTACTGGGCTTGATAACCATCCCAAAAATCAAGTCCTAATGATATCCAGAAGCGCACAACTTGAGCCCGTAGCGAAGTATGTGAGAAACGCAAATATCTTTAGAAATTAAACTCGGATTTAAGTGATTTGGGCTGTTCGCTTGTGGGCCAAATCTAAGCTTTCAAACCATCAGAATATGACCCAATGACACCATCGGATTAGGAAAAAATTTCAACACATGTCAGTATACTTGTGGCCCTGATCGAGTGTCGGTGACCGTTGAACTGAAACTGGTCCGCCGCGGTCGATCTGTAAATCCGATCGGACCGAAAACTTGACTCAACCTAGATCCAATGCCAGGGAGCTTAAGTTCGACCACACGCAGAAAAGGGGCCACCAGAAGTGCTCCGTTGGACTGAAACAACCCCTATTTGGCTATAACCTAAGTATACCATGACCTTGGGGCCATTCCCATCAGTTGTGGGCCTATATAAGGGTTTTAAACCCTTTCACTCCCTTCACATATGAATTTGCAAACCCTAAAGAGAGAAGAGAGAGAAAAGAGAAGGAACGAGAGAGAAAGTGAGAGAGAGAGAGTAAGAGTTCGTTCTTGGGATTCAATCCCGTTGCTCCACGTACCTAACTGCCACTTCTGTATTATTATTCCAGCGATTCCGATCCCATTCTTAGGTAAGAAATCCTAACCCTAATCTGTTTTAGGGATTCAGATAGAATAAAGGGTGAAATAGCTAACCTATTTCATGTTATAGGTTGTCGTTGTGCCATGGACGAGGACTTAATGTTTAAACTGAGTTCGTTACGAGTTTACCGGCGAAAGGTGCGGACTATAAACATTTAGGTTATGGTTTTCAAGGCTTTCAATGTCGGCTAATGATTTATAACTGATGTGGGTGCCATTTCACATGCTAAATGCAAAGATTCCTTCGCTTTACAAATATATATGAACCATGTTGAGTATAGCGCACTCCATGTGTTAGTTGAAATGATTGAATGCGTATGGAATTTGGATTTGTGTTTGACATGATTATCTGTCGTGGATTTATGGTTGTTGTATGTGCGACAACCCCTTGGCAAAAGGATTTTCCCTAATACATGTTATGGCCAACATACGTCATGTATATTATAGTGTGTAGTCTAAGTGTTTGTAAGAATATTCGAATGAATATGAAACTATGAATTTTGCTTGCCATGATTGTTGGTTACTAACGTATGGTCGTTGTATGCGTGACAACTCCTTCGTGATAGGATTCACTACTATATATGCTTTTAACTAACTTATTACATGTACGTAATATGTATAGCCTAAGTGTTTGATAAAATGCCTGAGTGAGAAAATGCTTAATGTAATATGTTTAAGGAGGGTGTAGAGATAGGATTCTCAATCCCCTTATATAGGGTTGTAGTTTCCTTCATGTAATCTATTTTACTACTATGTGATTTGTGAATTAAATGCTCATGTATGTTAACATATATTCTATGTGTTCGTTGAAATGCTGATATGGAATCTATATTTAATTGTGTTGTTACATGCTGTCTTGGCTATTACATCTGAATGCTATTGATCTGGAGTGTGTTTGGAGCTACGTTGTAGTCCAGGCAATCGGTAACGATTTATGACTCGTGGCTAAATTGTTTCAGCCACGACAGATGCATTCGACGAATCCGAGTCGTACGTCGCTTGACGACAGTGGCTAGGCCACGTGGAATGCTTATGCACTCCATGTCAATTAAGTCTACGTGCGCTCGTACTAGTTGAGCTTGTCAAGTAACCTGATTGGTCCAATGTATGTTCACCATGTATGGACGCTACTGTTTGAATCTAAGGTACCAAACTCACCAGTGAAGCCTGTTTAACCTTAGTAACTTGATCCGCTAAGACTCATGAGTCAGGCATGGTGGTATGGGACACTGTGGTCAAGCTGTCAGCCTACACTAGGGCGACAAGCCTCCCCGTAGTGACCAATGAGCGACACTGCCTCGTGAGCCCAATACGGTGGTATGGGACATTATATTTAAGTTGTCGGCCTACACTGATCAGGTGACGAGTCCTTTATAGTGACCTTGAGCATACTCTGAGATTACGTCGAGGCGATGAGCCTTTCCATAACAACTAGAGTATAAACTAGGCTTACACTGATCAGGTGACAAGCCCTTTGTAGTGACCTAGAATCACAACATCATATGATATTTACTAGGACTGACGACCCTAGAATGGATCATTGTTTGGAAAATGATATAAGGGTGGTACCTTAGTTTCTCAATCCTACTGTATGAAAAGGACTAATAAGAACTTGGTAATCACGCTCATGCATCGTATTGCATGTGCCTTTGGCGTTGGTGTTGAGCACTGAGGAAGTGATTGCATGCTGCGACTGTGAGATGAAGTTCAAAGAGGGAGTGCAGGTGAGGGCATACATCATTAATACATATCATCCTTGCATTAACCAGAGTACTTAGGAATGCTTGATTGTATTGCTTTATCATTACTGCGTGACCGAATTGATAACATGTTAACCTTTGCTTTATAGCTCCACTGAGTTGATTACTCGCTCCCACGTTCTAGGACGGTATTTTAAACACCAACCAGACTCTGTCTTAGTTGCAGGTGATGGTGATGCCTACGAGGTAGAGCCAGATTTCGAGGACGATGAGGAGGCGTTTTCCTATATGCAGTTATCAAGCGGGTTCATGTGAGTCGTGACCTGATTGTTGGGACTACAAGGATACTGACTAGATGCTCCTACACAGTTATTCTGAAATTTTGGAACACACCTGTATATTCATTTTGATCACTTTGGAATATACATGTAATAATTTGACCTGACAAAGTATTCATACTCTAAAGACAGGCAATGGTCTATACATTCCATATATGCTTATATACATCTCTCAGTCTTCCGCTTGCGCTATTTTAACTGCCTCTGGAGTATGATATACTGATTTGGTATAATCTCACTCATGATTAATGCACTAAGACAAACAACATTCAATCATCATCATATATGTTGCATAAGTGATGTTTTGGAGCTCAGGAGTTGGGCTCCTTCTCGACCCCCGATTTTCAGGGCCTTACATAAAGATATCTAAAAGATGGGGGAAAAGGTTTTATGAAATCAATACCCCAACAATAAAAATTTTAGACAATTAGAATCGAATTTTTAGGTGTCATATTTTTTTGTGACATTCTTCATATTTTCTTATATTTCTTACATGATGTGCAAAACTTATGAGTATCTTTAAACATCATCGGCCAATAAAAACTACATTATAGAATCTTAGTGGTGGTTTTCTTTGCCGAAAAATGACCTACACAAGCTTGTGAGTGATAAAAGGAGATGACACTAAAGCGTTCATTGTTTAGAACACATCTCCTAATAATTTGTTTTGGGCAATATATAATCAAATAAGAATTGTCTCAAAAAAAGCTACCTACCTCGACTAAAAATCTTTTCTTGTGAAGTCTAATGGATCGGTAATTTACCTATTATAAGATAATTTTATATGTCAGCATACTAAGGTGATTGGGAGGCAACAAATAATTGTTCCTTTAGGAAAGTATCTTTGGTTGGTGAACTCTTGATGGAGTCTGAAAGAACTAGTTGAGACAAACAGTCCATTACTACGTTCTCTTCTCCTTTCTTCTCACATATCTTTAAGTTGAATTCTTGGAATGTGAGGATCCATCTCAAAAGACGAGGCTGTAACACCCTGTACTTTTCAGTACTCGGGAGTTACCATGAAGACGTAGATTAGTATAAACACAAATCTAACTAAATAGAACGTTCACCTTTATTCTAACACGTAGTTGATTGTTTGGAGTAATTTTCATCCATGGATCTGGCCATCTGATCGTGGGTATTGTGTACGATCTCTCGGGCCAAGTCTACTATTTAAACCCATGGAGCCTCCTAGACAGTATGGATCTTAGAAAATTACATCTGCGTGACTTAAATTGCGAAGACCATTGTTCACCAACTTCAAGATTAAGTTGGAAGTAAACACAACTGAGATTTATAAACCTTAAATCCCACTAATAATCACAATGTGGATAGCCCTTGGGCCTTTAAAACCCTTCTGATCGGTGATGATCAAATCTAGAAAAAATTTGACCATTGGATTAGTGGGAATCATTAGTTGGCCATGAGATTACTAAGTATGACCACTTACAATTGAAATGATTTAATCTTTCTGATCAAAGCCCTATAGGGGCTGAGTGAGTGAATAAATGGTGTTGATCAAGATAAGACCCACATAAACAACTTAGAGAAAGATAATAGTAATAAGAATAAAAATGATATTAAAAATATTGTAAAGAGGGTATTTTATATTATAAATGTGTATATTAGGCCATCTGATCCATAATCCAACCACTAAATTCTAGTTAAGTAGTCCCGTAGACCCTTTGTACCGTTGATGATAAGTTTTGATGTAATCTGACCATCGGATCGAGGCAAATCCACAAATATTATCTGAATCAAGTCATGGGGCTCACCTGAGCTTTGAATATGCCTGGTTTTTGGTCAGAGGACCTAATAAGAGTCTCTAAGGAGAATGGATGGAGTAGATTTCATCAGAACATCACTGTGAGCCCCACACTTATGTGCGTGTACACCAGGGTGTGGTACACCTGCTGTGCACCAGACCTGCCAACTCGGTCAAACCACATTTAACCGAGGCTACCCGAAGAGGAAGGATTTCCTCTTATTTTTCCTGTTCGGTCGAATTTAAAACGTACATCGTCCGTGTGTTGGTTAGTGGCCCACCATCGGGACTCGTTTGGATGATCTGAACCGTCTATAAGGTGTGGCTCTCAAGCTCTACCAAAATCTAATACTTTTGTATATTGAAACCCACGAACACGCACACTGTTTCTGGCTGATTAGGCTGGCATGAAGGCGGAATTGTGTTTTCACCCCCTTCAAAACTAACCTACTGTGGTTCATGTGGGCCACCTTTAATCGATCCGAACCGTTCAAGTTATAGGCCTCTTAAATTCATCCATGATAGTGGACCCCACATAAATGCATGCATACGTGCATGCGCTGGAATTTGGCGCAAAGACACTCCACACGAGTGACACATTTCGAAAATGGAAACTATTTTTACTTCCAAGCTGACAATCCATGTAAGCTCCCCTCTCTGCATCTCTACCGTTCAAGCCAGGGAAATCCTAGCCATCCATTCATAGCCGCATGGTTTAGGGCTCCCTCAGTACCAATGGAAAAATTAGCGGCCGGTTTTCGAGTTTGGCGATTGTACATAAGGGCTGTTTCAAAGACAATTAAATCCATGCCATCTAATCTCCATCCAATAAACCTGGAAGCATTTAGGGCATAATGCAGGAGGAGAAAACATAAATACGACCGAGCTCCTCCCCTCTCTTTTGAAAACCCGTGAAAAATTCTCATTTCCTTCTTCCTTTGAAACCACCACCCAAACCTTCCCCAAGCTTTGGTAAACCTCATCTAGAGGCTTCATCGGGTCCATTAGGACCATTTGAAAGAAGTAGATCGAAGGAAGGAGCAGTGCTGTTGAAAACGCCAATAATGGCTGCCTCCTTCCTCGTTCAAATCGCACCGGGTTCGGTTTAAGTCAAGTTGAACCAAGTTGTCCAGGGATGCTGGACCTTTCGCAGAGAGAAAGGAAATGGAAGGAGAAAGAAAGAAAGAAAGAAGAAAGAAGAAGATGAAGGGGTGCGGCTATTGCACCGCACCACCATGACTCGACTCGTCCGAGCTAAGGGCTGGGTCTGGTGAGTCGGGGCTGAGTTTAGGCTCACTCTAGCCATCTTAGCAAGGAGAAATCAGACTGGGAGAGAGTTGTTGCTGGAGTCAAGCTTTGAACCGAGTTGGATCAGTTCTTTCACTAAGCATGACTGAGTTGTGTAAAGTTACTGAGTTGAGCATGACTTAGGCTCTAGCCTGGTTCAAGTGTTCTGTGTCCTTCCAGGGGAGGAAATGAGGAGAAAGGAGAGTAGGAGAAGGAAGATGTGGTTATTTGAGCGTGATGGTGTGGCACCCTGTCAAGTCGAGTCACGACTTTGACTCGGACCAAGTCTGGACCATTTGAGTCATGCTGACTCACCGAGATAGATGGGTTTTGGTCTACTCCAACAACCCTCGTTGGTGTGATTGTGATAGCAAGAAAGAGGAAGGGACGAAGAAAGAAGAGGAAAGGGTAGAAAACGGAAGAGAAGAAAGACAGGGAAAGAACGGGAAGAAGAGAGAGTGCACTGTTCCTCTCCCTGCACTCAGTTGAGTCAACTTTCGAGTCACATCCCAAGTCTGGACTGAGTTTAAATCCTACAAAGATCCAAAGAAAGAGAGGATCAAGGAAAGCAAGTAGGAAGGAAAAACGAAGAAGATGATGGAGAGAAAGGGAAGAGAGAGAAGAGGAGGAAGTGAAGCGAGTAATTGAGTCGACTCGGTTCAAAACCGAGTCAGGTATCAGATTCACTATCTGGTTAGGTCCAAACCTTTCTAGAAATCCATAGCAAAAGGATGAAAGAAGAAAAGGGAAAGGAAAAGAAGAAAGAAAGGAAGAAGAAGGAGAAGGAGAGAGGAAATGTGGCAGCCGAGTCGATTCGACTTGACCTCCCGAGTTAACTCACTAGACATCAAGTTGGGCCACATCCAACCTCCGTTGAGATATAAAACCCTCCACCCTCTTGTGTTGTAAATTAGATTTGATTATTTAATTAGATGTTATAGCTATTAAGCTTCTATTTCTCAAACCTTAACCTTAAGTTAGAATGTGGGTCAAAGCCCAGAAGATAACATAATTAAGATCCTAAAGTTCCTCCTAACCATAGATAATTTGTAGAACTTTGATCTACATATGCGATTTACACTTCATGATAGGATTTGATTCTAAGGGCGTGCATGCTCCTTAGCAACATTAGTTGATGAATTGACTCCAAAGGTGATGACTTCCTCTCCTTAAGCTTTCCATTTCCAAATTAGTTTAAGTAATAGTCTTTATTGGAAATGCAAATATTATTTCATAGCATGCAACCTCTTACATTAGTTACAAATTCTTAAGACATAACTTATATCTAATTTATAATTAATAGTTGTGAACCATGATTGCATGCAATAGTTACTTACATGATAGCTTCCAATTAAATTTCAAATGATAGTTCATATCATGATGTATTGCAATTATTATGAATCAAATGCTTAACATAGTCTGGCATGCTATAACTATATGCTTTCACATGAATTTTTGTAAGTCGCTTATGGATCTCTAATCGCTACACTTGCTACTGGGCAATCCCTCTTGTGTATGTGAACCCATACTTAAGATGTAATAAGACGGAATGTGTTAAGAGATGGGCACTCAACTTGGAGGTTATCTGGGGCATGGAATACTAATGTGGGATTTACCATCCATATGTCATACTGCTTATGTGGCTTGAGAATGACTTCTTTAGCTGCTCTAATTTAACATTGCCTACTTAACCCCTTTATCGTCCTAATTTAATGTTCCATGCAACTCTTTTTACCACTTCAATTTAGTATTTGTCTCATGTTTTGATATTTTCCCTGCATGGCTTCGATGTATCATTCTCATATACCCTTACGATGGTAATTCCCACATATTGAATTTGATTAGCCACTAGTTGATGGGCATCCATTCAACATCCTAAGGTGGGAAATCTCATGAGTCGAGGATGGTGGGAATGAGACACTATGCCTGAGCTGTCGGCCTACGCTGGGTTACGAGCCCCCCGTAGTGGCCTTTGAGTTTACTTAAATTGGCTGGTTGTAATTGGAATAATAATGGTTTGATTAATCATGCATACATAGCATACGAGCGATGATGGGTAGATAATTCTAGATGTTGTAGCACATGCCCTTAGGCTTAGTGTGATATCGTTTCGCTAACTCCCAGACCATCGACTATCAACTCATGTACGTGATGTACGATAGCTTGGTCATTATGTTGTACGTGATGTACGCACGCCATGTGCTACGCTGGTGACCAGTCATATGCATGGGTGACGAGCCCAAGTCCGACTGGATGAGCATCCCCATGTTGATGTGCATTCATGCATCCATGCATTTAAATAAGACTGCATCATGTATTGTTTTGAATGCCTTGTTGTTTTTAACTATGCTTAGCAAAGGCGGCGGTGTGTAATCTCGAAGGGAATTCCCATTGAGTTGACCACTCATTCATCGAATATATAACCGTATAGGTAACACAGGTGGCTTAAGAGATATTCATGTCTGGATTGATAAAGAGTAGGGTACGACTATCAGGGATATAAGATTGTATCTGCCAAGAGAAGCTGCGTGATCTTGCGGCTCAAGTTTATATGCATTTTATTATTTCTCATGTGTAAATTATGAAATTTTCATAATTGTTAATATAAAGACATTGGTTTGTATAAGTCATTATGGGCAGCCGCTCGTATATTCTGAATGTAAGTGTATTTTTTTAATGTTTGATTTATCCATCTTCCACTAAACTGCTAACTCTGAAAGAAAAAGAAAAGAAAAGAAAAATACCTGAATTTGACTATCTTTAAAGGTTAACACTTGGGTTTTTGGAGAACGAGTCATATACTCGGGTTCTGAAAACTCGGGGTGTTACAGAGGCTTGACATCCTTCTTTGGGAGAAAATAATTAAGTTTCACATGTTCAATAAAAATTATAATTTTTGATCCATTCAAGTAAGACCTGAATTTGTCCAAAGAAAATACTACAACAATGGGTTCCTTTTCCATGATGGAGTAATTTATCTGGGCACCATTCAACGTTATACTTGTATAGTAGATAACACATAGTTTCTTTTCCTTTCTTTAGCCTAATAAAGCCCCAATAGAATAGTCACAAGCATCATAAATGATTTCAAAAGGAATGTTCCAATCGGGTTGCTACATGATTGGTACAGTTTTCAACATACCCTTTAGATTTGTAAAAGCCTCTTAGCATGAGTCAGTCTACTCGAATGGAATATCCTTTTGTAGGATGTTACTTAATGGTCTAGAGATTTGACTAAAATCCTTAATAAACCTCCTATAGAATCCTACATGACTTAGAAAATAATGAATGTCACGTATGCTTTTGGGAGCCAACAAATTAACAAGCAAATTTATTTTGGCCTTGCCCACTTTGATTCCATTAGACGAGATCACGTGTCCAAGGACAATTTCCTTTCGAACCATGAAGTGGCATTTTTCCTAATTCAAGATAAGGTTCTTCTCTTCAAACGTTGTCAAAACCAAATTCAAGCGCTTAAGGCACTAGTTAAACATACTTTCAAAAATAGATAAGTCGTCCATGAAAACTTCTAGAAAATGCCTAACAATATTGTCTGAAAAGATATTAAGCATGCATCTCTGGAATGTCACAGGAGAGTTATATAGCCCAAATGACATCCTTTGGTAAGCAAATGTTCTAAAGGGGCATGTAAAGGTAGTCTTCTCCTGATCTTCAGGGGCTATCTCAATTTGATTTAGCCAAGTACCCATTTAGGAAGAAATAGTAGGAATGACCGATCAATCTTTTTAAATTTTGAGTAATAAAAGGTAAAGGAAAGTGGTCTTTACTCATGACGATATTTAGCTTCCTATATTCAATGCACATTCTCCAACTAGTGGTAACTCT
This sequence comes from Magnolia officinalis, assembly GCA_021015155.1. NCBI lineage: Eukaryota > Viridiplantae > Streptophyta > Magnoliopsida > Magnoliales > Magnoliaceae > Magnolia > Magnolia officinalis. The sequence goes on along the minus strand of JAJHSJ010000009.1, from coordinate 59,067,117 downwards.
AGTTGGCATGAGTTCATTGTTGGTATTGGCTATAATGTTAATTCTGGACTTCTTGGGAACCACTTGAGTTGGGCTCATCCATTAACTATCGTAGATAAGGTATATGATACCCTATCCAATAATTTCAACACATCAATCTTAGTGTTTAGATTTAATTGATTTGTGGTTGCTTTGATATTTTGGCATTATCCTCTAAGTGTATTCAGTGACTACAGATCAGGGGATTAATTCCATTGAGATCCGCAATAGTCCATTCTATGGCACTCTTGTGGTTCTTAAGAATAACAATAAGCTTACTCTCTTGATTATTATCTAAGTGGGAAGAAATCACTTATGGAAATGTGTCTCTTTGACTTAAATAAACGTATTTAAGCTCAAATGGCAATGGTTTTAGGTCAAGCTTCGGTGGCTTGATGCTAGATGGTAGAGGCTTTGAGTCTATAAGGGACAATTTTTCAAAGCTTGACCTCCACCAATTAGTTTCAAATACCGACTCAGAATTTAATAAAATGCTCATTATATTTGATATCATATGATCATCAGAATCCATAAAGTGAGCAATACAGGCTTCTAAGGGGTCATAGATTGTAGTCAATACGAGCTTCTTGTCCATGAGTGTGTAAGTAATGTTTACCTTGTGGACCTTATTTACATCCTCGGGTTGTTTGCAGAGAGTGAACATGTTCACCTCCAATGTCATGTTTCCAAAGGACAACTTCATCGCTCCATTCCTGGTAATCGATGATTGCATTCGAAGTGGCCAGGAATGACCATCTTAGGATTACCAAAATTTGAGTGCTAAGGTTTATAAGTTGGTTGTTTAGGATGTTAAAGTCTACTGGGTTATAGAACTTATCAACATGGACTAACACATCCTCAACTACCCTTCTAGGTATACGAATAGATCGGTCAGTAAATTGTAGGGTCGTCTTGGTGGGTTTTAATTTACCAGCACTAATTGTTTGTACACTAATTAGGGTATCTAGTTAACGCTTGTCCCTGTCGAGGGTCAAATATTGCATATTATCCCCCATTTATATCTTCAATTTATGAACATGATAATGCTTAATATTCTATTTTACTCATGTTTTGTTGCAAGATGAATTTAAGAGCTTGGATTGAAAAGGGTGCTAAAAGCATGGATTTGATGTTCAAGAATCACCATGGCAAGGGATGGATCTTAGGATACTAAGATTGAAGAATTCACATGCTAAAGATCTAAGAAAACCAAGTAAGGAATGAAGAGAATTAAAGATTTGAAGTGAAGAAAAGGAATCCTGAAATCGTCCTAAAAAAGCATATTCTAAAACTCTGGGTCATTCTGTGAAATTCCGCAGAGTGAAGTTTATTTTGGGAAACTACGCAGAGTGAAGTCTATTTTAGCAAACTGCGTAAATTTGAGAAGCTTTCTATAGTTTTCCAACTAGGTGCGAAAGTTGGAGTTCCACAACTATAAATAGGACTCCATAGGATATTCTTAGGCATCTTCTAGGGTTTAAGGAGTGGAGAAACCGTTGCCAAGAGTTTTTCTTCTTCTTCCTTAGTTTTTTTTTCATATTTTTCTTAAGAGATTTTGGTCCAATCATGTCTATGGTTAGCTAGACCTCTTAGCTAGGGATAAAAGGTAAAATTATAGCGTGATGGGATGTTTCTCTTACTTTGATTCATGTTTATATTGAAGTTTCTTTGATTCTAATTTGATATTTAAGGAATACTTTCAGTTTTTAATGGTTTATTGTGACTCAAATTACAATAGATCTGTAATAGCTCTGAGTATCTTCTTTTCCTGATTTTGAGATTGTGGGATTGGTAAATCCTGTTGTTGGCCATCGTCCCATGGGCATAGTTTGGTGATGGAATCCCTTCCAATTATCACAATTCTCTTCTATTGAGAATTAAGTCAAGGAAAGTTCAGATTTGATCTTAATTGCCATATCTTCCAATTGGATAGGATAAGACTCCAATTCCAATTGTGGTACTTGAATCAAGTAAGAGGGCTCCCTGATCACTACAAGTGGATCCTTAACACTCTAGTTCACTTTTAATATTTGATAAATCCTTCATAATTACTCTTTTTTTATTCCATATTTAGATTTAGATATTTTTCTAGTTCTAGTTCTAGTTCTTTTCAGAATATGTACAAGTTTAGTCCCTGTGGATTCGACCTCGTCCTCACGAGTTATTACTATAACGCGACCCTACACTTGCGGTTGTGAACAAGTTTTTAGCGCCGTTGCCGAGGACTAACGGTTACGTTTTTCTGTGATTAATTAGTTTTGGAATTAGTTTAAGATTAAGGTTTTTCTACTTTCTATTTTTACGTTAGGGTTTTTTTCTTAATTATTTTAGAAATTAACCTAGCTTTCTATTTCTAGGTTTAAAAACTTTCCTAATTTGTTTTTAGAAACTTTTCTTTTTCGTTTTTGAAAACTAAGTTGTTTTTATATAAACTTTTCTATTTTGTTTTAAAATCTAACTCATCTTTCTATTTTTAGAAACTTTCTATTTCTCTTTTTAGAAAGTAATTCACTTTTTTTTTCTTTTGCAAGATCCTAACATAGAAACTTCTAATTTGGTAACTTCTTTCTAATTCTCTCTCTTTCTATTTCTGGATTTCTATTTCCCTTTTTCTTTTTAGGTTTAGGTTAGATTTTGAAATTGAGGGTTGAGAGTGTTTCATGCCCAAGTGGGTTTGTGACAACACTTGACGTCTCTTGAGTGAAGAATGATTGGTTGAGGGGTTATTTCTCCATCACAGGATTAGACACCACTCGAGATCCACAGAGTTAATCGAAGTTTTGACTGCAAATCAATTGGTCAATCAACCTCTAAATCCACCCCGACCTAGGGTGGAGGAAATCCAGGATGAGAACGAAGTGCATCGAGCACCCCCACCTCGTACTTTACGAGATTATTTACAACCAGCAGGGTGAGCACCCCTTCCTGTATGGTTTTTTCAGAAAATACAGGAAACATAGACATCAAGCCAGGACCGATCCAACTCCTTCTAAAGTTCCTTGGGCTTGAATATGAAAATCCATATTTATACTTGAAAGAGTTTGATGAGATCATAGCCACTTTATACTTTCCTAATGTGTTTGAGGACACAATTCAGCTGAAACTCTTCCCTTTCTCCCTGAAAGAAAAGGCTAAGACGTGGTTACAATCACTACGTCCACGATCTATTGGCAGATGGAATGACATGACAAGGGAGTTCATAAAGAAATTCTTCTCATATCATAAAACAAACACCATCGGAAAGTCGATCTTGAACTTCGCCAAAGGAAGATGAAACATTCTTCCACTATTGGGAGCGGTTCAAGTATCTTGTCAGTTCATGTCCACAACATGGTTTTGAAACGTGGCACATAACAAATTTCTTTCATGAAGGACGGACATCTTCCATGTGCCAATTTGTCGAGACAATGTACAATGAGGAATTCCTGAACAAAGATGTTGATGAAGTGTGGGATTACTTTGATAAACTTGCTAAAACCACTCAATCATGAGACATCTCCCCAAGAATGAGCATCACGTCTAAGCCTACTCAATCAAAGGAGAGATGTGTAATATATCTTTTGAAAGAGGAAGATGATATCAATGCTAAAGTGGCCAGTCTCACAAGGAAACTCGAGGCCATGGAACTTAGGAAGGATAAGGATAAGGAAGTTATCTGATGTATTTGTGCTTGTAACATTCATACAATTGAAAATTGCCCAACAATACCTGTGTTTTAAGAAATATTGAATGAGTAATCAAATGCCATAAATAACTACCAAAGGCCTTTCAAGGGACTCACTTCGAACACAGACAACTCCATCTAGAGAAATCATCCGAATTTCAGTTGGAGGAATGGATAATCTGTTACTCCTCAAGGAATCCCTAATCAATTCTTAAATTAAGGGAAACCTCAAAAGGAATTGGTTCAAAATCCTTAAGGAGCTCATCCAGTAAAGTACTCTTCAAGCCTTACAAGAACTCACAAAGGCTATACAAAAGATAGACTCACGCGTTAGGGTTATGGAGAAAGTGATGCTTCCAGCCCAACCTATCCGCAATCCTAAACTGTAATACAGAGTTAGTGAACCAAGCTCTTCAAATCCAATAGGACAAGCTAAGTCTATCCCCACTCTTAGGAGTGGGAAGATAATTGACATATCTATTCTGGTATGGGCTGAGAAGTCTAAGGACCCGGATGTAGATGAGACTAATAGACCTAACAATGCTCCACATGAGGTAGAACGAGAACTTCAAAGCAAACCGATTGCTCCATTTCCGCAATGGTTGATAGCACCAAAACCTCTCTCTAACTCTCAGGATATTCTAGAGGTGATTAAGCAAGTGAAGGTCAACATTCCTCTACTGGATGTCGTAAAATAGATACCTTCATATGCCAAATTTCTGAAAGGTTTATGTACGACCAAAAGAAAGAAAAATATTCAAAAGAAAATCTTCTTAACAGAAAAAGTGAATGTCATCCTAAAGAAAGATGTGCCACAAAAGTACAAAGATCCTGGTAGCCCAACCATTGCCTGTGTAATTGAGAATTACCGGATTGAGCATGCACTTCTTGACTTAGGAGCGAGCGTAAATCTGATCCCATAATCGGTCTATGAACAACTGGGTCTAGGTGAATTAAAACTCACCCGGACCACATTATAACTAGCCGATCGCTCAGTTCATGTGCCGAGATGGATAATTGAGGATGTGTTGGTCCAGGTTGATAAATTCACCTATCCAGTCGATTTTATCATCCTAGATACTTAACCCATTGTGGACATGAGCACTTAAATTCCTGTTATCCTTGATCGCCCATTCCTTGCTATATCAAATGTAATCATCAATTGTACGAATGGAGTTATGAATTTTTCGTTTGAGAATATGACATTAGAGATCAATATCTTTTTCAATATGAGCAAACAGGCAGAGGATGATGATGATTCCCACGATGTTAACTTGATTAATTCTTTCGTGGAAGATAGAACTCAATGACCTTATCCTCTGACCCTCTAGAGACGTCCCATGATTTAGATGATGATATGATTAGGGAGACGGGTGACATGCTTGATATTATGCCGGTACTTGAAGTTAACCGGTGGAGGCCACAATTTGAAAAATTACACCAAATGGATCTAATGCCTCTACCGTCTAACCTCAAGGCACCAAAGTTTGACCTAAAACCTTTGCCCTCTGATTTGAAATATGTCTATTTAGGTCAAGATGAGACATACCTGATGGTGATTTCTTCCTACCTTGAGCGAGAACATGACAGTATGCTTATTTCTATTCTCATTGAGCATAAAGGAGCCCTTGGATGGTCGATTGCATGCGGACCTCAAGGGAATTGACCCTTTGATTTGTACTCATCGCATTTATCTAGAGGATAATGCGAAGACATCCCGACAACCACAATGTAGATTAAATTCAAATATGAAGGAAGTGGTTAAGGCCGAGGTTCTTAAGCTATTGGATGTGAGTATCATATACCCTATATTTGATAACTAATGGGTGAGTCCAACTCAGGTGGTTCCTAAGAAGTCCGAAATCACTATTATAGCCAATGCCAACAATGAACTCGTGCCAACTAGAGTTACTACTGGTTGGAGAATGTGTATTGACTACAGAAAATTAAATACCATCACAAGGAATGACCACTTTCCTTTACCCTTTATTGATCAAATCTTGGAAAGGCTAGCTGGTCATTCCTATTATTGTTTCCTTGACAGATATTTGGGCTACAACCAGATAGAGATAGCCCCTGAAGATCAGGAAAAAACCACATTCACATGTCCCTTTTGTACCTTTACTTATCGAAGGATGCCATTTAGACTGTGTAATGCCCCCGCCACTTTTTAGTAATGCATGATGAGTATTTTTTCTGACATGGTGGGTCAATATTTAGAGGTCTTCATGGATGACTTCTCTATCTTTGGTCCATCCTTCAACGATTTTTTGGAGAATCTTAAATGTGTGCTGAAGCGATGTGAGGAAAAGAATTTGGTACTAAATTGGGAGAAGTGTCATTTCATGGTTCGTAAGGGGATTGTCCTTAGACATATTATCTCGTCCAAAGGAATTGAGGTAGATAAGGCTATGATTGATCTTATCTCTAACTTACCTTGACCCAAGAACATATGAGACGTGCGATCCTTTTTAGGGCACGCCAAATTTTACAGGAGATTCATAAAGGACTTTAGTCACCTCTCTCGTCCTTTATGCAATTTACTTCAGAAGGATGTACCATACGAATGGACTGAGCAATGTCAGGAAGCTTTTTCTAAGCTCAAGGGCATGTTAACCATTGCACCTATCATATAGCCATCCGACTGAAGCATTCCTTTTGAAATTATGTGTGATGCATACGATTATGTTCTTGGGGCAATGTTACTGCGCAAGTAGAACTCTAAATCCTACCCAAGAGAATTACTCAACTACGAAGAATGAACTCTTAGCTGTAGTATTCGCTTTGGACAAATTTAAGTCCTACTTGATCGGATCCAAGATCATCATCTTCACAGATCATGCGACACTCAAGTATCTTCTTTCTAATATGATGCTAAGCCCTGTTTGATAAGATGGATCCTCCTACTCCAAGAATTTGATTTGGTAATAAAAGATAAGAAGGGAGTAGAGAACGAAGTGGTTGACCATCATTCCCGCCTTGGCCTCTCTAATTCCCTTGAGACGACGAATATAAATGACATGTTCCCTGATGAATAACTGTTTAAAGTCTCCCATTCACCTTAGTTTGCTGATATTACTAATTATCATGCTACAGGTTTCACGCCGACACATTGGACTGTCCAAGATAAGAAGAAAATTTTCGCCGAGGTATGCAAATTCTTCTGGGATGATCCGTATTTGTTTAAATATTGCCTAGACCAAATGTTAAGGAGATGTGTGCTAGATAATGAACACCAAAGTGTCATCTCCATACGTCATTCTCAATCCTGTGGTGGTCACTTTTCTGTTAAAAAGACTGAAAAGACCTAGCTATATGTCCAGGAGGGGGGGGGGGGTGAATAGGACTATGCCAAATTAAAATTTAACAGTGTAATTTAAATGAATAAGATAGCCTTATAAACAATTGAATGAAAGATATAATTTTAAACAAATCACAGTACTGAAATGTAAAGCAATCTTCAAATAAAATAGAGAGGTTGATACCAATGTTGTTCTAAGGACAACCTTGCACCATAAAAACCAAGGGTTTATGGCAGGACAACCTTACTAGAACAATTTGAATATTAAAAACTCAAACCGAAAGGAAATAAAGGAAATAACAAGAAATTAAATTTTAAACTATTACAACATTCCCCACAATGCTTGAAATGTAAAAGATTACAACATTCACATCCACATATACATTCCACAACTTTGAATGATAAAAGATATAGAAATTCAAACAAGCATTTAAACCACAAAACACAAAGAATTTAGTGGTTCACCTGTGTGTACACCAACTATTAAACAACAGCCACACAGATTGCTACTCCACTCCTAATATCCTCACATAAGGGATATCAGCGTTCACTATGAAAATAGGTTTCACAGGTTCACCAAAAACCTTCACAATTGTGTCTTTCAAATGGGCTTACACAATTCAAAAACCCCACTTTCTGAGTTTTATGGCTCTCCTCAGATAACCACAAGATTGAGATTTTTCTGGCTTAATCTCAAACAAAAACCAAAATGAAGAAAATTTACAATAAAGTAAAATACCTGGATTTCTCCTTTTGTAGCATCCTGGAAGAACCAATCGGAGTAAAAGTTTGAATATAGAAGTTCAATTGTCCAATACTCACTTTGATATGGTTCTATGTTCTAATTGATTTTAAATTAAACCAATTGGTCTAGCTCTATTTGATTTTGATTCCAAGAAGAAGAATACAACAATTCCTCTTTTCAATTCAGATTGGAATGCAGAAACCAAATCAAATAAATAAAGCTAACAAGAGAAAATATGAAATATGCACAACGTAGCTTAAATAACACAAACTTATCTCAGTGTGAAGCCTTGATTATACGTGAATTGGATTCTTGAAAAACTCCGAAATTCATGTTCAATTTATAGATGCAAAAATCACGTCTACGACTGGTCGTGTGGCCACAACGACTGGTCCTAGGTCGAACTGCATTTTGAAATTTTAAGCGCGATCGGATAAACTGTTCTACGACTGGTCTTAGGATGTCCACGACTGGTTATGAGGCCTCAATGACTGGTCGTGACCATCCCACGACTGGTCATGAGAAACCAGGAATGGTCGCTGGAGTCTGAGTCGTAGCTGCAGGATTGGTCGTGAACGAGTCGGCACTGTTTCCATGACCCGTCGAGCAGACTCCAGGACTGGTCGAAGCTCAAAAAAAAAGTCTAAAAATTTGTAATAACTTAGGACTGGTTTTGGAATTTCTTGGAATGGTCGAGCCAGTTCTAGTACTAGTCGAATAAGGTCCAAGACTAGTCTTAGAATAGACCAAATACTTATAAAATAATCAGTTCAAATTATGTATTCAAAATGACCTACCCTAAGGTCAAACTAAGGTCATACAAACCTTAAATGTGAATTATGGACATCGAGTCTTCACTTCTTATAATGATGGTTGACCTTTGAAGATTGTGAAGCTTGAGATCTCTGATGTAGCTTGAACTTGAGATCTTCTTAAGCTTGGACTTCATCTTGTACCCTAGTCTTGAGTTGTACTTGAGACTTGAACAAGAAAATGCCTTTTGATGTAACTCTTGTTAAACTTGCAGAAGTAGTCAAAGAACTTGAACTTGAATTTCTTGAAGTAGATCTTCATTCTCAACTTTGAAGCATTGTGATGCAGTGCCTTGAACATACAAAACAACATGCTACACAAGACATAGATTTTGTTTTTGGCACCACAAAATTTGACAACTAAAGGGGCAAATAACAATTGCACTTACAATCTCCCCCTTTGTCAAATTTGTGACAAAACACACTTAACAAGAATATGATCATTATGAACATAAAGAATCATGCACTAGTTAATTATAGCATGATTAAAAAGTCATGCACCACTTGTCATTCACAAATACTTTCATTACTTACTCCCCCTGAGTAGCATACATAAATCCTTCATAAAAAATGATGCTTACTCTACTCCCCCACAATCCATATTCATCTCCATATTCATCTCTCCCATATAACCATTAAATTATTCTCCTCGTTTTTGTCACAATATGACAAAGGAAGAAAGGAAGAAATGATAGTGGAAGACCAATAAGAGAGTAAATAAAGGAATAACGAGTTAAGATATGCAAGTAAAAATAAGCAAATTCAAAGTTCGCATAGTATTAACCAGCTGAATCAAACGTTAGTCATACAAACTGAAGTAAAATCAAAGTTTACACACCAACAAAAGTAGTATAAAAGTTATTACAGACTAAAGATTAAAATACTTAATCAAATCCTGAGGAAGGAGCAGGTATGGTCGGATCAATTTGATGAAGGCCCTTATTTAAATGCCTAAGATACTTGTGCGTATATTTAAATTACAAATCATGGGCAGCATTCATGTTCTCTACCTTCTCCTCAAGAGCATGAAGATGAGTATCAAAATCTGATGGCTCATAGTCAGGATCACTTCCAAAGTCTGATTCAATTTCATCAAAAATATCATCCATATTTATATCATCAGGAGGAAGATCGCTACCTTCTTCTTCATTCCCTGCTTCAACACCACTATCACCCACATCTCTTTGGCCAGGTGCCAGTTCCAATTTCATCTTATTTAAATTAGAATTGTTAAACAAAAGATGATGAATAGGAGCCTCTCTGACAAGCACAATAACTAGCATGTGAGTAGCTAACATTGTCATAAGATAAGCAAATGGAATATCACTGTGTCCTGAATGGAGACGAAATTGAATGATGAAATGATATATGAAAGAAGGCAGACAGACTTTAGTACCAGTGATGATAAAATGCAAAACTCGAACCATAAAGGAAGTTAGGTCTGTTTTATTACCAGAACGAGGATACATGTTTGAAATAAAAATTCTATGAAGAACTCTGTATTTGGGTAACAAATATTTTGCGGGGAGCGCATTCCCTTTATGAGTCCATTGAATGCCTATATTACATAAATCTCTAGTTAACATCTATTTTTCTGATTCTGAAGGTTTTTCCATTAGAATATGAATAGGGATGCCCTCATCATTAATAGGTATTTCCATTAGATCCGCAATCAGATGACGGTCTACTGTAAATGGAACTTCTCTAGTATCAATATTAAAAGTTAAATTATCAGATGAAAATTCAGAGATACATGCACACATAGCCTGTGTAAAGTATTGGTATGCAGGCCCACCCCAATGTAGGATGTTATCTCAACCTATAGATTGGAGAAGAGGAAGGATACCAAAAGGAGCAATGTGATCAATAGACATAACTTTTTCAACAATGACATTGCACATACGCAAATCCCGTACATGTGCAGGATCATCTTCGAGTGATCGAAGATGACGCTGAGTGATAGGAGCTGATATGGAGGATGATGGACCACGGACAGTTTTCTTTTTCCCTCTAGCATCTATTTACTTAAAGAAAACCAAAGCACCAAGAAATCACAAAGGAAGTAGAGATGAGTTTTCTAAGATCAGCAAATGGAGTAAAAAAATCCTAAAATCTCAACAAAGCTTGAGATTAAGTATTCAAATGACAAAAATGAGAAGAATAAAGCATAAATCTGCAAGATTGACCAAAAAAATGCACTAACCTTGATGAATCAAACGGTTGGGTACGACTAGTCGTGCTTATGCCCATTGGAGAAGAAATAGGAAATGAGGAAGATAAGGTTTTCCCCCAAATTAAAAAGGTCCAGCACGCTACACGACTGGTCGAGGACCGTTCTCGACTGTGAAATAGCAGTGAAGACCGCTTGAGTAGAAATTGGAATATGTTAATATGTCCTAGAAGGGGGTGAATAGGACTTTTTAAAGATTTATGAGTTATTTAAAAATCCTATCACTCCAATCCTATTATGTATGCAATTTTCAGGATTACCCAAATGTAACTCTACTGGCTTTCAAGCCAAGTAGAGGATCCAATCACAAACTAATCAAGATATATCAATGTGCAACTTAGTCTATGTTGGATGTGACTGTGTGTCTGTGTGAGATGTGATCAGATATATGAATATGAATGCATTGACATGAATCACATATAGAGAAAAGCAATCACAAACACAGTCATTTTATAGTGGTTCGACGATAAGTCTACTCCACTCCCGGCAGCCGCACTCAACCCTTGAGTGTACCGGATTTCACTAAGGAGGTTTCCCAGGGTTCACCTCAAACCTAAGGTTTTAAATCAGGTTCACCTTCAACCTTTAAAGAGGTTTTACACGGTTTACCTCAAACCCAGAGTTTTACTGGTTCACTCCTAACCAGATGTTTATGCACTCCACAGAGCAAGGGTCCACACAACGCACCCGGAGGTTTCTACTCGATTCACCTCTAACCCTGGACTTTCACTGGTTCACTCCTAACCAAATGTTTATGCTCTCCACCGAGCAAGGGTCCACACAACGCACCCACCACGTACACTCCTACCGGAGGCCTCCTTGAGGACTTCAAAGGGTGAGAACCACTTAAGACCCAATCGTAGAAAGGAATGATCGCAAGTGTTCTCCTGGAGTCTAGATACTTACAGATAAGTTGATGAGTCCCGTTAAGCACAATGCCAAAGATCTCCTCCTCCTTGTTGACGAAGAGTCTTTAGGTCCCTTGATCCGCAACATAAGATGATATACCAAGACTAGGCTTAGGGTTGGGTCAAGAGTGAGATGGAATCCTACTCTCTAAAGATTTTTCTATAAGGAAGATAGAGTAGTTCCTCTCTTATGCATTCAAGGCATCCTAGCTTAATGATTTTCCATTAAGGTGATAGCTGGAGGATCCTTGAATGTGGAAGTTCATTCCTCAATCCACTCTATTGAATATCAATGGTGAGGGTGGATTGGAGGATGACCTCCCTCGAGAGAAAGGGCTTAGGGTATAAGATGTAAGTTGAAACACACAAAAGCTCTCTCTTCTTTCTCTCTTACAACAACAAAATACAAGTCCTCTATATATAGGCAAAAAGCTCCAACAAATATAAAACGGTCACATTTATGACAGAGTTCGATATCATCGAGCAGTTCGATATCATTGAGCGTATACTCTCGATAGCATCGATGGTCTGCTCGATGACTCGGACTCGATGTCATACGCTTTTGAAACTCTTTACCAATTGGTCGATGAATCGAAGCTATTGTCGATGTTATCGGATTTCGAACTCCTATTCCATCGATGATAGGTTCGATCCATCGACACTTTAAAAATGAGAGAGACTTGACTTTGAGATATTTCAGGTTTTCATGAATGATTGGGGGAACCGTCGAGGTCATTGGAATTTGAATGTCGATGATATCGAGATCAGAGTTAAGGCATCGATAAATTCAACTGATTTATCTTTGAACTTGCTGGACAGTTTATGACTTTGTTCGATGCAATCGATCTGGTGTTGATATCATCGATATTTGAATATCGATGAAATCGAAAAGCCCCCGATCATAGTTAAAAATCAACTTGAAATAACTACTGTAAGAAATGCGCGCCCACTGTCGATATCATCGATGGACCTCCGATCTTATCGATATTTGAATTCAGATCATATCGGACAGTCATCGATAGATCGAAGAATTTTGAGATTTTCATTAAAAAACAGGGGCGCTGGAAATCTGTTTGTTGATCTTATTGAACCACTCTTGATGGTCTCGAGATTTGAATATCGATGATATCGATATGTGTATCGATATATCGATAATTCATCCAGATATATTGTGAAGTTGCCGGACATATTTAGTGTTTTTATTGATGATATCGATAGGTGTATCGATATATCGATAAATTCGTCTAGATGAATATTTAGTTGCTGGACATTTTGGTCCTCTTATCGATAATATCGTTAAGGTATCGAAGACATCGACAGAGCCGGTCGATCATATCGAGGGTGCTTCGATAGAATCGACAAGGCGAGAAAAACTTAGAGATTTTTCTATTTTGCAAAAAAGTTTTCTCACTTAAAAAACCCTAAGATGTCTATCTTGTTTTAAGGGTTTTAATCACCTGGTGTTTTGAGACATGGGATGTGAGGCAATGATTTACCTATTTCGAGCTTCCACACATCCGGTTGAGGCAGACGCTTGAGATGATCTTCCTGTCGAGTTCTGCAGCCAGTCTGACTCACCACACACGTAACTTGACAAATCAGGGCACTAGCAGGTGCACTTTCAATCTCCCCCTTTGTCAATTACGTGACAAAATACTCAAAACACCCTAGAATACTTCTAAACGCACCCTAAATTGTGTGTACATGCATTTACACAATTTTTACAATTTTTCTACACCATGTGCACATTATAGAAGTATCTGCTCCCCCTTACTTCAAAACTCCCCCTTTCTTGGTACGGCTGCTCCCCCTAACACCTGCAACATATTAGATATACAATTTTTCATTCGGGGTGTTTTGAATTGTTCTCCCCCTTTTTGTTAGTCATTGGCAAAGGTATAACAAGTGATATTGACTGAAGCTTAAAATACTTGGGAGAACTAACCAGATAGAAGCAAAACAATTGATGTATAATGAGTAATACAATTCTAAAACAAACATCAATTTCAGAAGTCATGAATGCATGTAGGATAAGATAGATATTCATTAAAGGCATCACATGCATTCCAAATCAGAGACTTGATAAACTAGGGGAACTTAAGAAAAACAGAAATACGACATAACAAATTGATCATTCTATTCAGCTATAAAGTCAAAATATCATTCTCTATACTGCCAGAAACAGCAGTACATAAAAACATTCAGTCAAGCAAAAAATAAAAATAAAAATTATACTGTCCCACCCAGTAGTTACCAAAACACATATCATGCCCATATATGGGCACACAAAAAAAATGGAACTTGCACAGTCAACTCCTATCATCTTTGAGATTCACCATATGTGAGCAATTCCACCATTTGCTGATTCGTTTGCTGGAGAGCATCGACTTTTTCTTCGATCATGGTGAGACGTCTCTCACAATTGTGAAGTCGCTCCCTCATACTTGTCATACCATTCAGTAGGTAGCGTTCGAAGTGATGGGTTTGACGATTTGTTATAGACTCCAGACTCAGCAGTGGCATTCGATTGGATCCCCATGGATATGACGGAGGAGCATATGGAGCAGCTGACTATAAGAGAGCACTGTTCTCAGGAGGAACTGAAGGAAGATAGAGCTGTTGTGCCACCTGAGCTGTGTCACTGTCAAACCACTTCTCTAGATAGACTCTATCAGATGAGGCAGGTATACCAACATGATGAGCTAATTTACAGATGAGTACAGGAAAAGCCAGTGTATCCTGATAATTTCCTTGAAGGATCCGAATTAGCTGTTTAAGAAGAAGTGTTGGAAGGCACACCTGAACTTCCTAATATACATCATACAGCACATTCAGCACAAATGGAGACAAATGATTACCATTCACATCACAAGGATAGACATTGGACCCAAAAATACTGTGGAGAATTTTAAAAGTGGGTCCAAGATGATTAATGTGACGAGAAATAGTAGTTCCCTGACATAGTGCACATGTTATCTCGCCCCAGACACCAAGACCATTTAGATTCTGATTCGTAATAGGAATGCGAGTAACTTGGAGATCTAAGAGGTTGCTCACGGTGATGGGAGTGATGTGCTTGGAGTAATGCAGTAATTCTACTTGAATGCAAGGAAGTCATGGATCGTCACAAATAACATGACATTTGCTGAGGAAGTCTTGAATTACTCCAATTTGATAAGTACCACCAAGATTCAAAATTTTTTGCCATCCAATGACCTCTAGAAGCAGATCGACACCAAAAAACTCGATGGCGCTGTTGAGAACCAGACGTTCAACGACAGTGTCTGGATGTCTCACTGATGAAGTGAGTTGATGCATACTGGGTTGTTTTGCTTTCCCTTTTGAAGACTGAGAAAGGGACTTACCTTTCCTTTGTTCATGATTTTTCAGTGTAAGAGGCGAGTAAAGGTAAGGAAGGTCAACCAAGAGAATGGAAAGTACCCAACCAAATGTGAGATTAGACTCTAGAGTGGAAGGGATGGAAGGATAACTCCCGTTTCTTTTGACGCTTCTGGGACCCGTTGATGATCTTCTGGCCGAGGATTCGAGCAGAGAGCAAAACAGAAAAATTTTCAGAGAAATAAAATTCTTTCACTCGATCGCCTTTTGTCAGCCAAGAGTCTTCGATTTTATCGAACTTACTTTCGATTATATCAATGATCCACATCCGAAGTTATCGGCAATTGTTTTGATAGTAGTCCCGATCTGTGACTTTCCACATTCTGAAGAGACGTCGATGATATCGACCTAAGATCGATTAATCGGAAATGACAGATCGATAGGAATGAAGAGGAATATTTTTCTTTTTCAACCCTTCAAGTATATTAATAGCATACTCAGCAAAATTATGTATAATTACTGTACATACCAAAATTATAAACATATGTATGTTTATATACAAAATTTGAGGTCAAGAACCTCAGATGTATCATTTAAGGCTCAGCAAATTTTGCATCATTTCAGCAAATATCCAGGTCTAGATGCATGACTTGGACTTGTCCTTCTACGCTTGGAATTTCAGGGTATGTGAAGATTAGTCATAAGACAATTTTGTTTTTCTTTTTCTATCCATTTCTTCTTGTTAATCAATTGGAGTGGTGATGCAAGGGCATTGCTATTCTCCATATCCTTGAGAAGACTTTTGAAGTTCTGTATTTCTCTGGTTAATGATTTTTCATGTTTCTGACTAGAGTTGGGTTGAGTCCTCCCTAGTGTTATGCATTCAAACTTATAATGACCTGAATCACCGCACAAATGACATACTTGAGTTGTTCTGGTTTTGCTTCCAGAAGCAACAAATTTTTCAGTTCTAAGAGCTGCATTTCCAGTCCTATTTTTTCATATCCAAGCCCGCTTTTATCCTTACCAGGTCTTCCCATTCCTAGCAATTTTTCTAGCTTTTCACCACTCTGGGAAAACTTGTAGTTTATCTTGGCTATCTTCTTAGATTCTTCAAGATCAAATAGGAGTGTATGATTTTCATTGCAAAGAAGTCTATTCTTATCTTTCAGATGTTCAACTTGTTTGTTCAGTTTTTCATACTCGCTTTTAAGAAGGGTATTGATTTGTAAAGTTTTATCCAAATCTCTTTGCAACACTTGGTTTTTGTTCTCAGATATTCCGAGTCTTTTAAGGATGTTGATGCTATGAATATAAAGTTGATTATAGGCATCTTGCAACTTATCCTTTTCTATTTCTTCTTCATTTCCAGTTTCTTCATCATTAGATGGAAATGATTCCGTGGCTTGCTGTTCTTTTTCGTTTTCAGATTCGGTGGGAGTGATTGAAACAGTGGAAACCATAAGTATTTTCAATGATTTTTTATCTTCATTGCATTCTGAGTCACCGGATTCTGAATTTGACTCCTCAGTATCATCCCACGTGGTAGCCATTGCCTTGCCCTTAGTTCTTCTGTTTGGGCATTCGGTTGATAGGTATCCATATTCCTGATAGGCATAGCATTGTGGTTCTTTGGTTCTTCTACCAAATTTGCCTGTAGGAAGTTTGTTGTTCACCTTTCTCCCTCTAGAGGGATGACCGCGATTCTTTTGAAAGAATCTTCTGAATCTTTGTGCCAGCAAAGCCACTTCCTCATCTTCATCTTCCTTTTCACTCCCACTGTCCTCATGTATTATTTTCTTTGAAGTTTTCAGGACAGTTGTTTTGGATTTAGGGGCTTGAGTGAAGTGTAGTTCAAAAGTTTATAGGGAACCTACTATTTCTTCTACTTTCATTTCATTTATATTTCTACACTCCTCAATTGTTGTTACTTTGGGATTAAACCGTTCCGGTAGGGATCTTAGAATTTTCCTACAAATTTTTAGTACCGGAAATTTCTCTCCCAATCCAGCCATGGAGTTGCAAATGATGTTTAGCTTTGTAAAGAACTCTATAAATGTCTCATGCTCCTCCATTCTAAGATTTTCGAACTGTGAAGTCAGTAGTTGAAGTTTGGATCGCTTCATAGTGCTTTTGCCTTCATGGGTTGTTTCCAATAAATCCCATGCTTCTTTTGATGTCCCACACATGCTTATTTGATTGAAAATATCCTGGGACACGGCACAGTAGATAGCATTCATAGCCTTAGCTTCAAATGTTTGCCTTTCTTTGTCGAATACTGTCCACTTTTCTTTGGGTTTGGGATTTGTGATTGTTGTGCCACTATGAAGTATAATTTGTTCAGTAGGTGGCACATTCCGCTTTCAACTATATCCCAAACGTCATGATCCAAAGATCTCAGAAAGTAGTGCATTCTAGCCTTCCAGTATGCATAATTTGAACCGTCAAACACTGGAGGTCTTGTAACTAATGAGCCCTCTCCTTTAGCCATATTCCCAACTTCAGTCAAGATCACTCTCTAGGTGGTGAAGCCCGTAAAGAGAGACCCGTTTTGATACCAATTGAAATAGCGGTGAAGACCAATTGAGTAGAAGTTGGAATATGTCAATATGTCTTAGAGGGGGGTGAATATGACTTTTTAAAGACTTATGAGTTATTTAAAAATCCTATCACTCTAATCCTATCATGTATGAAATTTTCAGGATTACCCAAATGTAACTCTACTGGCTTCCAAGCCAAGTAGAGGATCCAATCACAAACTAATCAAGATATATCAATGTGCAACTTAGTCTATGTTGGATGTGACTGTGTGTGTGAGAGATGTAATCAGATATATGAATATGAATGCATTGACATGAATCACACATAGAGAAAAACAATCACAAACACAGTTATTTTATTGTAGTTCGACGATAAGTCTACTCCACTCCCGGCAGCCGCGCTCAACCCTTGAGTGTACTGGATTTCACTAAGGAGGTTTCCCAGTGTTCACCTCAAACCTAAGGTTTTAAATCAGGTTCACCTTCAACCTTTACAGAGGTTTTATGTGGTTTACCTCAAACCCAGAGTTTTACTGGTTCACTCTTAACCAGATGTTTATGCTCTCCACAGAGCAAGGGTCCACACAACGCACCCGGAGGTTTCTACTCGGTTCACCTCTAACCCTGGAGTTTCACTGGTTCACTCCTAACCAGATGTTTATACTCTCCACAGAGTAAGGGTCCACACAACGCACCCACCACATACACTCCCGCCGGAGGCCTCCATGAGGACTTCAAAGGGTGAGAACCACTTAAGACCCAATCCTAGAAAGGAATGATCGCAAGTGTTCTCCTGGAGTCTAGATACTTACAGATAAGTTGATGAGTCCCGTTAAGCACATTGCCAAAGATCTCCTCCTCCTTGTTGACGAAGAGTCTTCAGCTCCCTTGATCCGCAACATAAGATGATATACCAAGACTAGGCTTAGGGTTGGGTCAAGGGTGAGATGGAATCCTACTCTCTAAAGATTTTTCTATAAGGAAGATAGAGTAGTTCCTCTCTTATGCATTCAAGGCATCCCAGCTTAATGATTTGTCATTAAGGTGGTAGGTGGAGGATCCTTGAATGCGGAAGTTCATTCCCCAATCCACTCTATTGAATATCAATGGCGAGGGTGGATTGGAGGATGAACTCCCTCGAGAGAAAGGGCTTAGGGTATAAGATGTAAGTTGACACACACAAAAGCTCTCTCTTCTTTCTCTCTTACAGCAACAAAAGACAAGTCCTCTATATATAGGCAAAAAGTTCCAACGGATATAAAACGGTCACATTTATGAAAGAGTTCAATATCATCGAGCAGGTTCGATATCATTGAGCGTATACTCTCGATGGCATCGATGGTCTGCTTGATGACTCGGACTCGATGTCATACGCTTTTGAAACTCTTTATCAATTGGTCGATGAATCAAAGTTATTGTCGATGTCATCAGATTTCGAACTTTGATTCCGTCGATGACAGGTTCGATCTATCGACACTTGAAAAATGAGAGAGACTTGACTTTGAGATATTTCAGGTTTTCATGAATGATCGGGGGAACCGTCGAGGTCATCGGAATTTGAATGTCGATGATATCGAGATCAGAGTCGAGGCATCGATAAATCCAGCTGATTTATCTTTGAACTTGCTGGACAGTTTATGACTTTGTTCGATGCAATCGATCTGGTGTCGATATCATCGATATTTGAATATCGATTAAATCGAAAGGCCCCCGATCATAGTTAAAAATCAACCTGAAATAACTGTTATAAGAAATGCGCGCCCACTGTCGATATCATCGATGGACCTCCGATCTTATCGATATTTGAATTCAGATCATATCGGATGGTCATCGATATATCGAAGAATTTTGAGATTTTTATTAAAAAACAGGGGTGCAGGAAATCTGCCTGTCGATCTTATCGAGCCACTTTCGATGGTCTCGAGATTTGAATATCGATGATGTCGATATGTGTATCGATACATCGATAATTCGTCCAGATATATTGTGAAGTTGCTAGACATATTTAGTGTTTTATCAATGATATCGATAGGTGTATCGATATATCGATAAATCCGTCCAGATGAATATTTAGTTGCTGGACATTTTGGTCCTCTTATCGATAATATCGTTAAGGTATCAAGGACATCGACAAAGCAGGTCGATCATATCTAGGGTGCTTCGATAGAATCGACAAGGCGAGAAAAACTTAGAGATTTTCATATTTTGCAAAAAAGTTTTCTCACTTTAAAAACCCTAAGATGTTTATCTTGTTTTAAGGGTTTTAATCACCTGGTGTTTTGAGACACCGGATGTGAGGCTATGATTTACCTATTTCGAGCTTCCACACATCCGGTTGAGGCAGACGCTTGAGATAATCTTCCTGTCGAGTTCTGCAGCCAGTCTGACTCATCACACACGTAACTTGACAAACCAGGGCACTAGCAGGTACACTTTCAGACTAGTCGTACCACGACTGGTCGAGCACGTCCTCGACTGGTCGTGTACCAACAAAAACATGCATTTTTCATAAAAAATTAAAATTTAAACCTATAAATTATCAAATATATATACACTATGATACACATATGCATGAATAATCAATTTAAATTACACACACCAAGATCAAATTTCAATTTATTAAACCTGCTTTTGTCGAGCGGTTTAGTGAAAATGTCAGTAAGTTGAGTCTCGGTCGGAATGTAATCTAAAGAGATTATTTTTTCTTCCACTAATTCACGAATGTAATGATACCTAATGTCAATGTGCTTGGTACGTGAATGCTGGATTGGATTTTTTAAAATATTTATAGCACTGGAATTATCACAATATAATATCATTGATTCCTGTACAATTCCATAATCGCTTAACATACGTTTCATCCAAACAAGCTGAGTACATGCATTTCCAGCTGCGATGTATTCAACCTCAGCAGTAGAGAGCGATACAGAACTTTGCTTCTTACTAAACCAAGAAACTAAACAATTTCTGATATAGAAACAACCACCACTGGTTGATTTTCTATCATTGATATTACCAGCCCAATCAGCATCTGAATACCTAGCCAATTGAACACTAGTATCATATAGATACCAGAGACCCAAATTAGCAGAACTTGCGACATATCTCATAATCTGCTTAACAACAGTTAGATGAGATTCTTTAGGATTAGATTGATATCTAACGCAAATAATAACACTTAAAGTAATATCAGGTCTACTTGCTATTAAATAAAGTAAACTGCCAATCATGCTACGATATAGTTTAAGATCTAGTCTTAAGGTTGTACTCATAGGAGTATCAAAATACTTACCATTCTCAAATCCGAACTTTTTGATTAAGTTTAAAGCATACTTGGTTTGAGAAATAAAAATACCATCAGGTTGTTGTTTTACTTGCAACCCTAGGAAATAATTTAATT
This sequence comes from Magnolia officinalis, assembly GCA_021015155.1. Classification (NCBI taxonomy): domain Eukaryota; kingdom Viridiplantae; phylum Streptophyta; class Magnoliopsida; order Magnoliales; family Magnoliaceae; genus Magnolia; species Magnolia officinalis. The sequence goes on along the minus strand of JAJHSJ010000009.1, from coordinate 59,046,160 downwards.
CTCCAACCATGCTCATTTCGAACTTAGATTTCATTAAATCTACAAACTCAGCAGTCATGTTAGTACAGGTAGATCCATAAATAATATCATTAACGTAGATTTGTACCATTAAGATATGATCGTTATGTTTCTTACCAAACAGAGTTTTGTCAACACTTCCCATTAGAAAATTATGACTTAGTAAAAACTTAGTCAATTTTTCGTACCATGCCCTGGGAGTTTGTTTCAAACCGTAGAGAGTCTTTTTAATGCGATAAACATGATCAGTGTTCTTAGGGTCTTCAAAACCCGTTGGTTGTTCAACATAAACTTCTTCATGTAGATCACCATTTAAGAAGGCACTCTTTACATCAATTTGATAAATTTTGAATTTTTAAAGCAAAATGGATATGAATAGTCTGATTGATTTAAGACGAGCTACTAGGGCAAAGATTTCATCGTAATCAATCCTTCTATTTGAGTGTACCCTTGTATAACCAGTCTTACCTTGTTTCGAATAATATTACCAAGTTCATCAGACTTATTTTTGAAAATCCACTAGTTCCTATAATGTGTTTATCTTTAGGTCTAGGAACAAGATACCAAACATCATTTCTCACAAATTGGTTAAGTTCTTCCTGCATAGCAACTATCCAGTTTTCGTCAGAAAGTGCTTCTTTTACGTTAGCCGGTTCAATTTGGGATGTAAAGCATACGTAATTACATATGTCTTCTATTTGTCTACGAGTGCACACATCAGTGATAGGGTTTTTAAGAATTTGAGTGGTTGGATGATCTTTAACAGTCCTCAGTTCAGAATTAGTTTGATTTGATGAAGTATCTGGTTTGTCAATTAAAAGAACTTCACAATTATCTGAACTTGGGGCAGGTGTATTCAAGTGATCGTTAATGACCACATTGATGGACTCTTGAATAACACTGGTCCTTTTGTTCAATACTCGATATACACGACTGTTTAAAGAATACCCTAAAAGGATACCTTCATCACTTTTAGTATAAAACTTTCTCAAATTTTCATGGTCATGTAAAATATAGCACTTGTACCAAAAACTCGAAAGTATTTGATAGTAGGCTTCTTATCAAACCAAAGTTCATAAGCGGTTTTATTATTTGACTTACTTGTATAAACCCGGTTGATCGTATAGCAGGTAGTATTTACAGCTTCAGCCCAAAGATTTTTAGGGAGCTTCATACTATTTAACATTATATTAGCCATTTCTTGAAGCACTCTATTTTTTTCTTTCAACAATTCCATTTTATTGTGGTGTTTTAGGTGCAGAGAATTCTTACAATATTCCCTGATCACTCTAGAATTTCTCAAAACTGATATTGTCGAACTCAGATCCATGATCAATACGGATCTTACAAACTTGAGAACTTTTTTCAGTTTGGATCCGTTTGAGAATCCTTTTTACTTCGTCAAGGGTTTCTGATTTATCTCTTAAGAAGGCTACCCATGTGAATCTGGTAAAATCATCCACGATTACCAGTATGTATTTTTTGCCATCTCGACTCTCTGTCCTGGTAGGTCCTACAAGGTCCATGTGGAGAAGTTTGAGCGGTTTTGATGTGGAATTAGAGTTCACCTTTTTATGAGCACTTCTAGTTTGTTTGCCAATCTGGCATTCGCCACATATCTTGTCTACTTTTTGAAGTTTAGGTAGACCTCTTATTAGTTCTCCTTTGCTCAATCTGTATAGATTACGGTAGTGTACATGTCTAAGGCGTTTATGCCATAATTCTGTCTCATGGGTATGGACCGTGTAGCACGATTGATTAGATGAGCTACCATCGCTTACAATATAGTAGTTTTCAGAAGTCCTGCGACCAGTTAATATTACAGAACCCTTTGTGTTTAAAATTTCACAACCTTGATTAGAAAAGTTCACGCTGTGATTGTTATCTCATATTTGAGATATGCTTAACAGGTTGTGTTTTAGCCCCTCAACATATAAAACATTCTTAAATAAGGGAAGGTTATAGAGTTGAATCGTACCATGGCCAATATTCTTCCAGTTACTACCAACCCATCAGTCATATCTTTAAAGTCGGTGAATAAAGCCTTGTCGCCTATCATATGCCTAGAGCACCCACTATCTAGGTACCACTTTGTATGGCTTGTCGCTTTGAATGCAGTGTGGGCAACCAAGCAGGTAACCTTAGGAACCCATTTCATAACTATTTTGGGTTTAGGAGTATAGTTGGCTTTCTTATGTTTGTAGTTGTTATAAGACTAACCCACTGAGTTAGATTTTAAGAGCTCCTTAAGTAGATCGACTATTTTCTCAGCTAAAGGGTTTCGATTTTGATTTTTGTAATTGATATGGTTACCTTTAGTTTTGAAATATTGAAAAGTTTTAACATTTTTAAAAAACTTTTGACTTGAACTTTTCTCTTTTGAGTTAGAGGATTCTCCTTTCACAAACTTAGGAGGAATATTCTTTTGTTTAGGAGGGATATTTCTATTGTATCCCAGACCAGATCGGTCGCCACATTTTCTTAATCAAGTTAAAAGTTTTTCTAATTTTGGATCACCTTGGGCATACCTCCATGTATCCTTTAAACTCAAAAGGGAAGAGTCTTCAAGTTTAAGTTTATCATTTTCAGATTTCAGATTTTCAATAAGGGTGGTTTTGAAATCTAGATCACATTTGCATTTTTCAAAACAATCTGAAAGGTGAGATTTTTCTAAAATAAGAGACTCAAATCTTTCTCTAAGCCCTGAAAACCTTTCTTTTTGAAGCTTTAGCTTTACTACAATCTTACGACTTTCCTTGTGTAGGGCATTATAAGCATCTTGAAGATCTTCTTCATTATCATGATCACTATTCAATTTTTCTTCACTGGTTGAATCATCATGATCTGAAAAAGTGAACTTGGCTAGAGTCATAAGGGCTTTGACTTCATTGCCTGACTCGGTTTCAGATTCTTCTGATTCAGAAGAGGCTTCCGTGCCAGAAGATTCATCTCAAGTAACCAGTATTCCTTTCCTTTTAGGTTTGTCCTTTTTAGGACACTTGTTTGCTAGATGCCCATACTCTTGGTAGTTGTAACATTGATTATCTTTCAAAGATTGCTAAGATTTAGATCTAGATTTAGATCTCTTCTTATCATTTAATTTTTGAAAGTCAACCCTCTTTTTACTTTTGAAAATCTTATAAAACTTTTTCGCTAAAAGAGCCATATCATCTTTAAAATTTTCAAAATCAGAATTTTCTTGAGAAATACATTTGGAAGACTTAAAGGCTATAGATTTACCTTTAGGAGCTTTAAAGTTTAACTCATAGGTTTGTAAAGACCCAACTAATTCTTCTACCCTCATATTGTCCGTATCACGAAGTTCCTAGAACGCAGTCACCTTTGAGTTGAATCGTTCAGGTAGTGAGCGTAGTATCTTTGCACACACTTTACTTTCTGGGATTTTATCACCAAGACCCCACATAGAGTTTACAATGTCATTCAGTCTAGTATAGAAGTCCATGAACATTTCATTTTCTTCCATATGTATTTCCTCAAATTTAGTTGTGAGGATTTGGACTTTAGATTTCTTAACAATTGATGTACCCTCGTGTGTCATTTCTAAAATATCTCAAGCTTGCTTTGCAGTATCACAGGATATAATTCTTTTGAACTCATCCGGTGATAGTGTGCAAGTGATTGCATTTAGTGCTTTTGCATTGACACTACTCTCACTTTTCTGAAGTGTGGTCAAAGAAAAATAAGGTGATATTCTCATTGATTTTGATCCATCGATACCAGTCACTTAAGTGGTAGGAGGGATCCATTCAGTCACTGTGGCTTGACTCACACTCTTATCCATTGATTTGAGGAAAATCCTCATTCTGGCTTTCCAATAGGCATAGTTGGAGCCATTAAATGGTGGAGGCCTAGTGACCGAAAGGCTATCAAAATTTGACATCTTATCAATAACTTAGATCGATTAGCTTAGGAAATGAATCCAAAAAATAAAGAATTAAAAACGAGCTATTAGGCTCTGATACCACTTGAAAAGGCCTAGCTATATGTCTTAGAGAGGGGGAGGGGGGGGGGGGGGGGTGAATAGGACTATGCCAAATTAAAATTTTAACAGTGAAATTTAAATGAATAAGATAACCTTATAAATAATCGAATGAAAGAAAGAACTTTAAACAAATCACAGTACTGAAATGTAAAGTAATCTTCAAATAAAATAGAGAGGTTGATACCAATGTTGTTCTAAGGACAACCTTGCTGTAACGCCCTGAAAATCGGGGGTCGAGCATAAACTCAACTCCCGAGTTCCAGAACATCACTTATGCAACAAAATGAATGATGATTGAATGTTGACTGTATTCAAGCATTGAACATGAGTGAGATTAAGCCAAAACAACATATCATACTCCAGAGACAATTAAATTTGCAAGCGGAAGACTGTGATAGATAGATAAAATATATATACTTATGATGAGTCTCCAGAGTGTGATAACATTACCAGGTTAAATAAATACAGGCGCAGTTCTAAAATGTACCAAATGTGAGGAAGTGTAATGCCTCCTATCCCAAGAACCATAACCCCGTCAATACAATACCAGGTCTTCATTGGCCTGTCAGAAAGTTACATGTAAGAGACCTCCTCCTCCACATCATAGAAGTCTGGCTCTGCTTCATAAGCATCGCCATCACCTGAAACTCAACAAATCTGGTGAGTGTTCGGAACACCGTCCCGTAACGTGGGAGTGAGTGATCAACTCAGTGGAACAGTAAAGCATAAGTTAACATGTTATCAAATCAATCAAGCAGTAATGATAAAGCAGTACAAATCAAGCATTTCTAACTACTCTTGTTAAGTGCAAAAATGATATGACATGATGCTGTATGCCCTTGCCAAACCACCCTCAAGCGACATCATCTTACGTTCGCGAATGCTAACTCCCTCAGTGCGCCACATCTACAAAGCACATGCGGTGCGATGATGCTCATGATTACCAAGTTTTTATTAGTCCATTTCAAACAGCAGTATTGGGAAACTAAGGTACCTCCCTTGTATCATTCCCAAACATGATCCATTCTAGGGTCGTCAATCCTAGATAATCTCATACGATATTATGGTTTGAGAAGCGTAGTGAAGGCATCGCAAAGGGCTCGTCACCCGTCAGCGCAGATACAGATCTCACCGTATGCGGCTCAATTGCTGGCCGTCAGCTCGAGTACAGGTCTCACCGTACTCGGCTCAATCACTAGCTGTCAGCTCAAGTACAGGTCTCACCGTACTCGGCTCAACTCACACTCTAGTTGCTGTGAAAGACTCGTGGCCAATCACAGACCCTTGGAGTGTACTCGATGATACCACGGAGGACTCGTCGCCCGTCAGCACGAGCACAGATCTCACCGTACTCGGCTCTCGCCGAAGTATCGACAGCTCGAATACAGTGTCCCATACCACCGTATTCGGCTCACGAGGTGGTTGCGCAATGGTCACTACGGGGAGGCACATGGCCCCAGCGTAGGCCGACAGCTCGACCACGGTGTCCCATACCACCATGCCTGGCTCATGCGTCTTAGCGGATCGAGGTACCATTGTTAAAAAGGGGTTTCACTGGTAAGTTTGGTACCCTAGGTTCAAGCAGTAGCGTCCAAACAGGGTGAACATGCATAAGGCAGATCGGGTTACTTGACGAGCTCGACTAGCACGATCGCCCGTTGAGCTGCACGACATGAAGTGCATAAACAACTTCGTGTGGCCTAGCCACTGCCGACAGGCAACGCACGACTCGAGTTCGTCGAACACATCCCACGTGGCAAATGAATCTCAGCCACGAGTTCAATCTCGTTACCAATTGCCTGGACTATAATCATAGCCCCAAACACAATCAATTACCGAGATATAAAGCAGTAATGGATCAGGATTCAAATCATACAATCAGTCTGGTATTATCCGTTTAGGGCTGCCAGGGCTGTTGCACGCACTCGTTGCTCTGCTCCCCCATCACCCATGACGGATCATACAACATAAATATAAATTTAAACATATGCATTACATAGTTAAAATCATAAACAGTTGAGCATGTTATGAAGCACAACACAAGCATGAGTTTGTACATGTTCAAATCCTAATCACACAACTATCAAAGGAGATCATACACATAGTGAAAAGAGGTTGAGAATCATATCTCAACACCCTTATATTACAATTTGCCAACTACTACACATTCAGACATTTCAAGAAACACTTAAACAAACATACATCAACATACATGACATATGTCGATCACATAGGCATTAGGCCAAATCCTTTCGCTAGGGAGTTGCCCCAATCATAACACGCGTACACCCACGACGGATAGTCATGGCATGCAGGAACCCAAGTTCCATATTCATTCAGCTATTTTCACAAATACTTGGGCCACACATTTTAGCACATATAGTGTATACTGGCCGTGGCGTGATTTAGGGCAAATCCTTTCGTCAAAGGGATATCGCCATTACAACAATCATATATCCATGACAATTAGTCATGGCGAGCACGAATGAGAATTCTATACTCATTCAGCCATTTTCAGAAACACTTAGAGTACACTATTCCAACATACATAGTGTATGTTAGCAAACATGTATTAGGGCTATTCTTTCGCTAAGCGGTTATTTTATCCGCGTATACCATATTCATACAACAATTAATCATGACAATTATATTTCCAAAATCCGCACGTACGCGGCATTTCTAAAATACGCAATTTCAACATACATGACATTTACACATGAACATGTATTTTTGCGATTCTTTTCGCCAAACTAACATTTTACCCACATATGATATAATCAAACATTAAATAAACATGTCAAACATTTTCCCAACAAAAATACTTATACGGTATTTCTACGTATATCTGGAGTATGTGAAATTCCATATTCTTTATCGCTAATCGAAACAGGAAACGGAAAGCACTTTGTACATGTGCATTTGCATGCAGATCATGAATCTATCATTATCTGACATTGAAAGCGTTGAAAAATGTAACTTATACGCTTAAAGTCCTCACCTCAGCCCTTGGAATTCCAACAAATTAGCAAGGGTGTTGGAGCTTCCGTATACGGGAGTTTCCTAGCCTAAAGACCGCATTCGATTAGTCTTTCCATAACCTATCACTAATCAAGCTCAAATCAGACCTAGGGTTAGGGTTTCTTACCTTCAAATGGGGTGGAAACCGCCGGAAAATCCCCTGGAATAGGGCGGTGTAGGCCGTGGGAGGAGTGGAAGCAGCAGGAGGAAGATCGGCCTCGATCTCCAAAACTTTCTCTCTCTTTTCTCTCTTTCTCTCTAAGGGTTTGGACCCAAATTCGTATGGCTGTGAGAGGGGCTGTTCTAAGCCCCTTTTATAGCCTAGAACATGTCCAAAATAGACTCAGGTTCAAGGGTGGCTGCATATATAGGCAGTTCGCCACTTTCAAAGCTCAAAAGGGGTGTTCTGGTAGCCCTCTTTGAGCCAAACGTCAGACTTAAGCTCACCCTCTGCGGATCTACGTGGGATTACGTTTTCGACTCGATCGGATTCCCAGATCGCACGTGGCGGACCACTTTCAGTTCAACGGTCCGTGGGCCACGATCAGAATTTCTGAGTACATGTAAATGTTCCTGAAATTTTTCTTAATCCGAGGGTGTAATTTGGTCTGATTCCGACGGTCAGGTTGCTTAATACTGACGCGCAACCGAAAGGTGCCAGATCACTATTCCAGATATTTTCATTTCAAAAGGAATAGTGTTTTTCACACACCCTCGCTCCGGATCGAAATAAATGGCCGTCGGACATCGGAATCATCTGATTTTTAAGATGATTGTCAAGCCCAGTGGGGCGGTCCTAGTTCCTTAGCTTCATGTTAATCGGACTCCCGATGTGCGGTCTAGACCTAATACGAAGTTTCGTTCATTCCCGAGAGCAGATGGGAAATGAGTTTGGTTCTAAACTTTAGGGTAACCTAGAGTCACTGATTTTGCAAGTTTGGGTCTTGCAGATCGTATTTAAAGCGATCCCAACGGATTTCATGGCTAATCGAGTTTGCACTTAGTTAACTTTGTTAAATTTCTAAAGGATTTAATCCTAATTGTTTTCTGGTTGAGATGGTACTTAGGCCTTTGTAGTTTGTATATAAAGTGATCCAAGTTTTACTACTTAGCTAGTTTAAGTTAGTGTCTAGGGCGAAAGTGTTTTGAAAAATTGAAAGCACAAGGTAGTGAAGGGTGGGATTTGTGAAGAAAATGGTTTAAGACGGGATTTGAGGCTTTGAATTGAGCGTTTGGGAAGTTAAACCTGTGTTAGGATTGACCCATCGCCTAAGGACGTCTAATTCCAGGTTGACGAAAATCCGGGATGTTACACTTGCACCATAAAAACCAAGGGTTTATGGCAGGACAAACTTACTAGAACAATTTGAATATCAAAAACTCAAACTGAAAGGAAATAAAGGAAATAACAATAAATTAAATTTTAAATTATTACAACATTCCCCACAATGCTTGAAATGTAAAAGATTACAACATTCACATCCACATATACATTCAACAGCTTTGAATGATAAAAGATATAGAAATTCAAACAAACATTCAAACCACAAAACACAAATAATTATAGTGGTTCACCTGTGTGTACACTAATTGTTAAACAACAGCCACACAGATTGCTACTCCACTCCTAATATCCTCACATAGGGGATATCAGCGCTCACTATGAAAATAGGTTTCACTGGCTCACCTAAAATCTTCACAATTGTGTCTTTCAAATGGGCTTTTACAATTCAAAAACCCCACTTTCTGAGTTTTCTGGCTCTCCTCGGACAACCACAAGATTGAAAATTTTCTGGCTTAATCTCAAACAAAAACCAAAATGAAGGAAATTTACAATAAAGTAAAATACCTGGATTTCTCCTTTTGTAGCAGCCCGGAAGAACCAATCGGAGTAGAAGTTCGAATATAGAAGTTCAATTGTCCAATACTCACTTTGATATGGTTCTAAGTTCTAATTGATTTTAAATTAAAACAATTGGGCTAGCTCTATTTGATTTTGATTCCAAGAAGAAGGAATACAACAATTCCTCTTTTCAATTCAGATTGGAATGTAGAAACAAAATCAAATAAATAAAGCTAACAAGAGAGAATATGAAATATGCATAACTTAGCTTAAATAACACAAACTTATCTCAAAGTGAAGCCTTGATTATACGTGAATTGGATTCTTGAAAAACTCTGAAATTCGTGTTCAATTTATAGATGCAGAAATCGTGTCTACGACTGGTCGTGTGGCCACCACGACTGGTTCTAGGTCGAACTGTATTTTGAAATTTTAAGCGCGATCGGATATACCATTCTATGACTGGTCTTAGGATGTCCATAACTGGTCGTGAGGCCTCCACGACTAGTCGTGACTATCCCACGACTGGTCGTAAGAAACCAGGAATGGTTGCTGGAGTTTGAGTCGTAGCTGCAGGACTGGTCGTGAACGAGTCGGCACTGTTCCTACGACCGGTCGAGCAGACCCCAGGACTGGTCGAAGCTCAACTAAAAAATTTCGAAAAATTGCAACAACTTAGGACTGGTCTTGAAATTTCTTGGACTGGTTGAGCCAGTTCTACGACTAGTCGAACAAGGTCTAGGATTAGTCTTAGAATAGACCTAAACACTTATAAAATAATCAGTTCGAATTATGTATTCAAAATGACCTACCCTAAGGTCAAACTAAGGTCATGCAAACCTTAAATGTGAATTATGGACATCGAGTCTTCACTTCTTATAATGATGGTTGACCTTTGAAGATTGTGAAGCTTGAGATCTTTGATGTAGCTTGAACTTGAGATCGTCTTAAGCTTGGACTTCATCTTGTACTCTAGTCTTGAGTTGTACTTGAGACTTGAACAAGAACATGCCTTTTGATGTAGTTCTTATGAAACTTGTAGAAGTAGTCAAAGAACTTGAACTTGAATTTCTTGAAGTAGATCTTCATTCTCAACTTTGAAGCATTGTCATGCAGTGCCTTAAACATACAAAACAACATGCTACACAAGACATAGATTTTGTTTTTGGCACTACAAAATTTGACAACTAAAGGGGCAAATAACAATTGCACTTACAAAGACCACGACCAAAATTTTGTAGTGCGGCTTTTATTGGCCCATTATGTTCAAGGAGACTCATGAGTTTTGCAAAGCTTGTGAATGTTGTCAGAAATTGAGAGCATTGTCCCATCGAAATATGATGCCTTTGAACCCCATTCTGATCATTGAAACATTTGATTGTTGGGGCATCGATTTCATGGAATTATTCCCTCAATCTTTTGGAAATTTGTATATTTTGCTAGTAGTAGACTATATCACTAAATGGATCGAAGTGATCCTATGCCAGAACAATGATCATCAAATGGTCATTAAGTTTTTAAAAGAGAACATCCTTTCCCGGTTCGGAACACCTCGGGCCATCATTAGTGATGGAGGTTCACATTTCTGTAATAAGCCATTTGTGAACTTAATGAAGAAATATGGTATCTCCAACAAAGTGAGCACTCCATACCACCCACAAACAAGTGGGCAAGCCAAAATTTTCAATAGGAAAATTAAACATATTTTGGTAAAAATGGTTAACTCTGACCATAAGGACTGGTCAATCCAATTGACTGATACTTTTTGGGCTTACCATACTGCATTTAAGAACCCTATTGGAATGTCTCCCTTTAGAATTGTCTATGGGAAGGCTTGCCACTTGCTTGTGGAGTTGGAACATAGGGCCTACTGGACAATTAAAAAATCTAAACTTCAATTTGGACAACGCTGGCTCACTGCGCAAACTTCAGTTGAATGAACTGGAAGAGATCCTAAATGATGCATATGAGACTCGAGAATTTACATGGATAAGATGAAGGTGTTTTATGACCAACACATTCTTCAAAAATCATTCATACTAGGTCAGAAAGTCATTTTGTATAATTCTCAGTTACACATTTTTTCGGGTAAACTCCGATCTCGTTGGGCTGGCCCTTTCACTATTACTAATATTTATCCTCATAGGGCTATCAAGATTCAGAATCCAAAGAATGGCAATGAATTCAAAGTAAATGGACATCATTTAAAGCCATTTATTGAAAAATTTGATTCAGTGGACACGTCAATACCTCTGATTGACCCTGTTTACCAGGATTGACCTCCTAGTCTGACGGAGGTATAGGTAGATTTATTTGCTTTCATATGATTTAGGATTAAGATAGTTTGCTTTCCACTGTTTAGGATAGTTTACTTTCTGTTGGTTTAATTCTTGTGCTAACCCATCTTTACACCGAGACCATTCGAAAAGCCTCAAAATTCCTTCTTCAGGTATTCCTTTCCATTACTTCCCTTCTCTTTTCATTGCCTCTTTTACATTACATGCTTATTTCTTTTACATTGAGGACAATGTAGATTTTTCAGTTGGGGATGGGTGATTAAGTGAACTAATTAGTGTTTTTTTAGTTTTGAGCAAATTTTTTTAAAAAAGTTAATGTTTCAAGTTGAAATCTATTTAAGAAGCGATGAATTGTGTACTTAAGAATGTGTTGAGTATGACAAAAACAGAGATTGAATTTTGGATTGTTGGAGTTTGATCAACGAAGTAATCTATCACCTAAGTTCTTGCACTTAATTGATTAAGAGATAGTTTAAATATCATGTTTATCTAAATCACAAGACACATTCAATTTGTCTTCGGTAAGACATATTAGAAGTTCTGATTGTTAGTATGTGAATCATTGATAGATGATGAGAATTGAGTCTGGAGAATTTTATCCACCTTAAAAGAAGAAAAGAACCAATTAAAAAAACAGGAGATTGACAAAGAGGTCATGAAAAGGAATAAAAAGAATGAAAAATATGGAAAAGGATGCAAAAATAAAAAGAATGAATAAAAAATTGACCGTCGATATTAAATCAAAGACTGAAAAAAGAAGGAAAAAGAGAATAAGTTTGGAATCAGTACTTGAGTTTTAAACTAATCTTGAAGTGATGAGTATTGCTAACATGATGAACTAATAGTATTCGTACAGGAAGTAAGTTGATTTTCACTGAGCACATTGAAAAACTTGATATGCAAATTATGCTCAATTTAATTACTTGATTGGTTGCTTATGTGGTTCGGCTCTAAGTTTTCAAAATCCCACTTTCATATCTTAATTCTACCCATTTTACTTGGGTGTACAAAAGATTGTTTTCCAATAGAGGTTTTGGACATTAAGGATTGAGATTTATTTCACGCATACTTTACTCGAGACTAGCAAAATGTTAGTTGGGGATTGTGTTAAGGGTCAAATATTGCATATTATCCCCATTTATATCTTGGTTTTATGAACATGATAATGCTTAATATTCTATTTTACTCATATTTGTGTTGCAAGGTAAATTTAAGAGCTTGAATTGAAAAGGGTGCTAAAAGCATGGATTTGATGCTTAAGAATCACCAAGGCAAGGGATGGATCTTAGGATACCAAGATTGAAGAATTCACATGCCAAAGATCCAAGAAAACTATGTGAGGAATAAAGAGAATCAAAATTTTGAAGTGAAGAAAAGGAATCCTAAAATCGTCCTAAAAAAGCATATTCTGAAACTCTAGGTCATTCTATGAAATTGCGCAGAGTGAAGTCTATTTTGGAAAACTGCGCAGAGTGAAGTCTATTTTAACAAACTGCGTAAATTTGAGAAGCTTTCTAGAGTTTTCTAACTAGGTGTAAAAGTTGAAGTCCTACAATTATAAATAGGACTCCCTAGGATGTTCTTAGGCATCTTATAGGGTTTAAGGAGTAGAGAAAAAGGGTGGAGAAGCCGTCGCCAAGAGTTTTTCTTCTTCTTCCTTAGATGTTTTCATGTTTTTCTTAAGAGACTTTGGTCCAATCATGTCTATGGTTGGTTAAACCTCTTAGCTAGGGCTAAAAAGTAAAGCTTATAGTGTGATGGGATGTTTCTCTCGCTTTGATTCATGTTTATGATAAACCTTCTTTGATTCTATTTTGATATTTAAGGAATACTTTCAGTTTTTAATGGTTTATTGTGACTCGAATTATAGTAGATCTGCAATAGCTTTGAGTATCTTCTTTTCCTTATTTTGAGATTGCAGGATTGGTAAATCCTGTTGTTGGCCATCGTCCCATGGGAATGGTTTGGTGATGGAATCCCTTCCAATTATTATAATTCTCCTCCATTGAGAATTAGGTCAAGGAAAGTTCAGATTTGATCTTAATTGTTATATCTTCCAATTGGATAGGATATGACTCTAATTCCAATTGTGGTACTTGAATCAAGTAAGAGGGCTCCCTGATCACTGCAAGTGGATCCTTGGTGCTCTAGTTCACTTTTCATATTTGATAAATCCTTCATAATTACTCTCTTTTATTCCATATTTAGACTTAGATCTTTTTCTAGTTCTAGTTACAGTTCTTTTCAGAACACGTACAAGTTTAGTCCATGTGGATTCGACCTCGTTCTCATGAGTTATTACTACATCGTGACCCTACACTTGGGGTTGTGAATAGACCCCAAGTCTAGCATGACTTGTTCAATTCAAAATTTTCTTATGATGCATAAGATCGTAGGGCTATCAGAGTCTTTGTATTTTGGGAGAGCATTTTACTTGATAATCGCCCTCATTTTTTCCGTAAAAAAGGCTTTCTTATGTGCATTTAGTTTTCGTTTAACTGTGCAAAGGTCCTTAAGAAATGTGGTATGAGGGAATTTGCTTAATCGTATCTAACAATGGAATGTTAATTTTGACTTAGTGGAAACTCTCTAAGATGTCATGATTCTCTGATAGGCATTTAGATGAGACAAGATGTTTGGAGAACAGAGCCGAGGGTTTGTTCTCATGCACTGACTCTTTGTCATGTGGGGTAGGGCTTAATCCATCCTCACTATTAGATTTATCTAAATCCTTAGCCATGTTGGCCTTTATCGGTATCGTCTTGTCTATTTCATTTCTACTTCTAAGAGTGGTGATGAACTTGGCTTGTTCCACATGTGAATTAGGAGGATTCAAATCACACACACTTCATATTGTCCTTTTGGGTTAGGCTAAGGTTGGGCCGGAAAGGTCCCTTTCTCCCTAACAGTCAATTGTGATTCACTACGTATTGTCCTTTTGCACATAATCTAGCCAGCACAAACCTGATGACTAATTGTTTTTCTATATGGATCAATTCATCTAGGGTAGGTTGTTTGGGACTTAAAGGGGTCTAGGGCTAGGATTACTGATTGAACCCAAGGGTTAACAACCCCAAGTATAGAGTTGTGATGCAATAATAATTCAGTAAGACTAAGGTCGATCCACAAGGAATTTTGTGAGAATATACTAAGAACTTAAATTAAGAGAAATAATTGGTCTATGTTTTTAATCCAGCAGAATAGAAGAGTTGTAAAAATAATTGTAAAAAGGGCTAAGGATCCAGGAATCCACACTTACTAGATTTTGAATTTAAGTCATCTTCTCGGGTGAATAACTCAAATAAACTGCATTCCAATCCATTCCAATCAGAAGATAATACAGTAATATCGATCACAAACATCCAACATAGATTATAATCATGATAGGCTTGCTCTCTCATGAAGATCTAGGTAATCACATCGTAGGGAATTGAAAGCATCTAATGTACCCAGAGGCGATAATAGATCAAAAAACTTTACAAATTGATTCCTTCTCCAATATAGGAATTCAATATTATCATATTACAATTCAACATAAAAATCTTAACTTTCATTAAAACATAAATTAACTATCAAATATCTATTAAAAGATTCATCCCGTAGCCTTAGCTAAGAGATTAGTCAAACATTGCTAACATCTTAAATAAAATGAAAAGAAAAAATAGAAAAAAAAATTGAACCAAAGGATTGAGAATGAAAGATGGTTCAGAAGAAACTTCGCCTCTCCTAGGTCTCTCTCCCAAGCCCTAATTTCTCCTTATATCAACTTAAACCACTCATTTAAATAGGAAAAGTTCTCACCGACTTGGAACCAACTTTAAATTTACATATTTATGTTACACTTCGGTCTTACTGACAGTCACCTTCTGTCGCACCAAGTCTAGCTGAAAATTCCTTCCGGTGTAGTTAAATTTTATAAAAATCTATCTGAAGTCTTTATCTCTCTTAGGTCGCACTAAACCTCCCTTTGGTGGCACCGAACATGGCTTTGGTTGGACCTAAGTATCGAGTCGAATTATCTCTAAAATCACAGTTTTTTACTAGACTATTATGTGCACATTCAGTCGGACCGAACCAACCTCAAGTGGTTCAAACTGTTTGTTATTTCTGTTATTGCACTTTGTGATGTTTCAATCTTTTCTCCATCCTTTATACTTTGTTTCCTTGAATTTTTGACACTTAAATTCTTCAATACCGGCCTCCTAATATCCAAGTCTTCACTTAATTAACCTTTTGAGATTTAACCCTTGTTAAGAATTATTTTGCCTTTGTTTCCCGAATTACCTCGCATGTACAAGATATATATTAGTTAATCAATTAAGCACTTTCAATAAATGAAAACTAATGTAATTGAGATGATGAATATGCAATATTTAGATGTTATCAATTACTAAAGAACCTCTTAATTTACCTGTTGTCTTTGACCTTGATGCTTCAAGTCTTTGAGTCTTTAGTCTTCAATGTCTTCTTATGAAGGTTTAATTGACTCAAGATACCCCAGCTTACGTCATTGACAAAACTGATGCACTAACAATCTCCCCCCTTGTCAATTATGTGACAAAACTAACCTAGACCTTGTCATGGTCCATACCAATGACAAACCAAAACAACTTAAAATATTAAATGTCAAAATTACAATGGTTTACAACATAAATATAGGAGGACATGTAAACTTAAATGCTCCCCCTAACTTCATCAATTCCCTACAATAAATAAAACCTGCAAAATAAAATTTAAGTTGTTTTGGTGGGACTTGATCTTTCTCCCCCCTTTTGTCAGTATTTAACAAAAAAATAATCCCATGGTTGTACCAATAAGCACATAAAATGGAAAGTTTTATAAATCATACATTTACCTATAAGAACAAATAGACTAGGGAATGTACTCAGGGTGTATATACATATTCAAATCATAGAGCTTGCATAATATGTTCACTTGAAAATTTTGCCTATCAAGCAGCATAACCAATGATAGTTTAACAAAAAAACATGTGATACCAAAATGAAGCAACTTTAAAGTTAAACTACCAAAAAGGTTAATGAGGCTAAAATCCTCGAGTTTATCTATAAACTCACATAAACTTTTTAAGGTCAGGTACTGTCACGCCCCAGACTCGGTAATCGGACTCACATGGAACCCGATGGTCGGTTCTGGCCGCAACAGCCTCCGTAGTACCCCATTCTGGGTTCCCGAGGCAGGTTCCGATCCTGGGATCCTACAAGGAGGATTTTCATAACAGTATAATCATTTCTAACACGAGCATACCCAAGATCACTGCAAGTATATCTGAGAATAATAAGGCACACATCCCAAAATCCACTAAGAATTTAAAACTTTTACAATCATCCATACGGTCCAAAAGGACATACATGAGACAAAAAGGAAAGGAGAAAAAGGTCGGCAACACTGGAGTCCTCAAATGCTCAGCTCTACTCCACGCTCTGCTGCTACGACGCCTGCCTAGAGTCTCCTGCACGCATCAATCGTGCATAAGCTTATAGAAGCTTAGAGGGTAGTGTAAGTGTGTGACAATGGTGCACAGAACAATAGTAGGAGATGCAAGAAGGGAAACATGCTCAATGAGAATATCACTAGCCTTACCAAGGCTTATCATGAATACGATGCGATGAGTACTGGATGTCATACCAAGGCAATGCATGAAGGGGCTTACACAGCCAATGCTAATGTGATGCAAGTAATGGCAGTGCTCATGTCCAAACCATATGTCAAGTACATTTCCAATCATAAGGAAATCACCGGGGTCCATTACACTGCTGAATGACTGC
Organism: Magnolia officinalis; assembly: GCA_021015155.1. Taxonomy (NCBI): domain Eukaryota; kingdom Viridiplantae; phylum Streptophyta; class Magnoliopsida; order Magnoliales; family Magnoliaceae; genus Magnolia; species Magnolia officinalis. The sequence goes on along the minus strand of JAJHSJ010000009.1, from coordinate 59,029,195 downwards.
CGCTCTACAGACCCGGCACAGTCAAACGAGCGTAAGAGACCTCACCACCCGCTTATGGACAACCAATCACCAATAAGGCCTGACAGTAGCGGACCCATTTACGAGCTGGTCAGACTCAGCCTAGCAATGCCTCCTCACATCAGGCAGGTAAGGTCACACCCCTATCCAACCGACTACACGACAGTGGAAGACGCGGCCTAATGGTATAAGGCCCTCGTGCACTCATATATTCCACCCGGTCACAGCATTGGAGCAGATCCTTGGTACCATGAAAGTTTTGAGAATTTCACCCATGGGCATCCTATGCACCCGGTATGCTCAACTAATATTTCCGGTGTCCACACATATAGCCATCCATGAATACCCTTGTGGAGGCAAGGCCCTGATGAAGTAAGGGCGGATATCCATAAGCTATGCAATGTCAGATGCATGAATCACACAATCACCCATGCATCAATCCCAAGCATCCATCTCTCAGGGAGATACCAACATGTCCTACACAATGACACAACCATGGCCAATAATACCTCAACCAAGCATGCATATGATGCGTATGGGAGTGGGCCATGAAGATGAATAGAGGTGTCAATGAGGTGAAGATGAACTCTCTACCTAACCATGAAGGGTTTAGGTACTTAACCAATTCCTCATAAGGAATACAACCTCTAGTAGAGGCCCATATACCTGGGGTAGCCCATGAGACTAAGGAGAACAATGATATGGGCCTAAATAGATGAAACGAGCCTAGCAAGGGTCTATGGTGGGCCTTTAACCACCCATAGAAGCCCATGAGCCTACCTTAGGGCCACCAATGTAGACATCCAACCACAATTGATCCCCAAGAGGCAGCCCATCTCTAATTGATTACGGATCAAGGCCCAAGGCCCACATAACATTAGAAATAAGAAATGGGCAGCCATTACATACCACATACATTCATGTTGGGCTTCAGAAAGGCGGCCCAAGGCCCAACCAAAACATGGGTCCAAGGGGAACACACATAGCCCAACCCATATATCCCACTATGGGCCCATAGGGGAAAGGTTAGGGCCCAACATAAAGGCTACTAATCCCATATATTGTGGTGGCCTAGTGGGCAGCCCATTGCTCAAATCACATGGGTAAATGTCATGTTCTTAGTCAAGTAAGTTGGGCCTACAATCCGGCCCAAGTATAAAGTTGATTTGGTGGGCAATCAAGGGCCCATATACTTGTGTAATCTGGCCCACTAATCCAATACAATAGTATGGTAAAAATGACCCAAGAATTCAATAGGCCTATCTAGAAAGTTCCAGCCCAATTGAGCTCAAAGAGTTCAACAACTAACTACATTCATGGACCCAATTAAATTCAACTGTGGTGGGCCTCAAAAGTGCATTTATTAAGCCCAACATTTAAGGAACTAAATGTATAAATTATTACCTCTAAGATTCTTCACAATGTGTTGGGCCCCACTCCTCAAAATTTCAGCCCAAAGGCCAAACATAATTATAACATGTTGTTGTCCTAAATTTGGGCACTCCATTGGAGTGGGCCCGGGACCTCTAAAACTCTGGAAATTGAGGGCCAAGGTCCCTTATCATGCATACAATGAGAGAAAACCCAAAAAGGTGGCCCACCATCAGAGGAAACATTTTTGAATTATAATTTTTTATCAAGGCATATTGCTGGACTGCACAGCAGAAAATTCTAGCAAGCCAACCATCTTGGCCCATTCTTTTAGATGCCCAAATGGGGTCAGTTGGGGTTAAATTTCTCAGAGTGATACTTCAATAGGTGGGACACACTCCCAAAAAATTTCAGAATTTTTAGATATTCCTAAGTATTTTATTAATTATTTGAACAAAACAGTCTGTCCAGAAAATCGGACAGACCTGGACGTCCCAATGTGGTGGGCCAGTCCGGCCCTCGTCACGGTGTGCACAGGGGTCCATTGGCTCTAAAACTTAGTAGGTAGGTCCCACCATAGGTGAAAAACAACTTCAAAAATTTTTAGAATTTTTGGAGATTTAAAAATATTTTAATTTATTTAAAGAAATCAATCTATCCTGAAAATCGGACTGATCTGGACAACATATTATAATGGGCCGGTCCAGCCACCACCATGGTGTGTACAGGTGTCCATTAGCCCCAAAATTTTGTAGGTTGGTCCTAACATGAGTGGACCACCTCCCTGTAAATTTTCATAATTTTTAGACACCCAAAAGTATTTTAATAAATTTCAGAATTCCAACCTGTCCAGGGTTGAATGTTGCTAGAACAATGCAGAAAAATCCAGACTGTCCACCTCATTTGGACCACACCTTTGGGACCCCAATGAAGGTCAGATGGGGCTGAAATTTGGCATGGTTGTAGGTGGGTCATAAGGCTACAAGAATCACAGATTATTTTGTTTCATTATTCCCACCAAAGACCCATAAATCAGGCCCCAAAGTGGCCCAAAAATCTGTCTAGGCAGATTTGGACAGCAACATGTTACTGTCCAAACCACCCCAAAAGATAATTAAAAGGGAAATAAATCAGCATTTTCTCAGGGTGGGGTCTACCTAGATGGGTCACACAACTCTCAGACCCAAGCCCCTTCCAAGATCATCCATAAAATCAAGCCCAAAGGCTGTCCAAAACATGCCAATAATATAGGGCAACAAGGTGGGCCTGGATGTCTAACCACTTGGGCCTAGTTGCATGGCACATCAAGTGGGCCCCATATACATCAGATTTACTATAAAGATAGGAAAGAAAATATAGAGAAGAAACATAATCCGGCCATAGGGTAGGGCCCTGCCACTAATGGGCCCTCCCAAGAATGAATCATACCCATATAACTACATTGATTGTACATGCAACATGAAATCACTATATGCATGATCTATAATTGCTATGGATGGTTGAAATGTCATTCCAACATGATCCTTAGGTCTAGATGACCTTGAGATGGAGTGGATCATTACATACATCATGATGGGGTCCATGGAGAATGGCCCCATCATGGATCATGACATGCATGTAGGATGGGCCAAAAGGCCACATCCATGGGGTCAAATGGGGTCTCCACCATGGATGGTGGGCCCCATATGATCCATACAAAAGAAATAAGAAGATTTAAAGATATAAAATTAGATCAGCAAGATCATAGTTACCCACTTGTGATCTCACTCCCAAACTTCTACTCCATGAAGCTCTTGGAGCAAAGAATGGATTTCAATGGTGGAGATCTAGTTCAAATGGAGGGATTGGGAGTATGATGGGGGTAAGGGGGCTGGAGAAGAGAGGGAGAAGGAAGAGAAGTTGCTGGAAATTTCAGCAATGGAGGGAAATGAGAGGGGAAGAGAGAAAAAAAAACTATTTAAGAGAAGTAATCATAGCCTATGGTGACAATAACAATGTTGCTATACTTAGGCTAAGTTTGGGTGGTGTCTAGGTGGGTAGTGTCAATTCCATGCAATTGTGTAGTGTGTGTGTGTGGTGTGCATGAAAAATTGTGCCATGGAGGTGGTCCACATGCATTTGTACAAAAAGTGGGCCACAAGATGAAATGCTCATAACCTTTGATCCATAGGTCGGATTGACACACAAGATGCGTTGTTGGAACTGCAACGACGATACGAACGAGATGGCATAGGTCTTGGGTCGATCCGAGTCAGGTCTACGTGACCGGACTCAAGGTGACCGTAAACACAATTTGAAAGTCGCGGGTCGCCGGAATTCGACCGGTAGGACCGCGAGACCATGATGAACAAGATGCATACTCATACACATACATGCAAACATGGGAACTAGAGTCGGGTCTCACAGGTACCCCTCTTTACAACCCACTTGGGTGTGAATTTCCTAAGACCCGAATTGTTTTCAGTAGGGAAAATGATTTTTCTATATGTACCTTCCTTAGGTGAATTCCTAGTTGGAGATGTATATTAAGTATGAGATTTACCTATGTTGTCCCAACCATGGTTGTTGTCCCCCCAATTAAGCATTTTTCTAGTTTTCTAATTTAGGAGGGCAACCTGTTTTAACAATTTCCTCATGTGATTGTTCATTTTTGGAGGGGTTGGAAACTTCTTCTTTTCTAGTGATCCTTTAGGAGGGCTTCTCCATCGTTGTGCCAATTTCTCAAGTCATGATATATTTACATATATGGCGCGGGACTGAGGTAGGTTGAAACCATTTGGACATTAAGCATTCAAACTTTAAATAGCCTGCATCACCATAATTGTGACACACAAGAGATACTCTCGATCTACTTCTTGAAGTAGACAAGTGCTTTTGAATTACCGAAGGGTTAGATGTTGTAGAATTAATTTCCTATTAAGTTCAAAACCTCTCATATCCCCTAAAGGCTTACCCATATTTAAAGATTATCTACATGGTCCGGTTGAGCAACCTTATCCTTGGTATTGGCAAAAAGAGATTTAAGTTGCCTAACCTCTTGTCTTAGGCCTTGATTTACAGATTTAACTATCTTAAGCTCACATTCTAAGCCTACATATCTCTTTAAAGTCTCATCTAAATCAGACTTAAGATTTTCCTTTTCTCGCACTAGAGAGACATTTTCAGATTTCATTCTTTCTAAATTATTAACCAAATGATTCTTTTATGCCTTAACCCAACCCAATTGTTTAAAAATCTTCATGCATTTAGCGTACAATTGGTCATATGACTCTTGTAAGTCCCCATCTTCTCAATCTTCTTCTTCTTCTTCTTCATTGGAGGAAGACTCTTCTTCTTCTTCCGAGGACTTATGGTCTGAATCACCTCCCAAATATCTAGGGAGAACAATAGTGGTGGAAGCCATCAAAACTCTATGAGAGTAGATGTCTTCATCACTATAGGAGTTCTTGCAATCCGAATTGGACTCCTCAGTATTGTCTCGTGTTGTTGTTATAGCATTGCCTTTTTATCTTACTTTACTAGTGCATTTGGCGGCAACATGTCCATAACTCTCGCATTTGTGACATCAAATTTCTCTCGTTTTCTTAAAATGTTTACACATATGCTTGTTGGACTATTCTGTGCACATTCGGTCAGACCAAACCAACCTCAGGTGGGACCGAATAGTACTCTGTTATTTCTGTTTATGGACTTTACGATTTTTCCAGTCTTTTCTTCATCCTTTGTCCTTGGTTTTTTTGGATCTTTGGTATGTGATTTTTTCAATAATGTCCTTCAAATCTTCAATTTTATATCTCCTTCAGATTTCTCTCTTTTTGAGCTTAATCTTCTCTTTTAACATGTATTCATCTTTAGGTCCAAAATCACATTTCATGAAGAAAACATATAAAATTAAATCAATTTAACACTTAATTGCAAAGAAATCTATTGTAATGAAGAGGATAGATATGTATTATTTAGGCCTTATCACACCCCCAACTAGCATTTTACTAGTCCTGAGCAAAAGATGCGAAATATATTTCGAAACCAAATGAACAATTTCATATAAACTCAAACATTTCTAAAAACAATCCAAATTATAAAAATCTAAAACACATTATTAGAGAGCATAAATTCCACCTAAACTCTAGTACTTGGTAAATATCTTAATCAAGTTCAAAGCATTAATTCTATAATTAGAAATTTCTAAACATTGAGTTCTATGGGTGTATAGTAAAGTCTACACCTATTAGAATCGAAGGTTTAGTACTCTAATTTATGGTAACATTGATAATTAAAATAAAATTAAGGATAACCAAAACCAAAACCAAAATTTTTCATACTGTTCAATACTCTACTAATCCAAGTTTTTTATTTTTCCATCAATGGCTTTCACACTATTTTCAATATTTTCTTTTTTCATAACAGTTCTTTTCATGGAACTTCAATAAGTAGCCCTTTTCAACTACAATTGTTTCTTTAGTTGGGTATTACTTCTTTTTTTCTTTTATTTTTTCAATTCTCACTTGAACATGATGGACAAATTTCTCAGGTTTATCTCTTATCATTCTTAAACTTTAATGCATAAGCTAGACGTGATATGTGAATTACAAGCTCAATCAATGTTTTAAACTTCAAATTAAAAGATTAAAATCTTTGAACTTAACTTTGAAATCTATCAAATAACTAAAATTTAGTTTTTATTATTTTTTTAATCCTTAACAGCAATGATGTTATCATTCTAATCTCTGGATTATCTTCGAAATCACATAAATTCATAGAAAATTACAAATTAAAAAAAAAATAGCTCAAAAATTCAAACATTCAGTACAAATATGAAAATTTTTCAAAGGAAACCTATCCCCCAACCTAAATTCTACATTATCCTCAATCCATAAATATATGCAATAAGAGAAATATTGAGAGTAATAAAAATAAAGAAGAGTATATGAAAAATACCTGAACGACGACATATAGATAAGCTAATGTAAACTTTCTATCAATTGGTTTTCTAGCAAACAAAGTAGACTAATAACTCAAACTAATACTAAGAAAGCAAATAAATTCCTAATCTAAGAAAGTTAGTGAAAACTAATAATTCTGGACAGATAATTTCATCCTCTATGTAAGGCCCGTATCCTAGACTTTTGTGATCCTTCCGTCGAATTTTGGCAACCCGCGACCTATAGTCAGAATTTCGTGTGACCCTGAATCGTACCCTGTTAATCCGAGTTCACTCAACCCGAGACTTGTACCCTAGCGATCGCGCCATCGTCACAGTTCCAACGCCGCATCTTGCGCACCTATGTGATACCCGGGCTAGGAGTCGTTGGCCCGCGTTTATTTCGAGAAAACACCGCGCGTTACAAATCCCGAGAAGAGAATCTCTACAATCTATGAAATCAATCCCATTAATCAATCAAGTACAACACTCATCCCTCTCTTACCAACAAGGCATGACGACCCATACCTCTCTCTCACCCAAAGTCAACTCTCTCTCTCTCTCTCTCTCTCTCTCTCTCTCCACCCATCTCTTCCTTACACCCATCACCATCCCTCTCTCCAATCCATCACTCTCTCTCTCTCTCTCTCTCTCTCTCTCTCATTTCTCTCTTCACTCCCAAGCAACCAAGGGAGCAACCGTCCAAGCCTTCCAAGGAGAGAAAGAACCTCAAGTGTTGCCCACTCCCTACCACCCAATATCTCATCATAGCCATCCAACCTTCATCATCCTCCATCAAAATCAAAGCCAAAGAGTTAAGGAAGTCAAAAGACCAAGAAGGAGTGATATAGGTGGGTGATCTTGGAATTTCCACCATTGATTTATATTTGTGGGCCCACTTGTGGTGGGACCCACTTGATGTATGCATTATATAGGGAGGGACATAGTGGTGGGGTCCCTCCCCTTCACACGTCTCTCTCTCTCTCTCTCTCTCTCTCTCTCTCTCTCTCCCTTTTTGTGATGGAATGTGGCTCACCTGATCCAGCCAGCCCAGATGAAGGAAAGGACAAATATCAATTTGGTTAGATGGTGGGCCACACATGTGTGGACCCACCTGATGCAAGTGTTTTATCCTGACCGTCCTTCTTGGATAGACCCTAGATGAAGGGAAATAACAAATATCAGCTTGTTCAAGCTACTGGTGGGTCCCACACGTGTGGACCCACCTCGTGCATATGTTGCATCTGGGCCGTCCATCTGTTAGACGACCGTCAGCACCTGGCTATTGTATTGACGACAGAAGTTCTGTGGGCCACCATGATGCACGTGTTTCTCCAGACCATCCATTTATTTTGGACATGGGCCCCACCCCACACGTGTGGCACGTGTGGGGGTGAGACCCACCTTGATGTATATATTTTATATATGCACCGTCCAGATGGACGGTGCTGTGCGGTGTGCACCATGATGTATCCTCCACGCCATCCAGGGCCTGGACGCTGCTGTTCAAAAAATAATAATAATAAATATAATATATATATATATGTATATCTGGTGGGACCCGCATGATGGAAAGATGATTGGCTGGTGTACTTTACATCAGCTATATAGTTGATGTATTGACTTCAACATGTTTTGTGGGTCCCGCATGATGTATGTATTTCACTCCATGTTGTCCATCCGTTTCATCCACTCCTCCATCTGTGTGGGCCCCACCAGCAAACTTCGGTGGGTCTGATCATGAGGTGTATTATATCCAAACCGTCCATTTAAGGGACGGTGGGTTAACAGCCCGACCACATTCAGCTGCTACATCAGCAAGCTATGGGTCTGATCATGATATATGTATTTTACCTATGCCGTTCGTCCATCTGGATGGGACCCACTGTGATTTATGTATTTTATTCCCACCGTCCATCTAGACGGTGGGGACCACAGTGATGTATTTGTTATATCTTCACCGTCCGTCCAATGGTGGGACGCACCGTGATGTATGGTTCCTATCCACACCATCTAGCACTTTGAATGGTGGGACCCACCTTGAATGTATGTGTTTTGTGCCACGCTGTCCATTTGTTGGCTGGACATGTGGGGCCCACCTTAAGGTATGTGTTGCAAACATCGTCCCTCCATGGGACTCCACCACGATGTATGTGTTTTATCCATCCCGTCCGTTCCGATGGGCTGGATGTGGGCCCATCATGATGTACATGTTTTATCTGCACCGTCCATGGGATGTGGGGCCACTGTGATATATGTGCTGTATACTCACACCATCCAGGGCAGTGGCCCACCCGATGTATGTGTTATATATCCAGGTTGCCCATCTTTTTTTCCTGGATTAAGGGTTGTCCCATTAGGCCCACTTTGTGATGCAATAGGCCCACCTTGATGTATATATTACACATGATGACCATCCATTTTTACCAAATTATGGGCTGCCCCCTTAAGGCCCAATGTGATGTATTTGTGGCCCATTTGGTGAGGCCCATCGTGATGCATTTGAGGCCCAGGTGGTAAGGCCCATTATGATTGTATAAGACTCATGTGATGCGGCCCACTTGAAATATGAGACCCTTGTGTAAGGCCCATTGAGATTGTTGTGACCCATTATGATTATATGAGGCCCGTTGTGATTTTATGAGGCCCATTGAGATTGTATGTGGCCCATTATGATTGTATGAGGCCATGGACCCACTATACGTTAGGCTCTATGTGGGACACTCCTTGGGAGCAATGTTGGTTAAATGTCCACATTGATGGGCAATGATGGTTAAATGTCTACATTGTGACCTTCCCATGGGCCTTGTTAGGACCATTTTCATCATTCTCTAAGTGGGTTATCCCAAATCATTGGTCCCCATTGATGTTGGATGGTCCATCATCATCGTAGATGGATGGCTATGTGCAATCGAATTTGGTCTATCCACAGCCGAGGGCCGATCTTTATATTCTGGTTTAGATCGGCTGTTCATCTATGGACCCCATCTTGCATATAGGCCGATTATCGAGGCTGATTATCGATGTCGATTATCGATGTTGGTTATCGGTACCGATTATGAGTATGTGATAGTATAGCATCATGATACATGCCCATACACATCATCTGCATATTTTCTATAAGATGTGGTTGAGCATTGCATATGCCATAGGGCAGGTTGTTTATGAGACTCCCTGATAGGCGGAGTCATCCCACATGAGCACACGGTATGCGCATGATTGATGCATGGTCGGACTGCGTGACTCATGCATCTCGCATTTTATGATATAACTATTGTACGCTCTAGCGATATTAAGGTCGTAGCCTCCATAAGCATATCATGGATGGCTAGATGGGACACCGAAAATCTTTTTCTTCATGGGGTGCTATAGATGCCTCCAGGTGAAAGTGCCTAAACCTCTATAGCCAGGATACGCTCCAACATCTAGACCGAGTGGATATATAAGCGCCTGAGTGTTGAATACAAGTAGGCCGCGTCTTCCACTTTGTCGTGGTCGGTTGGAAAGGGGTGTGGCCTTATCCACCCAAGTGAGTGGGTTGTATGCTAGGCTTAGTTTGACTAGCTTGAAAATGAGTCTGCTATTAACGAGCCGACAGGTGGGTAGTGAGGTCTTTTCCACTTGCATAGCTGTGCAGCTAGGGAAGCGGCAGACAGTGTGGAGTGTACTAGACCCCGCTGATATCCCAGAGATGTACAATACTAATATGTGGACTTATTGAGCAAGAGTTGCATACTCAACGTTTTTACTCATTCATTCATTCATTCACTATCCACTTGGGCTGGTGGTGCGCAACTAATTATTTGTGTACCTTCGCAACGGCCAAGATTTTGGTTAGGGCGTGTGACTAACCTGAGATTAGGAGTTTACCACATTGAGTCTAGCTATCCAAATTTAGGTATGGAACTGGTTTAGATAGAAGTCCCTTGTGATGAACCCCACAGATTGCAATACTATGTATTATCATCCCAACTTCACACTCCAGCTTGGTCATTTCATTCTCACCTCATATTATACTACATCCATAGCATATGGTATTTTGGGATGCTATGTTTCTACATTTATATGGCCTAGATGAGGTTGACGATATTCGTGGACTCGTTCAGATTTGCATATTGCATTGCATCCTCGGTATATGATATTCGGCTTACTTTGTTTCTATGAGACCTGACCCGAGTTCGCATGTGTGCATGTGTGTGTGAGAGTATGCATTCTATCCATCTTAGTCTCGCTGTCCTATCGGTCAAATTTCGGTGACCTGCGACCCTTGGATAGTGTTTACGATCATTCGTGAGTCCCGTCATGAAGACCTGACTCGGATCGAGTTAAGACATATGTCATTGCAACTGCTTAGTCGTTGCGGTTCCGATGCCGCGTCTTGTGCGTCCATCCGGCGTGTAAATCATAAGTTGTGTGCATTTCATTTTCTAAGCCCATGATCATGATCATGTGGCCCACCTAGGGGTGGTGTGCACAGATTTCTAGGTAGGTCTCATCTCTTGGAACTATTTCCAACATACACACCACCCATACACTACCTAAACCCCATCCTCTACACCACCCACTACCGACACACTACCCATCCCTATCCCAAACCTATAAGTTTATGAACTTTGTTTATATCACCATACTTTTCATGATGGGTTTCCCTATCCAAGGTGAGAGAGCTCATGATTACTCTCTCTCTCTCTCTCTCTCTCTCTCTCTC
>JAJHSJ010000009.1:58900785-59018077 GCA_021015155.1 Magnolia officinalis | reverse complement strand
AAACCTGTAACCTAAACCCGAGCCCATTCTCAAATCCCAAAACCTATAACCTAAAGCAAAACCAAAACTTATAGCCTAAACCCGAACCCATTCTCAAATCCAAAAACCTATAACCTATAACCTAAACCAAAACCTATAACCTAAACCTAAACCTTAACCTAAACCAAACCTATAACCTAAACTCAAATCCCTAAACCAAAACCTATAACCTAAACCTTAACCTAAATCAAAACCTAAACCCGAACCCATTCTCAAATCCAAAAACCTAGACCTTAACCTAAACCAAAACCTATAACCTAAACCCGAACCCATTCTCAATTCCCAAAAACCAAAACCTATAACCTAAACTCAAATCCCTAAACCAAACCTATAACCTAAACTCAAATCCCTAAACCAAAACCTATAACCTAAACCCGAAACCTAAACCTTAACCTAAATCAAAACCTAAACCCGAACCCATTCTCAAATCAAAAAACCTAAACCTTAAACCTAAACCAAAACTTATAACCTAAACCTAAATCAAAACCTATAACCTAAACCAAAACCAAAACCTAACCTAATTAACCCTAAATAAACCCTAAACCTAAACTTGAAAACAAGACTTAAACCCAATCCCGAACATGAACCCGATTCCTAAACCTAAACCATAACCCATTCTCAAATCCAAAAACCTATAACCTAAACCTTAACCTAAACCTAAACCAAAACCTATAACCTAAACCAAAACCAAACCTATAACCTAAACCCGAACCCATTCTCAAATCCCAAAACCTATAACCTAAATCTAAACCTTAACCAAAACCTATAACCTAAAGCAAAACCAAACCTATAACCTAAACCCGAATCCATTCTCAAATCCCAAAACCTATAACCTAAACCAAACCAAAACTTATAACCTAATCCCGAACCTATTCTCAAATCCCAAAAAACCTATAACCTAAACCTAAACCTAAACCTTAACCTAAACCTTAACCAAAATCTGTAACCTAAACCCGAGCCCATTCTCAAATCCCAAAACCTATAACCTAAACCAAAACCAAAACCAAAACCTATAACCTAAACCCGACCCATACTTAAATCCAAAACCTAAACCTTAACCTAAACCAAAACCTATAACCTAAACCAAAACCTATAAATAACCTAACTCAAATCCCTAAACCAACCTATAACTAAACCCGAACCCATTCTCAAATCTAAAAACCTAAACCAAAACTTATAACCTAAACCCGAACCCATTCTCAAATCCAAAAACCTAAACCTTAACCAAAACCTATAACCTAAACCAAAACCAAAACTTATAACCTAATCCCGAACCCATTCTCAAATCTCAAAAAACCTAAACCTAAGCCTAAACCAAAACCATAACCTATAACCTAAACCCAAGCCCATTCTCAAATCCCAAAACCTATAACCTAAACCAAAACCAAAACCTATAACCTAAACCCGAACCTATTCTCAAATCCGAAAACCTATAACCTAAACCTAAACCTAAACCAAAACCTATAACCTAAACCAAAGCCTATAACCTAAACCCGAAACCATTCTCAAATCCCATAACTTAAACCTAAACCAAAGCCAAACCCTATAACTTAAACGCAAAACCATTCTCAAATCCAAACCCTAAACCTAAACCAAGACTATAACCCTAAACCTAAACCAAACCTATAACCTAAACCCGAACCCATTCTCAAATCCAAAAACCTAAACTTTAACCAAACCTATAACCAAAACCAAACCTATAACCTAAACCCGAACCCATTCTCAAATCCAAAACCTAAACTTTAACCAAAACCTATAAGCAAAACCAAACCTATACCTAAACCCAAACCCATTCTCAAATCCAAAACCTAAACCTTAACTAACCTAAACCAAAACCTATAACCTAAACCTTAACCTAAACCTAAATCAAAACCTATAACCTAAACCAAAACCAAAACCTATAACCTAAACCCGAACCCATTCTCAAATCCCAAAACCTATAACCTAAATCTAAACCTTAACCAAACCTATAACCTAAAGCAAAACCAAAACCTATAACCTAAACCCGAATCCATTCTCAAATCCCAAAACCTATAACCTAAAGCAAAACCAAAACTTATAACCTAATCCCGAACCTATTCTCAAATCCCAAAAAACCTATAACCTAAACCTAAACCTAAACCTTAACCTAAACCTTAACCAAAACCTGTAACCTAAACCCGAGCCCATTCTCAAATCCCAAAACCTATAACCTAAACCAAAACCAAAACCAAAACCTAGAACCTAAACCCGAACCCATACTTAAATCTAAAAACCTAAACCTTAACCTAAATCAAAACCTATAACCTAAACCAAAACCTATAACCTAAACTCAAATCCCTAAACCAAAACCTATAACCTAAACCTAAATCAAAACCTAAACCCGAACCCATTCTCAAATCCAAAACCTAACCTAACCTAAACCAAAACCTATAAACCTAAACCCGAACCCATTCTCAAATCCAAAACCTAAACCTAACCAAAACCTATAACCTAAACCTTAACCAAAACCTATAACCTAAACCAAAACCAAACCAAAACCTATAACCTAATCCCGAACCCATTCTCAAATCCCAAAAAACCTAAACCTAAGCGTAAACCAAAACCATAACCTATAACCTAAACCCAAACCCATTCTCAAATCCCAAAACCTATAACCTAAACCAAAACCAAAACCTATAACCTAAACCCGAACCCATTCTCAAATCCGAAAACCTATAACCTAAACCTAAACCTTAACCTAAACCTAAACCAAAACCTATAACCTAAACCTGAACCCATTCTCAAATCCCATAACCTAACCTAAACCAAAGCCAAAACCTATAACTTAAACGCGAAACCATTCTTAAATCCAAAAACCTAAACCTTAACCAAGACCTATAACCTAAACCAAACCAAAACCTATAACCTAACCTAAACCCGAACCCATTCTCAAATCCAAAAACCTAAACTTTAACCAAAACCTATAACAAAACCAAACCTATAACCTAAACCCAAACCATTCTCAAATCCAAAACCTAAACCTTAACCTAAACCAACTATAACCTAAACCTTAACCTAACCTAAACCAAACCTATACCTAAACCTAAACCAAACCAAACCTATAACCTAAACTCAAACCCATTCTCAATTCCCAAAACCAAAACCTATAACCTAAACCAAAACCAAAACCTATAACATAAACCCGAACCCATTCTCAAATCCCAAAACCTATAACCTAAACCCGAACCCATTCTCAAATCCAAAACCTAAACTTTAACCAAAACCTATAACCTAAACTAAAACTTCTAACCTAAACCCGAGCCCATTCTCAAATCCCAAAACCTATAACCAAAACCTATAACCTAAACCCAAACTCATTCTCAAATCCCAAAACCTATAACCTAAACCTAAACCTTAACCTAAACCTAAACCTATAATCATACGGTGAGACCATTTCTTTTGTGTTAATTTCATTCCTCTTTAAGTTTTTTTTTAATTTATTAAGAAAAAAATGGTTATACATGATGCACTTTTTTCACTTTTTCTTTCTTTTCTCCAATGGGTATTCTAATTTATGAGTGACATGACTGTTTGTAGGATGATGGATTATACGAAGCTGTTGAAATTTCATGCTGAAGTGCAAGCACATTAATTTCTCTAATGAAGCCAAAGGCTTGTATTTTCAGTATTATTGTAATTGTAATTGTAATTATTTGAATGAATTGGATTGTAATTGATTGTAATTGTAATTGATTGAATGAAGGATTGTAATTATAATTGATTGAATGAAGGATTGTAATTGAATGAATGAATGAAGGATTGTAATTGAGTGAATGAATGATTGTACATGTGGTAATTGAATGAATGAATGATTGTACAGGTGGTAATTAAATGAACAAATGATAATATAAAATTTTTTAATGTCCAAAATAGCTACGGATACTGACCGTAGCCACTAATCTGATAGGTGTAGCCTTAAATTTGGAATTTTTAATATTTTGCTACGGATTATAACCGTAGCTATTGGAATATATAGCTACGGATTAAATCTGTAGCCATAAGTTGCATCGCGCCAATGAGTACGAGAGTGCTACGGACTAAAACCATAGCCATAGATCTCTGGTACAGATTTGGTCCGTAGCCTTTGCCAGTTTCTGGTAGTTATTGCTACGGATTATGTCCGTAGCTGTTGGGACATATAGCTACAGATTAAATCCGTAGCTATAGGTTCCAAACCTATTGTTTCGGGACCTACGACTATGCTAGTGCTGCGGACTAGATCCGTAGCCATATATCTATGGCTATGGATTTAATCCGTAACCTTTGCCCATTTTTCTGGTAGTGTTAAGAAAAGGGATGTGAACTTAAGATGCGTCACAGGTGGATAAGGTCCTAGTGTGGAATGCCCGTGGGGTGGAAAATGTGCCGACAATGAGGACGGCTGAGAGACTAATCAGGAAATACAATCCTTAGATTATGGCTATCCTAGAGCCGATGGCTAAAGAAGAGCGCAGAGTGGGAATTGGTCTTAAACTAGGTTTCTACTCCTCCTTATCCAATTGCGCAGAAGGAGGAAAAATCTGGGTTTTCTACAGGAATCAGCTCGATGTATTTATGTTATCTTCCTCTAACCAAATGCTTTCCTTGAATATTTGCCCGCAGCTCAATATTCCTCCTATCCTCATGTCTATTGTATATTCTAGCTGCGGGAGAATAGCTAGAAGATTGCTATGGAGTGAGATGGCAATTATAAGCAGATCTTGGCAAGCTCCGTGGGTGGTTTGTGATGATTTTAATGCAGTATTAGAAGCGGCCGATATGTTGGGCAAAAGAAGAACTGTGGACCCAAGCTCGGTAGAATTCGGGGACGCGGTTGATAATGCAGGGCTCCAAGATGTGGACTTCTCGGGGAATAGATTCACCTGGAGTAATAACCAAGCTAGGATTGTTAAATCGTTGGCTAGGCTAGATAGAGCCTTAATCAATGGGCAATGGGCCAACCTTTTTTGGCGGTTCAGAGTCGATCATTTGCCCAGGGTGAGCTCTGATCACTCCCCTCTCTTACTAGTGTTCCCAAGGAACTCCTTCTCAGTTGCTTCTCCTTTTAGGTTCCAAAGGATGTGTACCCTTCACACATCCTTCCAACAGGTGGTTGAGGTGGCCTAGGAGTGTCAATCCTCGGTCTATGCTGAATATTCAGCTGAAATTGAGGAATGTTAAAAGTGCCCTCAAAAGATGGAATAAAGAGGTATTTGCGAACACTTTTCAGTAGCTCAGATCGACAGAGAAGGCATTAGAAGATATTAAGAAGAGAATGCAAGATTCACAGGGTTCGGACCCCCCTAACGAGTTATTGGTAGCGAGACAGCACTTGGCTCAGGTGGATCTTATAGAGGAGGTTTTTTGGAAACAAAAAGCAAGAAATTCCTGGCTTCAAGAAGGGGACAGAAACGTAAAATTTTTTCATGCCTCAGTGTAAGATAGGATCAGAAATGCATAAATAAATTCCATTGTTTTAGAGGGTGGAATAGTCCTATCGAACCAGCAAGCCATCAAAGTGGAAGCGGTTTGGTTCTTCGAAGCTTCTTTTAGGGAGGATATTTCCTTTATCCACTAAGCCATCCTTTCCCCCATTCCTCAGCTAATATCGCCTCAGATCTTGGATCGGATAGAACCGGTTGTGTATCGTCTAGCTTTGCCCACTCCCCTTGCCGGTGTGTATAATGTATTTCACTTCTCCAAGCTCAAGAAGTATGTTCCGGATCCATCACATATTATTCAGTGGGAGCACGTGGAACTCAAGGATAATGCCACGTATGTTCTTAAGCCACCAGAATTCTAGACAAGAAGGAATAAGTGCTGCGAAACAAGGCAATCCCATTAGTGAAGGTATTATGCACGCACCACGGGGAATAAGAATCCACTTGGGAAATAGAGGCCGAAGTTTGCAAACACTATCCCAACCTTCTTAAGCAATATGAGCAGGTACAAAGTTCGAGGGTGAAATTTTTTTGTAAGGGGGGTAGATTGTAACGCCTTGTCCAAAAAGGGAACAGTGTCCTGAGGCGCACGTGCTAGCCGACGTAGGATCGGATAATTCAGTCGCATGTGTGGGCCTACTATGGACTAATTAATGACAAACTTAACCACCAATGAGATTAAATTAAATCGTGCTCGGGCCGAGCACGGGCCGTAGAGCCAGGTAGCCCCATTATATTTCGGCGACTGTCTGTATGGGTCGTGCATCGCCCGAGGAAGGTTCAAAAATCCTGAAACTTTGTCAGACCTTTTGGCTCGTTGGGCATGTGGTCTCACGAGGACGCCAGGCCCCGAAGATACCCAGAATTGGTTGAACAATGCTGTCCTGCCGGCACTTGCAAACCATGAGTCACCTGACTTAAAGAAATAAAATCATGAAATTAAACCAATTGGCCCTGCTGCTTGAGTCAACAAATTGGGGCATTTTAGTCGTCGGATCTCTTCTAAATTCACACCAAAAGTTTGAAAATAATTCCCAGCCCTTACCTACAAAATTTGGTCATTGATCGTGGGACGGTGATCGTTGATCGCGAATCGGGCCACTGCGGCAAGACCCCGCTTCTGTCTGCGATCAAACTTTGCACAACCCTTCATCGGACCATGGAGCACCTATCCCATGTGTCAAATGGGCCAGGGGTCCATCAGAGCAGCTCCAATAACAAAGATGGGCCCCACTTGGCTATTTGGGGAATTACCCAAAAGTCAGGGTCAATTGAAATAATCTTGAGCATATAAAAGCTCAATCGTCTCTCAAATCCCAGAAACTCCAGTAGCTGAGAGAGAGAGAGAGAGAGAGAGAGAGTAAGCGGGAGAGAGAAGAGCCTCCTCTAGTGGTGCATGTGAGCTTGGAACTTGGGATATTGAAATCACGGCACTTTCACCTCTCCACACCGACTCCAATCATTATTGTTGGAATGGGATTCCAACCCATCGAAGGTAAAACGGGGTTCCAAATTACATCTTCCTTGATTTTTCCAACATGCATGTGTCTTATCCTCCGTTCTATGCAATGCAAGGACCTGACACTTCAAGCTTGCGGACCCGGCATCGCTAGAACCGTCTCAACAACCTCTGACTAAGAATAGGTGAGAACCATTACCTTTAGGTGGCCGATTATCGCGCCTAGCATAGGTTTAATGAACTTGTTTGGTGAATGTTAGTGCATGTGTCTGAATTTTACCTTTAATGGTATAATTAGGGTAATGAATTAGAAATTGCTGAAATTATGAAAGGACATTAGGCCTCAAACCCCCAAATAATTGATTATCAAATTTGTATGTCATGTCGGATACCAAATTGTGGATTTCCCTAAATTGTTGCTAGTGAATTGTGTTTTTCCTAGTTTGGTGTTAACTATGCCTAATATGATGACATGAAGTGTTGTAAACTATTATTTGGTATTTGAGTCCTTGATTTTCTAAACTAGTGATTAATTATGCTTGAATGAAGGCATGAAATGTCGTGGATTGACTAATTGGTCGAGTCACTTGTCTGGATTTTCAATGCATGACTGATTTATATGATGTCTGTTGACATGTGAAAGATTTATTTTAGTGCATTGTTATATGGTTGTCCACATAATTGTATTGGCTGCAATATGTTATGTAGAACTTGTAAATTTGAGTAGAACTTTGTGTGTGGTTGTCCATGTACTGATTATACGGAAATTGTGTCTGCTATATAAGAATTACATCCAAGAAATCCATGTTTTGTTGAGAATTGTTGCGTATTCCCCTATAGATCGGCTGATTACCTGGAATTCCTTAGGCGGTCCTTGTTGGACCTGTCCATGAGTTAATCTTGCCCGACTAGTTGAACTATAGGTTGTTAGCCGTAATTGGACTATGCGAAACAGCGTTCTCAGGTCAATTAGTTACAGTTCAGCCCGTCAGAGTATATTGGCTATAAATTAACCATCCTTGTATGTTAACCATGTTTGATCACGCGTATATAAGCCCAAGTACCTTAAGACCAATGCGCCCATTATTAACTGTAATTATGGCCCACAAAGTCTCATGAGCCAAGGATGGTGGTATGGAACATTACGTCCGTGCTGTCGGCATACGCTGGGGTGATGAGCCTCCCCATAGTGTCCGTTGAGTGCTTAGAATCGTGAGCCGCGAACGGTGGTATGGGACACTATACCAGTGTTGTTAGCTTGTGTTGGGGTGACGACCTCCCTACAGTGACCACGAGTAGGACATTTAAGTCTCAATCTATTTCGTCTATATTTATACTACTTTTCGGGATTGACGACCCCAATATAAGGCTAAGGATCGCGAGAGTCACATGACCACAGCCTTAAAGCTGCGTGATCAGGTTAGGGCAATAACTACATTAGGGTATTCCGGTTTCCCTAACCTGCTAAATGAATGAACTTAACTAATCAACCTAGCTAACATGTTCCACGGCATTGCATTTATTATTTTGGCGATTATGCAGTTGAAGTCGCTTTGAGGGAGTGTTGGTTCATTGCAAACGTGAGATGTCGTCGCTTGAGGGAGTGTTGGTTTGAGAGGAGCATGCATCATATCATAACCATGCATTTGCATTAACAACAGTGTTTAGGATTTTATGTTGTTTGTTGTTCATTAAATGTATCCTATGCATGATAATTCGTATGCATATTGCTAATGGTACCACTGAGTTGATCACTTACTCCCACTCTGGGACGGTGTTCTAAAACACCAACCAGAACCTGATATAGATGCAGGTACCCTGGAGCAGCAAGCATTAGACGATGTCGGTGCCGACGACGACGAGGAGCTGGCGTACTACCAGGAGTTTGGCGGGGCATATTATCGAGCTAGATGTCGGCAGGACTGGGCTAAAGCCCAGATCATTTTGGGGTGTGATGACCATATGGGATAGGATCCCTGGATGACTGTTAATTAAATTTATTAAATTGTTATGACAAATATGAATTTACTATGGAATTTTAAACTAGTTAGTAGCACTTGAAGCTTAATTATTTGATTAACGATTAAACATGCTTAGCTTAACTCATCATTTCTTATTAATACCTATTAACTGTATGCATTAATGACTCGTCATTGCACACGTGGCACTCGAGAATTCGTGAGCCGAGTTGCTACTCGGTCCCTGAATTTCAGGGCATTACGGAGTTGCTATCGGAGCATGATTTGGATTAAACTGGACCTAGGGTAATAGGTTCAACATGACGCACTCTGATTTAGGAGGGAGCGACTGAATTTAAAGACAGTAGTAGGATCCCAAAACTTTGCCAAATCAACGAGATCGACCCCTGTAGACTAGCCTAGGATAATAAGTAGGACCACTTAAGTTATACGAAGTGATCTAAGTCACTTTTAAATAGAAATTTGACGATCTAAGATGACCAAGGTTAGACAACGTAAGTCTAAGCCGCTCTAGTAGCTCAGAGGACTTCTATAGTCCAGTTTGTGGATATAACGGTCCCATTTGATGTTGGATCAGTTTGATCCCAACTAAGACGAACCAAGGATGTGTCTATATCAAATCAAAACTACCTGGGCCAGTGTACTCAACTTATGAATTCCCATATAGGCAGAAAATAGCCCCTGGACCGAAATACATGCACCATACTTAACTTAGAGACGAAACGGATACATTTAGGAGGACCCAGGGGGTCCCATAGAGCGAAAACACAAACCCCAGGGGGGTGTCCACCTCCAAATGGTGGCGCCACCACCAGAACCTCCAGAGGGGGGTGGCCACCTCCGAATGGTGGCGGAACCACCAAATCGGCGGCGGACCGCCGTAGGCCCCAGAGGACCACGGGGTCCTTCCCACATGCGGGGGTCTACTTTTTACGGCCCTACACCCCATTTTACTCCTTTCTACCCTTTTCTAAACCCTTTTCACTCCTCCAAATCACTCTTAAACCCTCCTTCACTCTTAAATCTCCTTCTTCATGCTTGTAGGGCCTCTTTCTTTCTTGCATGCTTCCCTTTTAACCTCCCCTTACTTTCAACCTTCCTAAATCCTCCCTACACATCTCAAACTTCTCTTATTAGGACATAAAATCTCCTTTCTAAAGTCCTATACCCTCCATCTCCTGGAAATCTCTCCATTCCATACACTTTTCCACCTCTATGGCTTTCTTCGAGATGGTGACTTCCATCTTCTCTATTTCTATGCTCCTTTCCTTATGGGAAAGAAGCGAGCGGACCCATATGAAGCTGGGCCAAGCTGTCCGAGAGAATCCAAGAAGAAGATGAGTGCTGGTGCGAGTTCGAGCACCGAGCGAAGGTCAAAGCGAGGCCTCGATCCTCAAGTTCCAATAGAAAGGTCTCTACCGGCGGGCATTGAACTCGGTAAGTTCCACCAACACAAGGTTGTTTTTGAAGCTCATGTGAATGAGAGACTATTTGGAGAATATCCGGTGATCGACAACCTTTTGGCGAATGGTTGGGGTCCTATATTTGAAGGAAAATCTCACGCTACTGAGGGCCTTGTGCGAACATTCTACGCAGATATGAAGCACCCAACCCTTGAACCTCTCCAGTTTATCATTCCTCTGGGTAGACAGGAAGCCACCATTAATGTTGATGTTATTACTTGCATCATGGGAGTGGAGCACGGCGTTGTTCATGTCAGTGAGTCTAATCTCACTGAGAGGCAGGAGAGAGATCGCCGCACGTGTTTCTTATGCAGTCAATTGGTTGAATGGAGGTGAGAAAATAGCCTCAAGATGACGAAGATGACCCCCGACTACCGCCTGTTCCACCATATATGCACGTATAACGTGTACCCCAGGTTAAGCAACTGCACAGAGTGCACTAAATTTATAGCGGACTTCTTGTACCGGGTAGGACAAGGAGATAAAGTGTGCCTGCCCACTCTTGTCCTGACCCAGATTGTGAAAGCGGTGCAATCTGTTTGGGAGAATTAGTCCCTCCCATTTGGTCGGCTGATTTGCAAGATTGCCCGTAGTTTTGGGTTTCAGCTGCAAATGGACCATTTCGCCCCTATCCGCTTCATCAACGAAAACACTCTCAACAATATGAAGATGGGAACCATGCAGCTCATGGCCTAACTAGAGGAGCTGGGGGACGAGATAAAGGAAGAGACTGAGGAGGAAGAAGAAAGTGAAGAGGAAGAGTAGGAAAAAAAAGTGGAGGCTCGGGACTCTAACTGGGAGCCTCCCACAACTCACGCTGAACGCCAGGATCGGGTCACTCGCGATGACCGTCTAGCCAAGCTAGAAGAGGATCAGGCATACATAAAGAAGAAGCTGAAGAAGGTATCCCGTACCTCGAATGAGATCCTGTGCTGCATGCAGGACAAGGGAACGCCTCCTCCGTCACCAGAATCGGAGGAATAGGAGCGTCGAGATGTGTTTGTTTCTTTTTTTTTTGTAATAGCCTTGGATAGGCTTGATACAATTGTTTTGGGTTGTAAGTGTTGAAGTTCTTCTGTTTAGTCAGCAATCATGTGTTCTCTGTCATTGTACATGTAATGTTATAGCATATGTAACAATGACAAATTTTGTTTAATGAAATGCATGAATTTACTTTTGTTAAATAATGTGTGGAATGTTCGGAGAACTAATGATGCCTGAATAATATTGCTCTAACTCCATTAATATTGTACAATATGTTCGTGGATGTTTGATGCATAAACGTTAAGAAACTGTCTTTCAGGACGATCAAGCCCCACAGCCGTCTTGTCCGCCTAGCCTTAGGCGGGAGAGACGAGCGTGAATGGCTCACCCCAAATGAACTGCCTCCTAGTCAGGGCGGAGCCAGTCAACTTGACATGGACAATGAGATGCCGAACCAACTTCCTGAGGCGCCACCGAGCCTAGGCGAGACCTTTACTCACTAGACCGCCCCAGTTGGGGGCACTATGGAACAAATGTTGCATGTGATGTAACAACAACAACAGTCGTTGCATACCTTGGTGGGAGCAATGGCCCATCATATGAATGCACCATCTCCAAGCCAAGTCGGAACGTCAGCTGCGCCATACAATCTTTTCGAGCACTTCTAAAGGTTAAGACCACTTACTTTTGTCGGTACTCACAGACCCAAGGAGGCCGAGAGTTGGCTAAATCGGGTTACAAAAGCGATCCGGCCTCTTCATTGCTCGAAAACCGAGCAGGTGGAGTTGATATCCTACCTGTTCGAGAAGGAAGCTGACGTTTGGTGGGACAACATGTTGAGAACGGTCCCTTAAAAATTTATATGGACGTGGGAGGACTTTGAAACGCAGTTCTTCCAAAAGTATTTCCCACATACCTACTGTATAGAAAAAAAGAATGAATTCTTGCGCCTCCAGCAGGGAGGTATGTCAGTGGCCGAATATGAAAATTGAATTACCGAATTATCTCGATACACCTCGAGGATCATGGCCGATGAAGAAACCTGCATGAGGCGCTTTACCGAGGGATTAAGAGCCAGGATTCGCACGAAAATGTGTTGTGTGAATATTCCAACTTATGCAAAACTGGTGGAGATGTCCCTGCGGTCAGAGTAGGATGGCGAAAGGGTTTCTCGGGCACGTATACAAGCCGAGTCCCGAGGAATAACTAGAGGACAATCATTGACCTCATCAGGAAGGAGAGTGTCACCCAATCCGCCTCCCCAACACATGCCTCGTTCACCCGCTTACGCTCATCTCGACCGTGTGTGCGGGTATTGTCGGAAGGTGGGCCATTCAGAAGCCTACTACTTTTTGAGGATGAGGGATCACGGATATGTACCCCCACAACGCCGTCTGCCACATCTAGGATCGCCTGCACCCCCTCAACGTGCCGCAGGCCCATCTCAACAAACACGTAGGTCGTCGGCCCCTCAGACTAGGCCACCGTCTCGACCTACATGTCAGCCCAACCAACCTCAGCAAGCACGAGTTCACGCTTTGACAGTCAAGGGCGGTGATGCAGCCGCGACTACTCGTGCAGCATTTGAGGTTACAAACCATGTTCAAGGTACTCCTGTATTTCTTCTTATGGACACTGGGCCCACAACTTCACTTATATCATCCACAACTGTCAAGAGTCTAGGACTACCAACTGCTCCCATGTCAGGAATAAGAATTATAGCAGCAGCCGGAACATTCACCAAAGCTACATCCATTTGCCGA
The DNA here is from genome assembly GCA_021015155.1 of Magnolia officinalis. Classification (NCBI taxonomy): domain Eukaryota; kingdom Viridiplantae; phylum Streptophyta; class Magnoliopsida; order Magnoliales; family Magnoliaceae; genus Magnolia; species Magnolia officinalis. The sequence continues at coordinate 59,004,949 of JAJHSJ010000009.1, read as the reverse complement.
GGTTGTCCCATAGACTTTGGAAGAAAAATGATACACGTGGATCTCATAGTCATGAAAGTCTTCCACTATGACATAATCCTAGGAATGAATTGGCTCTCCGCAATGAGAGGCGAGATTGATTGCAAGGACCGAACGATGACCATATATGACGACGGTAGCTCTCCCTTTATGTTCGCAGTTTAGGTTAGCTACCCATAACGAATCCTCTGTTATGCTTCGCTAGAAGATGATCGCGAAGAGATTTCATTAACTCGCACCCCCATAGTGAGCGACTTCATTGATGTGTTTAAGAATATTCTGGGACTTCCTCCCCAGCGGGAGATTGACTTCACCATTGATTTGGTGTCGGGCACTGCGCCCATTTCTCCCCCAACTTATCGGATGCCCCCATATGAAATGGAGGAACTCTGACTTCAAATTCACAGGTTGTTAGACGCGGGTTTTATCTGACCCAGTGTGTCCCAGTGGGGAGCCCCAGTTGTGTTCATGAGAAAGAAAGATGGCTCCCTACGATTGTGTATTGACTACCGGAGATTAAACCAGGTCACCATAAAGAACAAATACCCCCTGCCTCGAATTGATGATCTGTTCGACCAATTGAGAGGTGCCTGGTACTTCTCAAAGATCGACCTGCAATCCAGATACCACTAACTACGGATTAGACCTAAAGATGTGCCGAAGACAGTGTTCAGGACCAGCTTTGGGCATTATGAGTACTTAGTCATGCCTTTTGGACTCACGAATGTGCCAGCTGTGTTCATGGACCTAAAGAACTGAGTCTTCAGGCCATTCCTGTATTGATTTGTCATTGTGTTCATAGATGACATTCTGATATATTCCAAAGGTCGCAAGGAACACGAAGAACATTTGCGAGCGGTCCTAGAAACGCTCAAACGGAACAAAAGTTATATGCTCAGTTCCGAAAATGTGACTTCTGGAAAGAAGTGAAATTTTTAGGCCACATGGTGTCTAAAGAAGGCATCTTTGTGGATTTGGCCAAAGTGGCGGCAATACAAGACTGGAAGCAGCCGAGCTCAATTACAGAAGTTAGAAGCTTCTTGGGATTGGCGGGATATCATCGTCGATTCATCAAAGATTTCTCAAAGATTGCCCGACCGCTATCCTAGCTTTCCAGGGAGGACCTCAAGTTCGCATGGAATGAAAAGGCGAAAGCAACCTTCAAGGAGTTGAAGGAAAGGTTAACTTTAGCCCCAGTTCTCGTTCTACCTGAACAAGGGGTCAAGTACACCATTTTTACTGATGCGTCTCGCATAGGTCTAGGCTGCGTCCATATGCAAAGGGACAGAGTTATCACTTATGCTTCTCGACAATTGAGGAAGCATGAAGAAAACTACCCCACTCATAATCTTGAACTGGTCGCGGTCATTTTTGCCCTGAAGATATGAAGACACTATCTGTATGGGGAAGAATTTGAGCTCTTTTGTGACCACAAGATCCTCAAGTACATCTTCACCTAGAGAGATTTAAATATGAGGCAACGACGTTGGATGGAGACCTTGAAGGACTTGAAATTCGAGGTTTCTTACCATCCTGGTAAAGCCAATCTAGTGGCAGATGCCTTGAGCCGAAAGAAGACTGTAGAATTAGCGACTCTATTAATGGTAGAAGAGTGGAATATGGTAGAGTTCGTGCGGGACTTCGAGCTAAGGCTAAGAATAGAAGAACCGTATGAAGTCATTGCACATATTCACGCCCAACCTATGATCGATAGTCAGATCATCGAAGCCCAAAGGGGTGATGAATTATTGTTGAAAATGAGAGAACTTACGGCCGGTCGATGTGATTCCAAATGGAGAATCGGCACTAATGGAGGCTTACGCTTTTAAGGCCGTCTCTATGTCCTAGATCATCCCAAGCTGAAGGAAACACTTCTAGCTGAGGCCCATAACGCTAAGCTAGTCATGCATCCCAGTAGTAACAAGATGTACCAGGACCTCAAGCACAATTACTGGTGGGACAACATGAAGAGAGAGATAGTTGGCTTTGTATCTTGGTGCCTTACATGTTAACAAGTCAAGGCAGAGCATCGTTGACCGCCAAGTCTCCTACAACCCATGCCACTCGCTAAATGGAAATGGGACTATATTTATATGGACTTCATCCCAAGTTTGCCCAGGACAAAGAAAGGGCATGATTTGTGGACTGGTTGACTAAATCGGCTCACTTTCTCCCTATTCGAACTTCATACTCTGCGGATGATTTAGCAAGATTGTATATCAAAGAGATAGTTCAACTTCATGGTGTTCCTTTGAAAATTGTGTCAGACCGAGACACACGATTCACTTCGATGCTCTGGACCCGAATGCAAGACACCATGGGAGTCAAGATGAAGTTCAGCACTGCTTTCCACCCTCAGACTGATGGACAAATAGAACGGGTAAATCAAATACTAGAAGATATGTTGAGAGCGTGTCCATTGGATTTCTTAGACAGTTGGGATGAGTGTCCCCCTTATGTCGAGTTCGCCTACAACAACAGTTTCCAAGCTAGCATCGGCATGGCACCCTACGAAGCCTTATACAGGCGCCCATGTCAAGCTCCACATTGCTTGGCTGAAGTTGATGAGAAAAGTTTATTGGGACCTAAAATAGTACAGACGACTACCGAAAAGATCAACGTTATCAGACGACACTTATTGACGGCTCAGAGAAGGCAGAAAAGTTATGTGGATACAAGGCGAGGAGATTTGGAGTTCGAAGCAGGAGGCCATGTATTTTTAAAAATTTTGTGAATGAAGGGAGTTCTGCATTTTGGTAAAAAGGGAAAATTTACCCCACGATATATCGGCCCTTTTCAGATCTTAGATCGGATAGGACCGGTTGCCTATCGTCTGACTTTGCCCACTCCCCTCACCGGTATGCATAATATATTTCACGTCTCCATGCTCAAGAAGTACGTTCTGGATCCTTCACATATTATTTAGTGGGAGCACATGGAACTCAAGGACAATGCCACTTATGTTCTTAAGTCCACCATAATTCTGGACAAGAAGGAACAAGTGCTGTGAAATAAGGCAATCCCAGTAGTGAAGGTATTATGCATGCACCACGAGGAAGAAGAAGCCACTTGGGAAACAGAGGCCGAAGTTCGTAAACACTATCCCAACCTTCTTAAGCAATACGAGCAGGTATAAATTTTGAGGATGAATTTTTTTTGTAAGGGGGATAGATTGTAACGCCCCGTCTAACAAAGGAAAGTGTCCTGAGGCACACGTGCGAGCCGACACAGGATCGGATAATTCAGTTGCATGTGTGGGCCTACTATGGACTAATTAATGAAAACTTAACCACTAGTGAGATTAAATCAAATCGTGCTTGGGCCGAGCACGGGCCGTAGAGCCAGGTAGCCCCATTATATTCGGCGATTGTCCGTACGGGCCATGTATCACCCGAGGAAGGTCCAAAAATCCTAAAACTTTGTCAGACCTTTGGGCTCGCTGGGCTTATGGTACCACGTGGATGTCAGGCCCCGAAGATACCCAGAATTGGTTGAACAATGCTGCCATGCCGACACTTGCAAACCGCAAATCACCTGACTTAAAGAAATAAAGTCCTGAAATTAAACCAATTGGCCCTGCTGCTTAAGTCAACAAATTCGGACATTTTTGCCCTCAGATCTCTTCTAAATTCACACCGAAGGTTGGAAATAATTCTCGGCCCTTACCTACAAAATCTGGTCGTTGATCATGGGAAGGTGACTATTGATTGACCTTGCATCTGTTTACGATCGAACTTCGCCTAACCCTTCATCAAGCCATGGGGCACCTATCCCATGTATCAGATGGGCCAGGGGGGTCCATCAGAGCAGCTCCAATAACATAAGATGGGCCCCACTTGGTTATTTGGAGAATTATCCGGAAGCCAACGTCAACTGAAATAATCTTGAGAATATAAAAGCTCAATCCTCTCTTAAATCCCATAAACTCTAGCAGTTGAGAGGGAGAGAGAGAGAGAGAAAGAGAAAGAGCAAGGGAGGAGAGAGAAGGGCCTCCTCTAGTGGTGCATGGGAGCTTAGAGCTTGGGATATTGAAATCCCTGCACTTTCACCCACATCGACTCCAATCATTGTTGGAGTGGGATTCCAACCCATCTAAGGTAAGATGAGATTCCAAATTACATCTTCCTTGATTTTTAAAAACATGCATGTGTCTTATCCTCTGTTCTATGTAATATAGGGACCTGGCACTTTGAGCTTGTGGACTTGGCGTCGCTAAAACCATCCCAGCAACCTTCGACTAAGAATAGGTGAGGACCATTACCTTTAGGTGGCCGGTTATTGCGCCTAGTATAGGTTTAACGAACTTGTTTGGTGAATGTTAGTGCACGTGGCTGAACTTTCCCTTTAATGGTATAATTAGGGTAATGAATTAGAAATTACTAAAATTATGATGTAAGGCCCGTATCCTAGACCATACCGTTCCGTAGGCTTCCACGGTCCTCCCGGTCAAATTCCGACAACCCGCAATCTGTAATCGGTATTTGCAGGCGACCCTGAGTTGCATCCTACCAATCTAAGTCGGCTCGACCTGAGACTTGTACCCTAACGACCACGCCGTCGCCGCGTCCCACGTGCCGAGGTGATACCCAGGCTAGGAGATGTAGACCAGCATTTAGTTCGAGGAAAATGCCGTCCTTTGCAAAACCCAAGAGAACATGTCAAATCAATCAATCAATCACATCAATCAAGTACACATCACTAGTCAAGTACATATCCTATCACTCCCTTACCAAAGCAACCCCAAAGTCAAAGCAACCCATCCCTTACATATCAAGCACACATCACTCTATCACCCATCCCTCTCTCTCTCTTTACGACCCTCTCTCTCTCATTTCTCTACCCATCTTCCAAGCCACCAAGAGAGCAATCGTCCAAGCTCCCCAAAGAAGCTAGTGTGGCCCACCTTCCTACCACCCAATCCCACCCTCCATGATCAATCTCAACCATTGAATCTTGTTCCATTGAAGCTCTAGGTACATTGGCGGAAGAAGGAAGAAGAGATCTAAGGTGGGTGTTTTTTAGGATTAGATTTATAATTTTTGCTTGGATTTGATGATTTGAGGGCCCACTTATGGTGGGACCCATCTTGATGTATGATTTGTATTAAAGAGGGGCCCATAGTGGCGAGGTCCCTCCACCATCTGACGTCTCTCTCTCTCTTTTTCTCTTTCTCTCTCCCTCTTGTGATGCTGTGTGGCCCACCTGATTAATGTATTTTATCTAGCTGTCCAACTGGGACGGCGGGCCCCACTGTGATGTATGCCTTCCATCCACACTGTCCATAGATTTTGGATGGTGCTGGACATCATTCTGGATAGTGCTGTGCCCCTCACCCCCCCCCCCCCCCCCCCCCCCCCCCCCCCACTATGATGTATGTGCAACATCCACACACGTCCAAATAGCTAGACAGTGGGCCACACCCAGATGTATATGTTTTATATTCAAATCGTTCATCCATTTTGAATCCCCACCATCCATCTATTTTGATGGTGGGCCAGCAGCCATTGCCAGTAGCTGCTGCACGTGCAGCAGCAGCAGGGGGTCACCGTGATATCCACTCCATCCGTCCATGCTGACAGCGTGAATCCACACCGTCCATTTAGTTAGTGGGCCACATGTGTGGACCCCACCACAATGCATATGTTATATCTATACCATCCATCCAAACGTCCAGCGTTTGGATGCTGGACTGGATCTAGTATAATAATAATAATAATAAAGTATTATAATAATATAATATATTATATATATGGTGGGCCCTACGTGGGACCCACCTTGTTTGGAACGAATTGGCTGGTGTGCGCTGACAGCGGCTATATTGTTGTTGTCATGACATCAGTAAGTTCTGTGGGTCCCACCTGTATTGATGTCAGCAAGTTCTGTGGGACCCCACCGTAATAAATGTGTTGTATTTGGGTTGTCCATCTGTTGGACAGCCAGCAGCCACGGTTGCTACATCACAGCAGCAAGTTTTGTGGGTCTCATCTGGACCGTGGACACCACCAGGATGTGTTTATTTCATCCACACCGTCCAGATTGTGCTGGACAGTGCTGGACAATGTTTGGACAGTGTTGATTTACATGGATAATGTTTGGGTGGTGTTAATCATCATTTGTGTCCCAGTGGGGCCCACTATGATGTTTTATCCACTCCGTCTGTCTAGTAAGGGGACGTGAACTCCACCTTGATGTATGTGTTTCTCTAGCCGTCCATCCATCTTGCAGCACGCGGACGGTAGGTCCCGCAATGATGTATGTGTTTCATCTACACCGTCCATAGGACGGTGGGCCCTACCATGGTGTATGTATTTTATCGGCACCGTCCAGTTGGGACGGGACCCACCTGAGTTATGTCTTGTATGCACGTCGTTCATGGGCTATGGTCCACCATGGAATATATGTTTTATCCTTGACATCCATCAATTTTCAGGCCCATGAGATATGACCCATTATGATGCATATGAGACCCATGTGTAAGGCCCACATGTTATGTATTTGAGGCTCATGTGTAGGACCCACCCGTTGTGTATATAAGGCCCATTGAGCGGCCCATTGTGATATACGTTAGGCCCATGTCATGCAGCCCATTGTGACCATTGTGGGTGTATTAGGCCCATGTCATGCTGCCCATTGTGATGTGTATTAGGCCCATGTCATGAGGCCCAATGTGATGTGTAGTAGTCCCATGTCATGCAGCCCATTGTGACCATTGTGATGTGTATTAGGCCCATGTCATGCGGCCCATTGTGATGTGTATTAGGCCCATGTCATGCAGCCCATTATGATGTGTATTAGTCTCATGTCATGCGAGCCATTGTGATGTGTATTAGGCCCAGGTATGTGGCCTGTCGTGATGTATTTGTGGCCCATTTAATGAGGCCCATTGTGATGTATTTGTGGCCCGTATGGCGAGGCCCTATGTGGTGTATATGTGGCCCTTGAGTGAGGCTCAATGCGATGAATGTGCAGACCGATGTAATGTGTGATTTCATTATAATGTATGTAATGATGTTTATGTGGGACACTGCTTAGGAGCGATGTTGGTTAAATGCCCACATTGATGGGCAATAATGGTTAGATGTCCCCATTGTGACCTTCCCTTGGGCCTATTGTGAGGCCCATTCTTGTTATGAGTAGGTTGTCTAGGCCCATCCTTGATATAAGGAGAGTACACCATCATCTTATAACATGTTTAGTATAGATTCACGATTTATGCCCATGCGCATCATATGTATGCTTGATGTGAGGATGATTGATCATAGCACATGCCATTGGGCAGATTATTATGGGACTTCATGATAGGAGGAGTTGTTCACATGAGCACGCGGTACGCGTAGGATTGCTACATGACTGGATAGTGTGGCTCATGCATCTCGCATTGTGCGACATGACCACCGTATGCCCTAGCGACATCAGGGCTGTACCTCCACAGGCATGTCGTGGTTAGCTAGATGGGACACCAAAAATCTTTTCCACATGGGGTGTTATAGATATCCCTGAGTGAAAGTCCCTAAACCCTCCTAATTTCAGAGGTTGTTCCAACGTCTAGACCGAGTGGATACATGACTGCATGAGGGTCGTATACCGTTAGGCCGCATCTCCTACTGTGCCATGGTTAGTTGGAAGGGGGTGCGGCCTTACTCGCCCAAGAGGAGGGGCCAAAGATAGGCTGAGTTTGACCAACTCGAGGAATGGGTTCGCTATCGACAAGCTGGGCTCTATATTGGCAGGCAGATAGTGAGGTCTCTTCCACTTGCATTGTTGTGCATGATGGGACGGCAGCCTGGTTTGGAGTGTACTAGACCCCGGTGATGATCCCAGAGATGTACGGTATGATATATGGACTTACTGAGCAGGAGTTGTATACCTAGCATTTTACTCATTCATTCATTTATTCACTATCCACTTAGGCTGGTGGTGCACAATTATTTGTTACGTGTACCTTCGCAATGGCTAGGATTTCGAATGGGGCGCGCGACTAACCTGAGATCAGGAGTTTACCACATTGAGTCTGACTATCCAAATTTAGGTATGAGACTGGTTTGGATAGAAGTCCCTTGTGGTGGACCCCGTAGCCTACGATACTACGTACTATCATTCCGACTTCACAATCCGTCTTGGTCATTTCATTAGCATCACATATTGTATTGCATATTCAGCACATAGCATTTGGTTTATTGTGCTTCTGTATTATATAACATGATTAAGGTTGATGGTATTTGTGGACTCGGTATCTGATATTTGGCTTACTATGTCTCCACGTTGCATAGCCGACCTACATTAATTTCTCAGTATATGACATTGGTTTATTATGTCTTTTCATCGCATATTCTGGATAAGGTTGATGATATTTCTATGGACTTGTTGTATTTTCGCTTACTCTAATATTTGCGTGCTTGGCACTTATCTTGCACACAAACTTTCAACACCCTCTAAGCTTTCTATAAGCTTATGCACGATAGTTGCGTGCAGGTGGCATTAGGTTGCAGCATCGTCGAGCATAGAGCCTGCAACGGTCTTCTGGAGCTTTGATTTCGATATATGTATTTCCCTTTCAACACTATATTTAACTGTTTATATTAGTGGATATGTAATGATGATGTTGTCGTTGTGATTTGGGTAAACTTGTGGTTATGCTTATTACGAGTTAAATGTACATTAGAAAATCCTCCTTGTAGGATCTCAGGATCGAAATTTGGCGTATGGGCATTGGGACCAAGAATGAGGTACTACGGAGGCTGTCGGCACTGGATTCGGCAATCGGGAATTTTATGAGCCCGATTTCCAAGTTTAGGGCGTGACAGGCATTAGGCCTCAAACCCCCAAATAATTAATTAGCAAATTCGCATGCCATGTTGGATATAAAATTGTAAATTTTTCCAAATAGTTACTAGTGAATTGTGTTTTTCCTGGTTTGGTGTTAACCATGCCTAACATGATGACATGAAGTGCTATAAACTGCTATTTGTTATTTGAGTACTTGATTGTCTGAACTAGTGATTAATTATGCTTGAATGAAGGCATGAAATGTCATGGATTGGCTGATTGGTCGAGTCACTTGTCTGGATTTTCAATGCATGGCTGGATTATATGATGTATGTTGACATGTAGAAGATTTATTTTAGTGCATTGCTATATTGATGTCCACATAATTGTATTGGCTGGAATATGTTATGTAGAACCTGTAAATTTGAGTAGAACTTTATGTGTGGCTGTCAATGTACTGATTATACGAAAATTGTGCCTGCTATATAAGAATTACATCCAAGGAATCCATATTTTATTGAGAATTGTTGCATATTCCCCTATAGATCAGCCGATTACCTAGAATTCTTTGGGCAGTCCTTGTTGACCTGTAGTTCGTCTTGGCTCCTAGTTGTATCTTGTGTGCATTACTGACACGAATATGGTCCTATAGTCACATTTGCATTGTTCTACAGTCTCACGCACCGCATTAACGCTCATCTTGTCGATACCATATTGAACTATAAATCACCACGACCTTCGTTAGTACCATATATTGACTCACTCCTGTATATTTGATCACGCCTGATGAACCCGAAGTACCTTAAGACTATTGCGCCCATTATTAACTGTAATTATGGCCCACGAAGTCTCATGAGCCGGGGATGGTGGTATGGGACACTATGCCCATGTTGTCAACCTACGATGGGGTAACGAGCTTCCCTGTAGTGTCCGTTAAGCACTTAGACTCGTGAGCTGGGAACGTTGGTATGGGACTCTGTACTTGTGTTGTCAGCTTGTATTGGGGTGAAGACCTCCCTATAGTGACCTCGAGTAGGACATTTAAGTCACAGTCTATTTCATCTATGTTTATACAACTTTTCAGGATTGATGATCCCAATATAGGGCTAAGGGTGGTGAGAGTCACATGACCAAGGCCCTTGAGCAGCGCGATCGGGTTAGGACAATAACTCCATCAGGGTATTCCGATTTCCCCAACTTGCTAAATGAATGAACTTAACTAATTAACCTAGCTAACATGTTCCACGGCATTACATTTATTATTTTGGCGATTATGCAGTCGAGGTCGCTTTGAGGGAGTGTTGGTTCATTGCGAACGTGAGATGTCGTCGCTTGTGGAGTGTTGGTTTGAGAGGAGCATGCATCATATCATAACCATGCATTTGCATTAACAACAGTGTTTAGGATTCTATGTTGTTTGTTGTTCATTAAATGTATCTTATGTATGATAATTCGTATGCCTATTGCTAATGGTACCACTGAGTTGATCACTCACTCCCACTCTGGGACGGTGTTCTAAAATATCAACCAGAACCCGATATATATGCAGGTACTCTGGAGCAGCACACATTGGATGATATCGGTGTCGACGACGATGAGGAGCAGGCGTACTACTAGGAGTTTGGCGGGGCATATAGCGAGGTGGATGTCGGTGCGACTGAACCAGAGCCCAGATCATTTTGGGGTGTGATGAGCGTATGGAATTGGATCCCTGTATGACTGTTAATTAAATTTATTAAGTTGTTATGACGAATATGAATTTACTATGGAATTTTAAACTGGCTAGTAGCACTTGAAGCTTAATTATCTAATTAGCGATTAAACATGCTTAGCTTAATTCATCATTGCTTATTAATACCTGTTAATTGTATGCATTAATGACTCATCATTGCACACATGGCACTCAGGAATTTGGGTTAGGACCTTCACAAGGCGGCGGTGTTCTTTTTTGAAGGGGGTGGTTTCCCAAGAGCCTTCATGTCCTTGCTTATTTGCCTAATCCCAATGTCCGCGGCGGTCTCTTCCTTTGGGGATTTTCGGCCAATCATCCTATGCAATTGTGTTTATAAGATATTTTCAAGATTCTAGCCGCTAGGTTGAGCAATCTCTTGGCTAAGATTATATCCGTCGAGCAAGGAGTGTTCACTCAGGGTAGGTCCATAGCGGAGAATAATGTCATTGCACAGGAAATGCTTAGGGATAACAGCAGGAAGGTCAGGGGGTAATTTAGTGCTTAAAATTGATATGGAAAAGGCCTATGACAGGGTTGACTGGAAGTTCATGAAGTTGGTTCTGAGCACGTTTGGATTCAGCGAGACATGGATTAGAATAGTGGAGAGTTGTTGGTCTAACAATTGGTTTTCAGTCATAGTGAATGGGGAGGCGACAGGATACTTTAAATCCTCAAGGGGGCTCTGTCAAGGTGACCCTCTGTCACCCAACCTGTTCATCATTATCGCGGAAGGTTTGAGTAGAGGGTTTAAGCGCCCCATGGAGAGAGGGCCCGGTCAGCTGTTCCAGCTCAAGCAAGGGAGCCTGATTATCTCACACTTGTTGTTTATGGCCGACACTGCGCTTTCTCAATGAGGGGTGCTCGTTGATCCAGGCGACGAAGAATTTCCTCATCTCCTTCCAAGTTACGTCAGGTCAAAAATTAACTTCCATAAAAGCTCCTTTTGTTCGGATAAAGGCCCAAAAAGCAAGTTCAGGAACATTGAGCACATGTTGGGATTCCCTAGAGCCAAGGCTGGGTTTAAGTACCCAGGAGTGCCAATTTTAATGGGTAGAATCAAGAAAGCAGACTTCCACTTCTTGCTGGACAAGATTCAAAACTAAATAAATGGCTGGACTGCGTGATTTTAATCCCAAGTTGGGAGAGTCACGTTGATCAAACACGTCCTGGGAAGCATCCTAATCCATGTCCTTGCTGCTTCCAAGGTTCCTATAGGCGTTTTGGAAGATCTGGAGAGAAAATTCTCTAATTTTCTTTAGGGTTGGGATGACAGGAAGAAGAAGCATCATTGGCTCAGCTGGAAGAAGATCTAAAATCCTATATGTGAGGGGGGGCTAGGGATCAAAGCCTGAAGGAAGTTATGAAAGTCTTCAGATTAAAGTTGGCTTGGTCAACCAAATTCGATGAAGGGGCCAGTCAATGGGCAACGCTGATGAGGGCGAAACACCCTCTGGATTTTCTTCCTGTGGGTAGAGTTGGGGTGTTGGCAGTGACCTCTCCTATCTAGAAATCAGTCAGAGATCTTTTCCCTTTGTTGGAGGAAAACATACGGTGGCTGATTGGCAATGGCGACATGAGTTTGTGGGATGATAATTGGTCCGGGCTAGGGCCGATGAACCTTCAGACAGATGTGCAGATCCCTGAAACTATTTGTGGACTGAAAGTGAAAAACATGTTGGGTAATGAAGGGCCCCTTCCTCCATGCTCTGCCTTCAACTTTCTGCCGCAGCACGTGTTGGAATTTATTTTTCAGGGAGGCTTTGCGACGTCTGGCAATGGCGTTCGGTGCGAGGAAAACGTCGCGCGTACGAATTCTAAGAGAATCTCTACGACTTGTCACATCAATCAATCAATCAATCAATCCCATCATGTCAAGTACACATCACCTTTCACTCTTCCCCAAGCAACCCCAAAGTCAAAAAAGTTCTTACACAAGCCCATACCTTTCTTACACCCTTTACCACAAAAGTCAAAAAGTTCTTACACCCATCACTCACCACATCCATCACCCATCTCTCTCTCTCTCTCTCCCTCTCTCTCTCTCTCTCTCTCTCACTCTCTCTCTCTCTCTCTCTCTCTCATTTTTCAAACCACTTTCCAAGCAACCAAAATTTTATACATTCAAACCTCTCCAAGCCCTACCAAGCAACAAGTGTGGCCCACTTCCTACCCCCCTCATCTTCCATCTCAACCATCCAAACTTCATCTCCTCCGTTAGGATCGAAGCTAAGGAGCAAAGGAAGCCAAGGGAGCAAGAAGATTGAACGGCGGGTGCTTATTAGGCTAGGTTTTCATGTTTTGATGATGGGCCAAGTGAGGCCTACTGATTGATGGTAGGGATCTCACTTTGGACCATAGATGTGGCCGATGGCCCACCTTGAGTTTTACTGTCATTCGATGATGGGGCCATTCTCCATGGACCCCATCATGATGTTTACTTTCTAGTCTAAAAAGGGGTCATTTAGACCTTACATCTTGGTGGAGAAGGGATCTCCACCATTGATCTTTGATTTGGTGGGCCAACATGCAATGGGACCCACTTGATGTATGTTTTGGATGCGAGGGCCCATAGTGTCGGGGTCCCTCCATCACACGTGTCTCGATCTCTCTCTTTCTCTCTCTCTCCCTCTTTTTCTTTTCTTTTTTGTGTGATGAAATGGCCATGTGACCCACCCTGTTGGACCCCACCATAAAGCATGTATTGGATCCAAACCATTTGTAGGTGGGGCCCACTTTATATGTATTGGATCCAACCCATTTGTACGTTGGACCCCACCATAAAGCATGTATTGGATCCACACCATCCATCGTGTAGTGGCCCACCTAAGCGGGGCCACCTTGAATATTTTTGTTGAGCCAAGAACAGTCCAGCATCATCTGGAAGTGAGATGGAAACAGTCTAGCGTCTCAGGACGTGGACATGAAAACACAAATATGAGCTTGATGTTTTTCTGCCTTTTGGGTGGGCCGCTCATGCGGGCCCCACCTTGCTGTATGTGTTTAATCTACACCGTCCATTCCATTCTCCAGGTCATTTTAAACGTTGGGACGAAAAACGAAGATGATCTAAATTTCTGGTGGGCCATGGCATGGCAAACGATGTTTTCTGTCGTTGAAATTCACCTGAGGTTTTCCATACACCAAAACACATTCAATATTGGACTCATTTGGTTGGTCTCGAGCCGTAGAATCCCATGGCCAGGGTAGATTCACTTGATATGGGTCCCACACACGAAAATCCTTGAGAAAATAGGTTTTTAAAATATATATATCTGAGGTAGCACCTGCTGCTGCGTTAGCAGCAGCAGACTGCTGCAGCGTGTATAGGCGGGCGGACAGTGACCCACGGCCCCAGCCGTGGGCCCCACCATGATGTATGTTTGATATCCACACCGTTTATTAGGTGGGTCACCTCCTGAGGTGGGCCCCCTCCAAAGATCAGCCTCATCCAAAACTTAGGTGGCCCACGTCATATGAAATAGTGGGGTGAACCATCTGTCATTGAAACCTTTTGTGGCCCAGAAGTTTTGGATCAATGTGAAATTCGTTTTCACTCTTCATCCTGGCCTCTGTGGCCGTATAAACAGATTGGATGGCAAGCAAATATTACAATGGGACCCACCTTCGCCGTGTGAAGTAGCTGACGCTGCATTGTACAACAGCTCTATAGCTACTGTACTGACATTAGTAGGACAGTGAGAATGGTTGCGCTGGCCCCACAATGATATATGTCTTTTACAGGCTGTCCATCATTTGGATGGTGGGGCCACCATGATGCATGGGTTGCATCCAATCTGTCCATCCATTTTAAAAGTTCATTTTATGGCATGAGCTAAAGAATGAGCCAAATCCATAGTTCAAGTGGACCCCACCTTGGTATGTTGATGAGGCCTATCTTGATTTATCTGTGGTAGTCCATTGGGGCCCACTTTGATGTGGATGTAAGGCCCATGTTATGAGGCCCATTCGATGTAATTATGGCCCATGGTTGAAGCCCACTTTAATATATATAAGGCCCATGTTACGAGGCCCATTTTGATGCATTCTAAGGCCCACGGGTTATGGCACATTGCAATGTACATAAGGCCCATTGGAGCGGCCCATTGATGTGGCCCACTTAATGAATATAAGGCCCATGTGATATGGCCCATTTGATGTATTAAGGCCCAGTGGGATGTACCTAAGGTCCATTGCAATGTGTGATCCCAACATGGTTTATGTAATGATGTTTATGACAGTCGTGCCTTGGGAGCATTGTTGGTTTAACGTCCACATTGTAAGAATAATGTTCGTTAAACGTCCGCATTATAATTCTCCTTAGGGCCCATTGATAGGCCCGTACTTGTTGTGTGTAGGCCGTCTAGGCCAATCTGCATTATAAGGATAGTTCATTACTTTATAACATGTTTAATATAGTTCCATGATTCATGATCATACGCATCATATGTATGCTTGATATGAGAAGTGACTGATCATAGCATATATCTTCGGGCAGATTCTTTATAGGCTCCCGGTTGGCGGTGTTGCCCCACATGAGCGCACGATACGCGCAGGATTGCTGCATGACTAGATACTGTGATTCATGCATTTCACATTATGTGACATGGTTACCGTACGTCCTAGCGACATCAGGGTCGTAGCCTCCACAGGCGTATCGTGATTGGCAAGATTGGATACCGAAAATCTTGTTCTACATGGGGTGTTATAGATATCCCTGGGTGAAAGTCTCTAGACCCTTATAGTACCAAGAGGTTGCTCCAACGTCTAGACCGAGTGGGTACATGAGCGTCGAGTGTCGATTACCATATGGCCAGGCTTTCCACTGTGTCGTGGTCGGTTGGAAGGAGGTGCGGCCTTACCCGCCTGAGAAGAGGGGGCAAAGCTAGGCTGAGTTTGACCAGCTCGAGGAATGGGTCTGCTATCGACGAGCCGAGCCCAATATTGGAAGGCGGATAGTGAGGTCTCTTCCACTCACCTTATTGCACGCGATGGGGCGGCAATCTGGTTCGGAGTGTACTAGACCCCGATGATATTCCAGATTTGAGCTGTATTAATATGTGGACTTAGACGAGGATTCATATGCTTGAGTTGCATCTCGTATTGCATGGCCTTGGTATGGCTGACATCATTCATGCTTTGCATCGTATGTCCTTGGTACGGCCAATATCATTCATGCCTTGCATCGCATAACCTTGGTACGGCTAACGGTATTCATGTATTCACCAGCATGTTTCGCATTACTCTGATACTACATAAACATAATACTACCTTGCGCACACACTTTCACCACCCTCTAAGCTTTCCATAAGCTTATGTACGACCGTTACGTGCAGGTGATGTTAGAATGCAGCAGCGCTGAGGCAGGAATACTTTGCAGATCATCTTGGAGCTTTTTGTTCATCATCATTATATTTTTCTTTATGCTCATTGTACTTATAAAGTTTTTTATCATAGTGGAAATGTAATGGAGTTTTTGGTTGTTGTTTGTGGGTTATGCCTTTGGTTATGCTTATTACGAATTAAACTGATGTTAAAAATCCTCCTCGTAGCATCCCAGGATCGGAACCTGGCGAATGGGCGCTGGGAGCCGAGAACGGGGTACTACGGAGGTTGTCAGCGTCGGATTCGGTGATCGGGAATTTTGTGAACCCGGTTTCTGAGTTTGGGGCGTGACAGAAGTTTGGTATCAGAGCATAACTCTGGAATAACCAAGAACAACATTACATGTCTGCTATGAGTTAGAATGATTGAGTCCTTAGTTCGGATAGCTTAGCGATCTTTTATTACCGACCCTTAACGTGCGTGCCTTCGAAAGTTTCCAAGTTGATAGGCACCTTCGATCTTTCCAGTAGGACATGTCGCGCCGAAGAGTGACCCGATCGACTCCCACTCCACCACCTGAGACTCTCGCTCCACCACCTGTGGCTCCCACCCTACCACCTACATCCCCACTCCACCACCAGAGATTCCTACTGCCCAACGTATGGATGCAGCTCCTCCACCAAAGACCGGTGCGAATCCGACCGTATCCGTGAGTGCTTCCCAGTTACAGCAGATGTTATAGGTTGTGACGGCCGCACTACAAGGGCAGAGCAGGCACCCCGTTGTTTCACTGGACCAGGCCAAGCAGGAGCACATGAGCACCCTTCTTCGCGAGTTTCGATGGCTCATTCCCCCACGCTTCCAGGGCGAGCCAGACCCGACGGTAGCTGAGAGATGGCACGCCGATGTGGAGAAGATATTCGATACGATGGGATGCACGACCGAACGGCGAGTCTGATTAGCCGTATTTCTTCTCCATGGTGAGGCTGAGCATTGGTGGACATCAGTCTCCCGAGCAGCAGGGGCCGATTTTGTGTGGACCTGTGAGGACTTTGTTGATCGCTTTGACTGGCAGTACTTTCCTGATCACATCCGACGACAGCGAGCGTTGGAGTTCGAGGCCCTGGTACAGGGTGATATGACGGTGGCTCAGTATGCCGCTTGTTTTGTAGTGTTATCCAGATTTGCGTCATACTTGGTAGATGATGAGGAGCGGAGAGCCCGCCGATTCGAGTACGGTTTGCGTTACGGTCTTCGAGGCGGTGTTATTGGGCATGAGCTCCCGACTTTCGAGGGAGTGGTACGGAGGCCTAAATTTTTTAGGCTGAGTGGGCCGCGGTCAGAGGAGAGATCGGAAGAGGCGGTCCTTCCAGTGACTCCCAGCAGCGTCGACCACAGTAGCAGAGGCGCACAAGTCGCCCAGCCTTCCGCGCGCCAGCAGCACCTCCAGCACCACCTCCGAGGTAATTCACCAGCACGTGTTTTGGGTACGGTACGACGGGGCACCGTATATGGGAGTGTCCCCACCCGCAGCAGTAACAGAGACCCTTACATCAGCAGCGACAGCAGCCCCCACCACCGAGGCTACCTCAGCAGTAGCATCAGCATTAGCCTCCGAGGCCGCAGCAGCAGAGGCAGCAGTTTCGACCACCTCAGCGACAGCAGCAGCAACAGCACGCTCAGAGTGGACGGGCACCTCCCCTGCAGGCTCAGGCTAGATTTTACACAAACCCAGTAGGATCCTCAATCGTTTGGAGGAGTCGTTGAGGGTATACTTTCGGTCTCTGCATGCATCGCTTGGGTCTTATTTGATTCCAGTGCTTCGCACTCATTTATGTCCTAGGGATTCTATCGTTCGACTAAATTGTCAACAGAGTCTGCTCGAGAGGGGTTGACGGTATCGACGCCCTTGGGGAAGCCTACAGTATTAGGCCGCTTCTGTGCATCTTGCCCCGTCCTAGTGGGAGGGATTTTCTTGCCTGCCGACTTGTGCATGTTGCCGATGTCAAATTTCGACATTATCTTCGGCATGGATTGGCTTGCTGAGTACCACGCCATCTTGGACTGCTCCGCGAGGACCGTCACATTCTGTATACCAGGCTTCTTGCAGTTTCAGTTCGTTGCAGAGCCTCGAGGAGAGCCATTGTCTTGCTTGATGTCCTGCGATGTTAAGGAGCTATTGCCACTCGTATTGATCAGATGTTGATTGTTTGCAATTTTTCTAATGTATTTCAGGAGATTCCGGGATTACCACCTCGCCGACTCACCGAGTTTCAGATTGATCTCGTGCCCAGTACCGCGCCTATTTCGAAGGCCCTTTACCGTATGGCACCGTTGAAGTTGCGGGAACTGCAGAAGCAGTTGGACGAGTTACCCGAGTTAGGCTTTATCTATTCGAGCAGTTCACCTTGGGGAGCGTCGGTACTCTTCGTGAAGAAGAAGGATGGCTCATTGAGGCTCTGCATGGATTATCACGAGCTCAACAAAGTCACAATTAAGAACAAGTATCCCGCTCCCGAGGATTGATGATTTGTTTTATCAGCCGCAGGGTGCACAGTTCTTTTCGAAGATTGACCTGCATTCCGGTTATCATCAGATTCGAGTCCGAGAGGAGGACATTCTGAAGACGGCTTTCAGGATGCGTTATGGTCATTTTGAGTTCCAGGTCATGTCCTTTGGACTGACCAATGCGCCAGCGGTCTTCATGTAGTTGATGAACAAGGTCTTCCACCCATATCTTGATCAATTTGTTGTAGTCGTCATCGATGACATTCTGATCTATTTGAGGACCCGTGAGGAGCACGAGCAGCATTTAGAGGTTACGTTGCAGACCCTCTGCGCACACCAACTCTATATAAAGCTGAAAAAGTGTGAGTTCTAGCAGGAGGAGGTGAAGTTCCTCGGTCACGTGGTGACAAGGGAGGGTGTTGCAGTGGACCCCTCGAAGGTTAAGGTAGTACGTCAGTGGGGCCAGCCCACGACTACGTCCGAGATCCGCAGTTTCCTTGGTTTAGCAGGCTACTATCGGCGTTTCATTGAGGGCTTCTCTCGTATTGCAGCCCTGCTGACCAAGTTGACCCGGAAGGGCATAGAGTTTATTTGGAGCGACACCTGCGCGCAAGCATTTATGGATTTGAAGGACCGTCTGACGTCCGCTCCTGTCCTCATTCTTCCCTCTGGGAGTGACAGATTCATTGTATTCACCGATGCCTCACATATTGGTTTGGGTGTTATCCTGATGTAGCACAGGAGACCAGTCGCCTTCGTGTCTCGCCAACTCAAGATCCATGAGCTAACTACCCCACGCATGATTTGGAGCTGGCTACAGTTGTCTTCGTACTGAAGGTGTGGAGGCAGTATCTCTATGGGGTTAGGTTTGAGTTCTTCTCCGACCACAAGAACTTGA
This sequence comes from Magnolia officinalis, assembly GCA_021015155.1. NCBI lineage: Eukaryota > Viridiplantae > Streptophyta > Magnoliopsida > Magnoliales > Magnoliaceae > Magnolia > Magnolia officinalis. The sequence continues at coordinate 58,985,705 of JAJHSJ010000009.1, read as the reverse complement.
AGTACCTCTTCTTACAGTCTGAATTGAACATGAGGCAAAGGCACTGGATAGAGCTCTTGAAGGACTATGACTTCAATCTTCAGTACCACCCGGGCAAGGCGAACGTGGTGGCGGATGCCCTCAGCCATCAACCATGAGGCCTGGTGGCCATATGATGCTTCAGGAGCGGCGGATGCTTGAGGATGTAACAGTGTATAATTTTAAGTTCGGCCTGTAGTCTTCTCTCGTGCAGGTATCGAACCTGTCGATTCAATCCTCTCTTGTCGCAAGGGTGATCGAGACTCAGCAGGCTGATGAGTCGTTGCAGAGTTATATGGCTAAATCGGCATCCGAAAGTCAGGTAGATTGGCAGATTGGTTCAAACAGTGGACTTCGCTTTAGAGGCCGATTATGTGTCCCAAATATTCCTGAGTTACACAGAGATCTTATGACCGAGGCACATCGATCGTGATTTTCTATCCATCCTAGCTCGATGAAGATGTACTGTGATATGAGGCGACAGTATTTTTCGGCAGGGATGAAGCGTCAGATTGCTAGTTTTGTGGCCTAGTGTGACACGTGCCAGCGTGTCAAGGCCGATCATCAGAGACCCCTTAATCTATTGCAGTCGTTGAGCGTCCCTATGTGGAAGTGGGAGCATGTGTCGACAGATTTTATTATGGGCTTATCGAGGACTCAGCGCGGTCATGACGCCATTTGGGTTGTTGTGGATCGTCTAACGAAGTTGGCACATTTTCTTGTGATTCGTGCAACTTGGCCTTTGGACTGGCCTACGAGGTTATTCGTCGAGGAGATTGTGAGACTACATGGCATTCCAGTCTTGATCATTTCTGACTAAAACGCGAGGTTCACGTCTCAGTTTTGGGGGTGCTTTCAGAGAGCGATGGGGACTGATTTGCAGCTAAGCACCACGTACCATCCGCAGACCGATGACCAAACCGAGAGGGTCAACCAGATCCTTGAAGATATGCTTCGGGCCTACGCGATTGATTTCGGGAGTAGTTGGGATGAGCATCTGCGATTAGCTGAGTTCACGTACAACAACAGCTATCAAGCGACCATCGGCATGTCTCCTTTTAAGGCATTATATAGTAGACCATGCGGATCATCGAGTTGTTGGACCGAGGTTGGAGAGCGTCGTCTCCTAGGTCCCTAGCTTGTGCAGGAGATGTCAGAGACTATCGATATCATCAGGCAGAGGATGCGCACAGCTCAGATCCGGTAGAAGAGTTTTGCTGATCATCGGCGTTGTCCCTTAGAGTTTGAGGTAGGGGACCATGTGTATCTTAAGGTCTCGCTCATGAAGGGCGTAGTTTGATTTGGAGCGAAGGGCCAGCTTGTCCTGAGGTTCATAGGACCTTTTGAGATCACTGGGCGTGTTGGCGCCGTGGCCTATCGGCTTGCCTTGCCATCTCAGTTGTCTGGCGTCCACAACATTTTTCATGTATCCATGTTGAGGAAGTGTGGGTCAGACATCGTTCCTGTTATTGATTGACAGCCGTTAGAGGTTCAGGAGGACGCTTCCTACATCGACCAGTCAGTCCGTATCCTTGATCGGAAGGAGCAGGTCCTCCAAACCAAGGTCATTCCATTGGTGAAGGTTCAGTGGGGTCACCATTCTGTTGAGGAGGCTTCTTGTCAGCGTAAGGCCGAGATTCGAGAGCGTTATCCCCACTTTTTTATGACTGATCATGTGTTGTATTTTGTATGTTGTCTCTGATTTTATATGATGATGTTATGTTTCTTCTCCCTCATGAGTTATGAGTAGTAGCGGTAATTGTGTAAATTTTGAGGACAAAATTTTTATTAGGAGGGGAGAGCTGTAAGACCCGTATCCTAGACTGTACTGTTCCATAGGTTTTCGCGGTCTTCCCTGTCGAATTCTGACAACCTTCGACCCTTAACAGGTTTTTGCGCACAACCCTGAATCACACGCAGTCAACCTAAATTGACTCAACCCGAGACTTGTACCTTAGAGACTGCACCGTCGCCACGGTTCCGATGCCGTGACTCGTACGCTAATTCGATACCCTGGTCAGGAGATGTGGGTCTGCGTTCGGTGCGAGGAAAACGCCGTACGTACGAATTCCGAGAGAATCTCTATAACTTGTCACATCAATCAATCCCATCATGTCAAGTACATGTCAAGTACACATCACCTTTCACCCTTCCCCAAGCAACCCCAAAGTCAAAAAGTTCTTACACAAGCCCATACCTTTCTTACACCCTTTACCACAAAAGTCAAAAAGTTCTTATACCCATCACTCACCACATCCATCACCCATCTATCTATCTCTCTCTCTCTCTCTCATTTTTCAAACCACTTTCCATTTTCAAACCACTTTCCAAGTAACCAAAATTTCATATGTTCAAGCCTCTCCAAGCCCTCCCAAGCAACAAGTGTGGCCCACTTCCTACCCCCCTCATCTTCCATCTCAACCATTCAAACTTCATCTCCTCCGTTAGGATCGAAGCTAAGGAGCAAAGGAAGCCAAGGGAGCAAGAAGATTAAACGGCAGGTACTTATTAGGCTAGGTTTTCATGTTTTGATGATGGGCCAAGTGAGGTCTACCGATTGATGGTATGGATCTCACTTTGGACCATAGATGTAGCCGATGGCCCACCTTGATTTTTACTGTCATTCCATGATGGGGCCATTCTCCATGGACCCCATCATGATGTTTACTTTCTAGTCTAAAAAGGGAGTCATCTAGACCTTACATCTTGGTGGAGAAGAGATCTCCACCATTGATCTTTGATTTGGTGGGCCCACGTGCAATGGGACCCACTTGATGTATGATTGGATGCAAGGGAGGGCCCATAGTCTCGGGGTCCCTCCATCACACGTGTCTCGATCTCTCTCTTTCTCTCTCTCTCCCTCTTTTTCTTTTTCCTTTTTGTGTGATGAAATGGCCATGGGGCCGACCCGGTTAGACCCCACCATAAAGCATGTATTGGATCCAACCCATTTGTAGGTGGGGCACACTTTATATGTATGTATGTTCCACACCATCCACTGTGTAGTGGCCCACCTAAGCGGGGCCACCTTGAATATTTTTGTTGAGCCAAGAACAGTCCAGCGTCGTCTGGACATGAGATGGAAGCAGTCCAGTGTCTCTGGACGTGGACAGGAAAACACAAATATGAGCTTGATGTTTTTGTGCTTTTTGGGTGGGCCGCTCATGCGGGCCCCACCTTGCTGTATGTGTTTAATCTACACTGTCCATTACATTCTCCATGTCATTTTATGCGTTGGGACAAAAAATGTAGATGATTTGAATTTCTGGTGGGCCATGGCATGGCAAACGATGTTTTCTACCATTAAAATTCACCTGAGGTTTTCCATAAACCAAAACACATTCAATATTGGACTCATTTGGTTGGTCTCGAGCTGTAGAATCCCATGGCCGGGGTAGATTAACATGATACGGGTCCCACGCATGAAAAACCTTGAGAAAACAGGTTTATATATATATATATATATATATATATATATGTGTGTGTGTGTGTGTGTGTGTGTGTGTGAGGCAGCGCCTGCTGCTACGTCAGCAGCAGCAGACCGCTGCTGCGTGTATAGGCGGGCGGACAGTGACCCACGGCCCCAGCCGTGGGCCCCACTATGATGTATGTTTGATATCCACACCGTTCATTAGGTGGGCCCCCTCCAAAGATCAGCCTCATCTAAAACTCAGGTGGCCCATGTCATGTGAAACAGTGGGGTGAACCGTTTGCCATTGAAACCTTTTATGGCCCAGAAGTTTTAGATCAATATGAAATTTGTTTTCACTCTTGTCCAGGCCTCTGTGGCCGTATGAACAGATTGGATGGCAAGCAAACATTACAGTGGGCCTCACATGGGACCCACCTTCGCCTTGTGAAGCAGCTGACACTGCACTATACAACAGCTCTATAGCTGTTGTACTGACGTCAGTAGGGCAGTGGGAACAGTTGGGCTAGCCCCACAATGATGTATGTGTTTTATAGGCTGTCCATCATTTGGATGGTGGGGCCACCATGATGCATGGGTTACATCCAATTTGTCCATCCATTTTAAAAGCTCATTTTATGACATGAGCTAAAGAATGAGCCAGATCCATAGTTCAAGTGGTCCCCACCTTGGTATGTGGATGAGGCCCATCTTGATTTATCTGTGGTAGTCCATTAGGGCCCACTTTGATGTAGATGTAAGGCCCATGTTATGAGGCCCATTCGATGTATTTGTGGCCCATTGTTGAGGCCCACTTTGATATATATAAATATAAGGCCCATGTTACGAGGCTCATTTTGATGAATTGTAAGGCCCACTGGTTATGGCCCATTGCAATGTACTTAAGACCCATTGGTGCGGCCCATTGATGTGGCCCACTTGATGAATATAAGGCCCATGTGATATGGCCCATTTGATGTATTTAAGGCCCAGTGGGATGTACCTAAGGTCCATTGCAATGTCTGATCCCAACATGGTTTATGTAATAATGTTTATGATAGTCGTGCCTTGGGAGCATTATTAGTTTGACGTCCGCATTGTAAGAATAATGTTGGTTAAACGTCCGCATTATAATTCTCCTTAGGGCCCATTGATAGGCCCGTACCTGTTGTGTGTAGGCCGTCTAGGCCCATCTGCGTTATAAGGATAGTTCATTACTTTATAACATGTTTAGTATAGTTCATGATTCATGATCATACGTATCATATGTATGCTTGATATGAGAAGTGACTGATCATAGCATATGTCTTCGGGCAGATTGTTTACGGACTCTCGATTAGGTGGGTTGCCCCACATGAGCGCACTATACGCGTAGGATTGTTGCATGACTAGATAGTGTGATTCATGCATTTAGCATTGTGTGACATGGTTACCATGCGCCTTAGCGACATCAGGGTCGTAGCCTCCACAGGCGTATCGTGGTTGGCAGGATTGGATAGCGAAAATCTTGTTCTACATGGGGTGCTATAGATATCCCTGGGTGAAAGTCTCTAAACCCTTATGGTAACAAGAGGTTGCTCCAATGTCTAGACCAAGTGGGTACATGAGCGCCGAGTGCCGATTACCAGATGGTCGTGTTTTTCACTATGTCGTGGTTGGTTGGAAGGGGGCGCGGCCTTACAGACCTCGGTGATATTCCAGATTTGAGCTGTATTGATATGTGGACTTAGATGAGAATTCGTATGCTTGAATTGCATCTCGTATTGCATGGCCTTGGTATGGCCGACATCATTCATGCCTTGCATCACATGGCCTTAGTACATCAGATATCATTCACGCCTTGCATCGCATTGCCTTGGTACAACTAACGGTATTCATGGATTCATCAGCATGTTCCGCATTAATCTGATACTGCATAATCATAATATTACCTTGCGCACACACTTTCACCAACCTCTAAGCTTTCCATAAGCTTATGCACGACCGTTGCGTGCAGGTGATGTTGGAGCGCAATAGCGTTGAGGTAGGAGCGCTTTGCAGATCATCTTGAAGCTTTCTGTTCATCATTATTGTATTTCCCTTTATACTCATTGTACTTATAAAGTTTTTAATCATAGTAGAGATGTGATGGAGTTTTTAGTTGTTGTTTGTGGGTTATGCCTTTGGTTATGCTAATTACGAATTAAACAGATGTTGAAAATCCTCCTCGTATCATCCCAGGATTGGAACCTGGTAAATGGGGTACTACGGAGGCTGTCGGCGTCGAATTCGGTGATCGGTAATTTTGTGAGCCCAGTTTCTGAGTTTGGAGCATGACAGGACCTTTGTAAGTCCGCAGCTCAGCGTAAGAGCTGGATGAAAGGTGTTTCGCAAGGGAAGCTTCCTCCAAAGATTGCAATCTTCGTCTGGACGTTACTGCAGGGTGTTGTAGCGGTGAAGGAGAGAGTTCAATCTAGAGGTGTTTCACTAGCTTCTTGGTGTGTATGCTGTAAGGAAGAGGCGACTTGTAGTCCGCAGGTGGAATCTCTCTCTCTCACCTCTTCATCCATGGAGTGTTGGCCTCCAATGTCTGGATTCATTTTAGAGCCATGTTCAGGATCCTTGCCTTGATGGCTCACTCTGTGGAAGCTAAGTTGAAGCAATGGTGGCTGGAGGATTCTGGAGGCAACAACGCCCACCTTAAAAAGTTGTCCCTAGCCTAATCCTCTAGGAGATTTGGAGAACCAAGAACTCCATAAAGATGGACGGTAAGGGCAAGTCGAGCACTGGCACAGTGGCTCGGGTTAAATGGTAGCTAAAGTTGTTGTTTTCATATGAGAGCAGGTCCCTGCAAAAGGCTCGATTTGAGGTCGTGAGGGGGAACATGCCGAAAATGGGCTGGGCCAAACTAAATGTTGATGGATCGGCACATGGAAACCCCGGTCCATCAGGTGAAGGAGGATTTGTAGAGGTTTAGATGGGAACCTTATTTTTGCGTTTGTGGTGGGATTTGGGATGGGTCTAGCAACAAAGCAGAGTTGCGCGTGGTTTGGAACGAGCTCTTTAATTGCCTATCCCAGGGTCTTTCCAGGGTGGAGATGGAGTCAAACTCTAAGTTTATGATTGATCTCCTATATGGTTGCTCGCATACGAGTTTGGTTTGGAGGCATTGGTTAAGGAGGATTGGCAACCTTATGAAAACAGGGTCCTCCTTTCGCCATATTCTAAGGGAAGAGAATGCCTCGGTGGATGCTTTGGCATGCATTAGTAGTGCCTCTCAGGGGAACTCTATTTTCAGGTGTTCGGCCGAGCTCGTGGCACAAATCAAGGGGTTATTAGTGCTAGACAAAATTGGGCTAAGTTCAATTAGAAAGAAGTTCTAGGGGTCAGGGATTTGTGTCTTGTAGGTGCCTAATCATATGATAGGTGGCCCTCCTTTTTTCTGGTAGGGGTGCCCGAAAGTCTGTCCAGTCTATGTATAGTTATATTCCAGTGAAATCATTGTTTAAAAAAAATAAAAAAATAAAAAAATTTTTAAAGATGGTTAAGATCATTTGATAAGTGTGTTGTTTGGACTATTCTTTGTCCACAAAGCTAAGAATTTAGGCATGCCTGTATTGATGATTTGATGTCCATAGATGCTACACATACAGAGGATAACCCAGTAGCTTTTAGGAAATGGTTAAAAGATAGAGTTGTGTAGCCCTATGTTTAATGATAACATTCCTCATCAGTTCCTTGTGTTTCCAGTTGCATCTTTGATCAGTGCTGGAAATACTTTGAATGATCTCTTTGGGAAAAAAAATCTCGGTTAAACCAAAACATATCCAAAATAGTAAAATCTACTAAAGATAGTAAATCCTATTCCAACTTTGCCCGATGATTCCTGGGGTGATGAGAAGAAAATCCTGAGAAGACATCACGTACGAAAACTCTAAGATAAAAGAGATACATCCAACTTGAAACTTACTAAAAATATTAAGTTTATTATAAAACTACAATTTTGAAGGGGATGGAGTCATTTTCTCATAAAATGAAGCTACATAACCCTCTTCTAAGGGTTGATTGGCCTCAGATGGCTGGTTCCACTCAAAATTCATAGGTTGTGCATATTGTAACTCATCTTGGATTAAAAATTATGGTCGATTTATGGTTTGCACTTCAAGCGGTCAATTCTCCTTATCCAGAAAGGATTTCTTCTATCTGAGCATGCTTGGGGCCTATTACGCCATGCCCTATTAAAATAATTGCTAGAACACGAACACTCAACCCTTAAGACCCTAAGTAGTGAGAAGAGGACCCCTTACAAGGCAAGAAAGTGCCATGTTTGTTCGATCGACAAGTGAGGCATGAAAAGCATGAGAAAATGCATGAGGGGTGTTGGTCCGATCGACAAATTGCCGGTCCTTGTCGGTATGACTGATAACTATCATCAATCCAACCAACAGCTAAGTTGTGATTTTTGGGAAAATCATTTAGGGGTATAAATACCCCTAACCCCTTTCATTCCCTTCCTTTCACCCTATGTACTAAAATGAGAGAGAGAAGGGAGGAGAGAATAGAGAGGAAGATTCAATGAGACTGGGAGATCGGGTGTGGATCTCGTTGCCCTAGTCCATGCAAGCCACCTCGGATCATCTTCAACCGGTTCGTGCTCCATTTCTATTGAGTTTCGAAGCCCCGATCATCACGTAGCATGGCCCGATTACATGCAGGTGTCATGATCATGGTGTAGCATTGTAGGAGCTCCAGTCTTGCACCGAATGGAACCGTCTGGCAAATTATCGGGCCACTGAGGTGAGTTAACCCCTCAGAAACCCCGATTTAACCCTAATTTTGGATATATTATTGTACATGCTCAAATTGATGTCGTATTTTGGGTTTTCCTCAATTTTAAGCTCTAGGTTTAATTCTGTCACGTCACACCTAAATCGGACTAGTAGAATCAAGAACCCTAAACCCTAAGGTGTTAAAACGCCCTTTAAGCTTTCCTTTGACATTTTTGGCCTTGTAATAGTCTCAATATTTGTATAATCATGTTTATTAACCCATGAATCATGTAATAACCCTTATGATTTATGCTACATATGTTAACCCTAGGATTGTTAGGTATGAATCATATAATAGCTTGTATAACCTAGGTTATATGCGTTAATTCTAGCTTTAATTAGTAGAATCCTTAAATTTAGAAATCCACATATAGACACATGGAATGTTCAATCATTTATATAGGTTGTGTTTTAGATTGCTTGGAATCACAAAGTCGATAACCAGATTTCACTATTGAAGTCCACAAGGATAATGGGCATTTGTGGATTAACCCTTGTGACCCAGACTGCCCCCTTGTTACTAACATATATGAGATTTCACCTTCAACTATTACCCACCTTTCATTTGGGTTAAATGTAATTGGTCGTAGGCTTGCCATCGTTGTGAATTATCTGCCTTGTTGGCTTTGATTGGGTGGAATCCCATTGGTGCCTTGTTTCCTTACCTTGCTAGCTTTGTTGGGAGGAACCGCCTTTTTTTTATGTATATATGTTGTGATGGTAAGGTCTACATGTCAAATCAATATTGGCTACTAGTTATAAAGGCTCATTAAATAGTTGTTTGCGAATCAAACTAATAAAGGTTGGATTAATCATGCATTCATAGAACGCAGGCATTATCGAGTGTCTAGTTGACTGTTTGAAATACCAGTGTATTGTTTGAACGACCTTTATTTCATTTTAAATGGGTCCACTATTTGAAAGAACCATTCTCTTGCATGAATGGGCCAACTAATTGAAAGGTACATTCATTGGTCTTGTTGGATGTGTATCCTCAAAGTGAATAACATGTGCATGCACTCATGCATTTAAATAAGATGTATTGTAAATCATGACTATTTTTTTTATATTTTCCTCAAAACTATACTTAATTAATATGTTGATTGTGTAATCTTGATGGGATTTATCACCGAGCTTGCCACTCATCATCAATATTTTGCATAGCACCAACCAGGTAGTGCAAGGGTAGAATGTGGGGGAGGAGTTAGCCGTCGAGGAGCCTGTGCTTTAGTGGCCGAGTCTTGGAAGCTCATTTTTAGACTTATATTTTTCTTTTTTCGTTCCTATACTTGTGCATTTTGTTATTATAGGTTTATTGTTCCTTGTTGTGGGATCCCTGTGAATTTTGCATTTATCTTATGAAAATTCTTTTTATTAACAATGTCATGATTAGCTTTACTTATCTCTAAGTCTGCCATTTATACGATCGCTACTCTAATTTATGCGACGCTAACCTAATTATGTGAACTTGTGGGAAGCATACCCATATGTGGTGCTTCATAATGTGATACTTGGGTTTCCGTCGTGGGAGAGCATTATACTCGTGCAGTGAAAATCTGGACATTTCACGAGTTGATGTTAGTGCAATTGTCGTTATTAGGTTTGAAATTACACATGGTGGCCCACGGCCTATGCGTGGAAGCTTGGCGGAGCTGTGAAATAAAGGTTATGTCTTAGGGGGGTGTGATTTGAACCAAATAAAAATTTTTTCTTTAAAATACAATTGCCTACTTAAACTAATATGCAAATTAAACTAAGCAATGTAATTAACTCTAAGGCTTTCAAGTCAATAGAGGGTCCAATCAGATAGACTACAAAAGATATACTAATGAAGCAACTTGTCTATATAAGATAGTATACATGTGTGTATGGGATGTTCTACTTATCGACTCCTAGCATTCATTTAATCATGCATACATATAATTTAAACATTCAATCACATAAGAATAATTAAATAAGTGCTCAAGGACAATCCTAAACATAAGCATGTATAGTAGTTTAGTTTTCCTAATTCACTCCCGGTGGGCGCACTCAACCTATGAGTGTACCAGATTTCACTATCAGATGTTTTAAATTGGGTTTGCCTCTAACCTTTACAATCCTACATAAGAATTGGCTCCCACAAGAGACCATGCATAGTTTTCTATATACTTTCCATGAAACTCGGTCATACACAAGAACCTACTAACTTACACTCTCGTTAGAGGCTCCCGCAAAAGACTTTAGTTAGTTTTTTATTAGCTAATCAACAACCTCAGTTCTATTCTAAGGACCTATGTTTACTCCCATTGAGGCTCACTTGAAGACTAATACATACACACCCATGTCCGGTGGACTACATAGACTTGATTTATATCCTACACAAGAACTAAGGTCCTACATAAGATACTAGTCGAGTTTGACATTTCAAACTTTACACTCAATACTATATAAGCAAGGAATGTACCTAAACTCATACAATTGGGAACTTATCGGATTGAGACCCATTTTGTAGCGCCTTCCTAGGTTGCTTAATCGATGCCCTCCTATGCTTTAATCAACTCTCCTTTGCTCCCCTGATTTGCCGATACATTGCCAATGCTTAAGCTCCAAGATCAAACACCTTACATGTAGTGCTCCTTTGATGTGACCAAGGTGATGTGAGGTTGGGTAGAATCTCCTATATTAGTGGGAAGTTGTAATGCCGAGGGATTCTCCTGAAAGAGTCTTCTAAAAAATTTTAGGCAAAGAAATACTTATAAAGGTTAGGTCTAAACTCTATAAAATGGTGAAGATTAAGTTCATCTTCAACATTGAGGTTAAAATGCTCTTTAGAGTGGTAAAGCTCAAGAAGATGACTTAAATCTCATGGAATATGAGGCTTAGGATGTAAGATATGATTGGGGATTCACTTAAGCTTCAATTGCACAAAAAACCCTCCAAATACCCAAATATCATCTCCTTTATAAAGAAATCAAGTTCCAACAGTCATTAAACGGGCAAAAATGGCTAGTCTTCGATCACACCGAATTTTGGTTCGGTCTTACCAAAATAGACAAAAAAGTCATTAGATAGATTTGAACACTATTAGTTGCACCGAGAGTGGACTTCGATCACATCGAAAGTAGTCTACGGAGAGACTAAAGGTGGCACTCGATTGAAGTTGAATTACCCACAATTATGTCCTAGACCATTGTCCTGTTTTAGCCATTTTTAATGGGACCGAAGGTGGGTTCGATGGGACCGAATGTTGCTAAAATTGTTTAGTTTTTCCAGCAACACGACCTCAAAAGCCAATATAAGGATAGTCAATTTAGGCTCTTATGCCTTAATGGATGATTAGTAAATTTACCTATTAGTTTTAAGATCACTAAGAGTTTAGGTTGCTTTGGACAAGGGTTAGAGTCACCAAGGCACCGCATTTACATGTTCTTTGCTCCTTGATGCTCTGTCTTCACTTGTGTCTCCCATCTTCAATTTCTAAGGGCTCAATCGATTATATGACACAAGGACTCACGTGATTGACAAACAAGATGCACAAATCAGTGCGCTAACAAAGTTAACGCCCTCTAATTCAGGACATAATTCATCGATACTCAGGTGTCGAGTTTGTGAATGTTACACAAATCAAGATCATAACTTATCCCCTTCAATCAGTAGCTCTACCCTTACACCCTCTTTGGTTCTATAAACATTTAGTCATTGTCACTCTCATCATACAATCACTTGACCTACCTGCCTCAATGACTATGCTTATCCCACTCTTCCACCCCCAACTTCTTATAGTTCACCTCATTGACCGCCCTCCGCAGTACTCCATATCCCTTATCTAACTTCTTTTCTTATAATTGTTTTTCTATTAATTATGTCACCCTCATTATCTCTATTTCTTCTCATGATCGATGAGTTGACATCCTTTTCCCAAGCCATTAAACTTTTTTCATTAATGTAACATAATGGTAGTAAAAATTCAAACATTGTAGCAAAACAATCCTGGACTCTATAAACCCTAACACTAGGGAAAAAATCTATTAGATTAAAATGGGTATACAAAATCAAATATCATGCTGACAAAACTGTCAAACACTATAAGGCATGTCTAGTGGCAAAAGAATATAATTAGATCGAGGGTCTCGATTTTCATGAAACCTTCACACCCGTTATCAAGGTTATTTCTATGAAATGTCTCTTGGTTGCCGTTACTATTTACCATTGGCCGCTCTATTAACCACATGTCAATGACGCTCTTCTCCATGAAGATCTCTATAAAGAAGTCTACTTGACCATTCTTCCCAGCTATGTGAAACAGGGAGAGCACCATGTTTGTTGTCTTAATAAATCCTTTTACGGTTTTTGATAAGTATTAAGAAATTGATTTGTGAAGTTTTCCTCTCCACTTAAAGACGCTAGATATCAATATATATATATATATATATATATATATATATATATATATATATATATATATATATATATATATATATATATCATCAGAACTATTCTATTTTCACTCATTCCAATGGCACCCTCTTCACAATGGTTATCATCTATGTAGACGATATTATCCTGATGGGAAATGACATAATTATCATTACCACATTGAACGATTTTCTTCACATCAAATATTTCATTCTCATATAGGCATTTTTCTTAATCAACGGAAGTGTACTCTCAACATCCTCAAGGATAGTAGTCATCTTGGTTCTTGGCTAGCTATCTTTACTTTTGAGAAAAAAATTTGTGTTTGACGGATGATCAAGGTACACATCTTATAGACCCCACTGTGTATCGATGACTAGTCGGACGCCTCATATACTTAACCATCACTCGTCCCGACATTATTTATGCAGTCAACATTCTCAACCAATTCATGAATAATCCTTGTTAATTTCATTATGATGCAGTCAATTGAGTGTTCAATACCTCAAATCTTTTCCGAGCAAGGGCATCCTCATGCCCACCGTCAGCTCTCTCCAACTATATGCTTACTACGATTTCAATTGGGATAGTTTCCTTTAGACTTGACAATCTATAATGGGTTATTTTGCAATGTTTGGACAAAACCTTATCTCTTGAACCAAAAAAAAAAAAAAAAAACCATTGTTTTTGGGTATCTACTAACGTAGAGTACCTGTCCGTGGCCAATTTTACTTGTAAACTTGGCTAAAAAATCTTTTCTAATATCTAGGCATCCTCCACTCCCAACTGATGCACCTTCATTACAATAATCAATTAGCTCCCACCAATCCTGTCTTTCATGGACCAGAAATTGATTGTCACGTTATTAGAGAAAAGATATCCATTGAGTTTCTCTGTAGTTCATATATACCTTACGATCAACAACTTATAAACATCTTCACTAAACCCCTCAGTTGGGACCAATTTGAATCTTTACTTCGCAAGTTGGGCATTACAGATTGCATCAACTAAAGGGAGAGTATTAAGAAAGTTTTTAATTTTCTCTTTTTTTCTACTATGAAAGTTTTGATTTTTCATTCTTTTTCATATATATTTGTATTCTTTTTTTTTTTGTTAAGATTTGATTAGGATAAGATTTAATTTAAATTGATTATAATCTCCTTTGATTGGGTCATTCCTCCAGAGCATATATATAAAACATCGCACTTAATGAAATATTCGAGAAACATATAGACATTTCTTGTTGGGGAACTGCGGAAGCACATAGAGACGAATCAAGCAAAGTGCTTCCAATCGCACAACGAAGTCTAAACACAAATAATCCGAATTTTATGTGGAAAAACTCTTTCGGGAAAAAAACTACAGCACAAATCGATAAGTATACACTATGAAAGCATAAATTACAAGAGATAGAGTGTTACCAATTCAAACAAGCTTTGAATGCACTTCACAAGTCCTATTTATGCCCTTAAAACCCTTAGGATCAAATTAGAAAGCCCTATAACTCTTCTACTTCTCCTAAATCCCAATTATACCTGATATATACAGTATCATAACTGGAATAGGAAAAAAATTCCACACTTATGCAACTTTGTTCTCACACTTGATGTGACCTTCAATGGCATTGATGATCTGTCAATGGCATCCAACAACTTTGATGACATTGAGTAACAACACCAAAACATTCCAGCAAACAACATAGATTTTTTCAGATTTTTTTGAAGGCATCAATCTCTACTCAATGGCATGACTAGTCTGTCGATGGCATCGAAATACCCTATTTGTTATAGATTTAAGACATTAGCAACAATCTCTACCATGTCTTCAATCGTCATTCTTCAGTACTCCTTATTCGCATATCTAATTTCTCCTTGCATCATAGCTACACCATTGATTCTCATGCACACTTTGTTTTCCATTTACGCCTTCGTTAAGTCTAAAGAAGTTGCACAAAACTTGAACTTCTTTGTGGAACTACCTTAGTAAGAATTCAGCCAGATTCACACTCGTGTGAATCTTCTTTAGAGTCGCGCCTCCTTCCTCAAGCACCTATCAGGTAAAATGGTGATGTACATCAATATATTTAATATGTGAGTGATAAATAAAAATTTAACGAAATTGATCGTGCTTCATTGCCACAAATAACTAGCACGGCTTCCTGTTGAAGCCCCAACTGATTTATCATCCCCTCAAACAAACACCTTCCTTAAATGCTTCTGTTACTACTATATACTCAGCTTCGGTTGTGGAAAGAGCCACCACAGATTAAAGCTTCAACATCCAAATGATCACTCCACCTGCTAGCAGAAATGAGTAACCAAAAGTAGACTTCTATTATCTACACTGCTCGCGTAATCAAAATTAATCCACTTAGCTCACTAACTGACTTTGTCGTGCCCATCTCATACTTTATCAATACCTTCCCAATGTATTCAGCTAAAGATAACCATATTCTGCTTCTTTTCTTGTATCTATGTATATCAATGTCGAGAACCCTCTTTGTAACCCCCGGATCTTTCCTTTAGAATGTCCATGATAACTTAGACTTTAGTATGTCAATCTCATACATGTTATGACTGACGATGAGCATGTCATCAACATACAATACCAAGATAATGAACTTCCCATTATTAAATATCTTGTAATAGATACAATGATCATACTCACTCCTAGTAAACTTCTGACTTAATATGAAATAATAAAATTTCTTGTACCACTTCCTATGCGACTATTTTAAGTCATACAACGACCTTTTTAACCTACAAACCTTGTTCTCTACCCCTTGTATTTTGAAACCTTCTGGTTATTTCATGTAAATCTGTTCTTCTAATTCCCATGTAGAAATGTAATCGTCACATCTATCTATTCTAGTTCAAGACCGTATTAGGAAACTAGCGGCAACACGAATCTGATAGATACTTACTTTACCACAAGAGCGAATATCTCAGTGAAGTTAACACCTTCTCTCTAAGCATATACATTCACTACTAACCTTGTCTTGTACCATCATGTTTCTTCTTGAAGATCCACTTACACTCAATCGTTTTACAACCGACGAGAAGCTCTACCAACTCCCATATCTCATTTTTGTACAAAGAGTTCATCTCCTCATCCATCACTGTTTTTTCACTTTTTCGTATTTGACTCATCAAGAGCCTCCTTAAAAGTAGACGGATCTCCAACATCCGTAATGAGGGTAAATACTACACTTGAGTCATCCCCGTATCTGTTGGGGATTTGTACTATTAAATCACACATATCTAGATCTAGGATAGCAATTCAAGAGCAATGAGCAATCACAAGAGAACACAAAGATTTAATGTGGAAAACCCTTACGGGAAAAAACCACAGCATAAAGTGACAGAAATCCAGTATGAAATAGAAATTACAAAGAGAGAGGACTTACCCGATTCGAACAATCTCGAATCTCACCCTTGCTATACCCTTTGATGACCTTAGAACCCTTTTAGAAACCCTTAGAAAACCTTTTGGAAGCCCTAAAATACCTTAGAATAGCCTTAGGGACCCCTATTTATAGTTTAGGAAACACCACTTACGCACTTAGTTTGAAATTTTTCAAAAACCCCATCAAATTTACGCAGTCCGCACATGGGCTGCGTAACCCTCGACTAGTCGATCCAGGGCCTTAACTGGTCGAAGGACCCCTTCGACCGGTCGAGCCTAACCCTCGACTGGTCAAGCGTCCCAAACACCCAAATACAATGCACGCTGTACTTCGAGTCCAGCGAACCTCACTCGGTCTAGTGGACCCTCGACCGGTCGAACCAGCCACTCGACTGGTCAAGCAGCATGGGATAGATTTAAGACATTTGTTTTCTACAATCTCCACCATGTCTTAAATCTTTAACTGTATAGCTCCTTGACCTCTTCTCTTATCTCTGCATCATCTCATAGCTTTAATCAACGCTTCTTATACACACTCTGTCCTTCTTTTACACCATCGCCAAGCCCAGAGAAGTTGCACGGAACTTGAACTTCTCTGTAGGAATGACCTTGGTGAGTATGTCTGCTAGATTCATGCTGGTGTGAATCTTCTCCAATGTTACACCTCCTTCCTTAAGCACCTGTTGGATAAATTGGTGAGGAACATTAATGTGTTTAGTACGTGAGTAATAAACAGAATTTTTAGCCAAGTTGATAGTGCTCTCGCTATCACAGTTAACCGGCACGGCCTCCCGCTGAAGTCTCAACTGATTTATCATGCCTCTAAGCCAAACACCTTCTTTAAACGCTTTCGTCACTGCCATATATTCTGCTTCGGTTATGGAAAGAACCACCATGGACTGAAGCTTTGACATCCAACTAATTGCTCCACCTGCTTGTACAAACGAGTATCATGAAGTAGACTTTTTGGAATCAATACTGTCTGCGTAGTCGGAATCCACATACCCTACCAACTTTATCACTGTCTTCTCAAAAGTTAAGATGTAGTCTTTCGTACGTCAAATGTATCGAAGTAGCCATTTCACAGCTTCCCAATGTTGTTTGTTAGGATTTGACATGTATCTGCTCACAACACCGACTGCCTGTGAAATAGTTAGTCTTGTACCGACCATGGCATACATTAAACTGTCAATCGCGTTCGAATAAGGCACATGAGATATAACCTACTTTTTCGCATTGGATTTAGACATTGTTCTGAGGAAAGGTTGAAGTGACCCGCGTGGTAAACACTCACCGACTATGCTTGGTCCATCTCATACTTGATCAATACCTTTTCAAGGTATTCTGTCTATGATAACCAAAGCCTGCTCTTCTTCCTATCTCTATGAATATCTACGCCGAGAACCCTCTTTGCAGCCCCCAAATCTTTCATCTCGAATGTCCCTGATAACTGAGTCTTCAGTACGTTGATTTCAGACTATCATGATCAACGATCAATATATCATCAACATACAGTACTAGGATGATGAATTTTTCATCACTTAGTGTCTTATAATAGATATAATGATTGTATTCACTCCGAGTAAATTTCTGACTCACCATGAAATAATCAAATTTTTTATACCACTGCCTAGGCTACTGTTTCAGGCCGTTTAACGACCTCATTAACGTACAAACTTTTTTCTATACCCCTTTGACTTTGTAGCCCTCTGACTGCTTCATATAGATCTGCTCTTCCAATTCCCTTGCAGGAATGTAGTCTTAACATCCATCTGTTCCAGCTCGAGATCGTATTGGGCAACCAGCACCAACACGAATCTGATAGATACCTTCTTAACCACCGGCGAATATCTCTGTGAAGTCGATTCCTTCTCTCTGAGCATAACCCTTCACTACCAACCTTGCTTTGTATCTATCCTGTTTTCTTTTGAATAACCACTTGCATCCGATCGGTTTTCGGCCCACATGAAGCTCCACCAACTCCCGTAAGTTATTTTTGTGCAATGAGTCCATCTCATCGTCCATAGCCGTCTTTCACTTTTCTTCATCAAGCTCATCAAGAGTCTCCTGAATAGTAGACGGGTCCCCCTCATCTTAATGAGAGCATATGCAATACTAAAGTCGTCCTTGTATCTTACAGGTAACATGCGATCACGCGGTAGGTTCCTTCTCACAGATGGCTACTCTACCTGATCTTGTACCTCTGTCTATGCATCTGTCTCTGCTTGAGTATCATCTGTATCAATTTGGATGTCTATGATCAACCTTTCTGGTTCCTTTTACTCCTCTTGATCATTCTTGCAGAATAGGGAGCTTTCATCGACTCTGACGTCAGGCTAGTGATGACCTTGTATGTGACCTTGTCGTATAACCTATAACCTTTCACACCAATGTCATAGCCAACAAAGATGTACTTCTTGGCTTTATGGTCTAGCTTATCTCTCTCAACTGACGGTACATGAGAGTAAGCCTCACAGCCAAATATGTGTAGATCTGAGTAGTCGATTTTCTGACCACTCCATACATCCTCTGAGATTTTACATTTAATTGTCATTGAAGGAGACTGGTTCACCAAATAACAAGCCGTGTTAACGGCATCTGTCCATATATCCTTTCCCAACGCAACATTACTTAACATGCATCGGGCCCTCTCCAAGAGAGTCCGATTCATTCGCTCAGCCACACTGTTTTGCTTAGGAGTGTGGCACATTGCGTTGTGTCTGATGATCACTTCGTCCTTGCAATAATCATTAAACTCAGTGGAAGTAAATTCTCCACCACTATCAATCCTTAAAACCTTTATTTTTCACTCTGACTATTTTTCCACCATTGCCTTCTATTGTTTGAATATGGTGAAAACTTCGGATTTATGTTTCATGAAATAAACCTAAACTTTCCTGGAGTAGTCATCAATGAATGAAACAAACCACAATGACCCCCCAATGAAAATTTCTGGCGAAGGCCCCCATACGTCAGAGTACACATAATCAAGAACTCCCTTACGTTCATATTTTTCCATATTTAAAAGACAATCTAGATTGTTTACCATATATACAATGCTCACATATATCTAAATCATAATTTTTAAAAGCTGGAATCAAATATCGATCAAAAAGTATCTTCATGCCTCGCTCACTCATGTAGCCCAGACGAGCATGCCACGTACATAGAGACGTGGAGTCTGCAATACTTGTTGTCGTTCCAACCTGCTAAAGTGCTCCCGATCAACCTGTAAAGGTTTCCGTACCTTTGGACTCTCATAACCATGTGTGCTCCTTTTGAAACTTTAAGGACACCATCAATACCAGTGAACTTGCACCCTATAGCCTCGAGTGTACCGAGAGAAATCAGACTTTTCTCATATCAGGAACGTGCCTGACATCAGTCAAAGTACGTTCTATCCCATCAAACATCTTGATGCTCATGGTACCAATAGCCATAACATGACAAGCATTGTCATTGCCCATTAAAACCTGTCCACCATCACATTCCTTGTAACTGGCAAACCAACTCTGATGAAGAGTCATGTGATAAGATGCTTCTGTGTCAAGTATTCACTTGTCTTTATGATTGTCGTGTATGTAACCAATTATGGAAACAGACAGAACATCACCACCACTTGTTTCTTCATCAATGTGACAACATTGGCCTCCTTGGAAGAATCCGACGAATTTTCTTTCTTCGCTTTAGGATTTCTACAATCCTTCTTCATATGTCCAGACAACTCACAGTTCCAGCACTTTAATTTTCTGTTGCCCTTGCCCTTGGATTTGGATTTAGGCCTTGAAGATCCTGTACCTCGCTCAGAATCTCTACCCCTCGTAATCAGTGCATCGGAAGATGCCCCCATGTTGTCGTTTAGCTTTCTCATAGCCTTCCCTTGAAGGGCTGAGATAACGATGTCGACACTTAGGGTTTTATTTGCAGTGCACATCATATCCCTGAATGACTCATATGATGCAGGGAGAGAATTCGACAAAATACATGCATGTTCCTCATCTTTGACTACTTCCTCCATATCCAGCAATTTGCACATCAATTTATTAAAGTTGCTAATGTGGGCTTCTAGATCTCCACCCTCTGTCATTTTGAACGTATAACATTGTAGTTTCAAGTGTAGGCGATTTTTAGAGGACTTCTTGGCATAGATGTTCACTCACTCCGCCCACAAACTAGCCACAATTTTCTCCCTCAAAACATTATAGAGAACCTCATCTATGAGACATAAACGGATAGAGGCGAATGCATTACTATCAGCGTTTTCCCATTCATCATCTTTCATGGTAGATTTTCGCTCCTCAAGAGCCTTAATCTCGCCTTGCTTGGTTAACAGGCTAATCATCTTAACCCTCCATAACTCAAAATTATTTTTGCCTGAGTACTTCTCAATATCAAAATTGTCGTTTCCCATTATTACAAATCCTATAGATTCAGATCTGTACCCCAACGATTGCTCTGATACCACTTGTTGGGGATTTGTGCTGCGGAATCACATAGATCTAGATCTAAGATAGTAATTCAAGAGCAACAAGCAATCACAAGAGAACACAAAGATTTAATGTAAAAAACCCTTACGGGAAAAAACCATGACACAAAGCGACAGAAATCCACTATGACATTGAAACTACAAAGAGAGAGGACTTACCCGATTCGTACAATCTCGAATCTCACCCTTGCTACACCATTTGATAACCCTAGAACCCTTTTAGAAACCCTTAGAAAACTTTTCGTAAGCCTTAGAATACCTTAGAATAACCCTGGGGACTCCTATTTATAGTTTAGGAAACACCACTTACGCACCTAGTTTGGAAAATTTTAAAAACCGCATCAAATTTACGCAGTCCGCGCGTAGGCTGCGTAACCCTCAACTAGTCGAGCCAGACACCCAAATACAATGCACGCTCGACTTCGAGTCGAGCGAGCCTCGACCGGTCGAGCCAGCCACTCGACTGGTCAAGCAGCACGGGACAGATTTAAGACATCTATTTTCTACAGTATCTCGCCGGTAACCTAAGGTCCCTTGGCGAATTCCTTCTCACAAGTGGCTGCTCCACTTGTTTCTGGAATAGTCGTCAATGAATGTGACAAACTATGATGACCCTCCACCAGAAACCACAGGCGCTAAGCCCCATACATCAGAATGCACATAATCAAGAACACCCTTATAAACATATTTTTCATTATTAAAAGATAACATTGGCTGTTTACTATATATGCAATGCTTCCATATACTAAAATCAATACTTTTAAAAACTGGAATTAAACAATGGTTAAAAAAGTACCTTCATGCCTCGCTCGCTTATGTGGCTTAAGCGTGCATGCTACTTACGTGCAGATGTGGAATCCACTACAAACGATGCAGTTCCATCTGATGAAGTGGTCTTGATTAACTTGTAAAGGTTTCTATTCTTCCATGCCTTCATGACTATGAATGACCCCTTTAAAACTGTAAGGACACAATCAAACTAGTGAATTTTCACCAAAATGTCTCGGGTGCTCCTGGAGACATCAGACTCTTCCTCACATCAAGAATATGTTTCACTTCGTTCAAGATACACTCCATGCCATCAAACATCTTTATGCACGTTGATCCAACGCCTACCACTTTACAGGCATTATCATTGCCCATAAATACTTGGCCACCATCACACTCATTGAAACTAGTGAAGCAACTCCGATGAGGGGTCATGTGGTACGAAGCTCCCATATCCAAACTTCATTCTTCATCAAAGTACTTGGATTTTGATGCAGTCAGCACATTACTACCATTCGTCTCCTCACTGAATTTTCAATGTTAGTTTCCTTAAAAGAACTATCTGAATTCTCCTTTCTCAATTTAGGATTCTGACAATCCTTCTTCATATGCCCTATCATCCAACAATTCCAACACTTCAACTTGCCTTTGCCTTTGCCCTTACCCTTGGATTTGGACCTCGATCGTGAAGATCTACTATCCCGCTTAGAATTTCTCCCACTCGTAACCAATGCATCTGTAGAAGCACCCGCGTCACCGCTTTTCTTTTTCATCACCTTCGACTAAATGGCTGAGATAATGGTCTCAACGCTAATGGTTATTCTACATGTGTAAAAAGAGTCCTTGAATGAATCATACAAAGCCACGAGAGAGTTCAGCAAAATGCATACTTGATCTGAATCTTTCATCGTTTCCTCCACATCTAATAATTCGTAAATCAACCTATTAAAGTTATTAATGTGAACTTCAATATCAGCCCCCTCCACCATCTTCAGATTGAAGAATTGAAGCTTCAAGTACAAACAATTCTCAAGAGATTTCTTCACAAAGATATTCTCTAATTTTGCCCATGTACTTATTGCAGTTTTCTCTCATAATATTATAGAGGAATTCATTCGTTAAGCACAATCGGATAGAGGTTTTCACTTTCTTATTTATCTTGCTCCATTCATCTTTAGTTGTAGATTTTGGCCATTTTTTAAGGAAAACTTGATCCAATCATTGCTTAATAGGATAATGTTCATCTTAACTTTCTCTAGTTCAAAATTATTTTTACAGAAATATTTTTCTACTTCGAACTTCGGGTTAGATGTCATTGATAGCTTTCTTTTAGATTCGATCTGCTTCCCAACGTTATCTCTTATACCACTTGTTGGTGAACCGTGGAAGCACACAAAGATGAATCAAGCAAAGTACTTCTAATCGCACAACCAAGTCCAAACACAAACAGTTAGAATTTTATGTAGAAATACTCTTTCAAGAAAAAAAAAAAAACCACAGCACGAAGTGATGTGTATGCACTAAGAAAGCAGAAATTACAAGATATAAAGTGTTACCAATTCGAACAAGCCTCGAATGTACTTCACAAACCCTAGTTATGCCCTTGAAACCCTTAGGAATGAATTAGAAAACCATAGAACTCTTCTACTTGTCCAAAATCTTGATTATATCCGATATATATAGTATCACAAACAGAATTTAAAAAAAAAAAAAAAAAAAAACAAATCCTGCACTTTCGCAACTCCACACGCGCTCGATCGGACCGTTGATGGGACTTCGATGGCATTGAACACCTTCAATGACATCGAGTAACAACACCAAAATGTTCCAGCAACCAACATGAATCTTTCTGATGGCATCGAGCATCTTCCAATGGCATCGACCTTTGCTTCATGGCATTGAGTGGTCTGTCAATGGCATCGGCATACCCCTGTTGCTTACAAATTTAAGACATCAACTATAATTCTTCCAAAATTTGTGTCCTTCTTAATATTTTCACATCTCCAAATGCAATTTTGTGCTTATTATTTGTACCTTGTTTGTCATTTTTTTACTTTTTGGTGAAATTTTTGTTTTGCCTTCTCCTCTTTCAAAAAAAAAATAATAATAAAATAAATATAAAACCTGTTCCGTATAATTTACTCATAATAAATTACTAGTTCTCTTCGAAATAAACCAATATGAGTGGAAGAAAAAAAAAAAACTTTTTTTTTGTTTTCTTTTTTTTTTTTTTTTCAAAAGTTCAACGTTAGTGTTAATTCGAATTTGAATTAATATAATTTCAAAATAAAAATAAAAAACATTGAAAAATCTAAAAGTTAGCACTAAAACTATATATATTGAAGGGGTATTTTAGATATTTCATAGGAAATGCTACTGGAGATTCCTTCATCTGAAAGGAAAACAGACTTGCATTTCCTTCCAAATCAGACCAAAGCTGGGAGAACTTTAAGCCAACCTTGAACTCTCTTCTCCTCCCATTTAATACAAGAGTAGTTATACTTGATACGCTGTCAGCGTATGACTGATCCACATGCATGCCGGCACAGCCATCGTACACGTTGCTTCAATGCATTTAAATTAATACATGGGTCCCATTGTGGGTAGGATATGGTCTATAACTATACTTAAACCAATCATCCAAACCGCATGATTTGAGGCTACCGAAACAAGAGCCAATCGAGAAGTGATCAATGATCAAAGATTGGATACGGTCCAATCAATCTGATTGTCAGTAAGTACGGAAGAACCTTGAACGGTTTTGATTCAGGAACGTGGATTCCACGTGTACAAAGAATGAGTGCATGAGTATGAAGACTCACCACTTGCCAGAGCATACAGGCTATATGTTTTTATTTATTTATTTATTTATTTATAATAGTGTAAGCTTGTAAAGCTGTCCCACTGGAAGCCATGTAAAGGTGATGTCAGCCACTAATAAACTGGGGCACAGTTTTTTTTGACCACTTCCTGGATTATTCTTTCTTTGAAATATGCTCTCCTTTGCAGTGGCCCACCTCCCCATGCATGCAATCACATGCATGCCCCACCCATCACTTGCTTCCTTCGCCTCCTTTCCCATGTAAAAAAAATATATACTAAAATATTCCATCCCTTTGTTTTCACCATGTGCCACACACCATAATTATTAGTATGGAATAAAGAGGAGAAATTACCATGCACTTATAAATAACAAGAGGGCACCATAACTATCAGTATCAACCGTTTGTTTTGGGAAGAGCCGCGCTGTTGTAACTCAGGGACGCGGATTTCGCCTTTCGCAGGAAGTTCCTGCGCTGGAAACCTAGGTGGGACTCACCGTAAAGTCTGTGAGAAATTCATCCCGTTCATCCGTTTTGTGAGCTCATTTTAGTACAACAGATGAAAAATGAACTGGATCCAATACCCAAGTGGACCGAAAAAGTGAGGATTGAACTTCCACGGTTGAAATAGTCGTGGGCCACAGAAGTTTTGAATCAGGGTAATATTTGTTTTTTAAGTTCATTCTCATATGAATTGCGTTATGAACGGGATGGATTTCATTTAAACATAACTATTGAGCTCAGGGAAGTTTACGTTATGAACGGTATGGATTTCATTTAAACATAACTATTAACCTCAGGAAGGTTACAATGGTAGGAATTTCCCTACACACATTTTCCTTCAGTGAGGCGCATTTGAATCTTGGATACTGTTATTTTAGTCTCAGTCCTAAAATGAGCTCACAAAATGGATAGACAAGTTAGATTTTCGACAAACTGAACGGTGGGCCACTTAGGTTTCCAGCGCATAAACTTCCTGCAAAAGGCTTTTGCACGAAATCCGCGTCCATGGGACGACAGAGATATTTGTGAGAAATCCACCGGTCCATCTGTTTTGAGAGATCATTTTAAGAAATCTGACAAAAAAAAAAAATAATATTAGGTGGATCAAAAACTCAGGTGGGTCACACGAGGGGAAATTGGGGAAAGAAATTCCTACAGTTGAAACCTTCTTGGGTTCTACCATGATGTTTATATGCCATCCAAACCGTTTATAAGGTCATTACTGCTGGGATGAAGTGAAAATATCAAAAAAAAAAAAAATCTCTAACACAAAAATATTTACCGCCCAAGAATGTTTCAACGATTCACACTGAATCCCTACTTTTTCCTCTCGTGTGACTCACTTAAATTTTGGACACACATAATTTTCGGTAATGCCCTAAAATTAGCTCTCAAAGAGGATGAACGGATTGGATTTCTCAAAAACATCTCTGTGGGCCCCACCCAGCATTCTTGGCAGGAACATTCCGCGTCCATAGGTACCTTGCGCACTAAGAGCCACGTGGGTGGGAGTTTCATAAGATCCGTTCCGTCCATCAGATACGCTACATCATGTCCACTTCAGAACCCTAAATCATGACCATCCAGAAGTCAGGTACACCACACCCTAGTAAAATTTTGACATGGTATGCACACCATTCTTTTGGGCCAACAGAGTCTACCGTGGTGTTTATATACAATCCAACCCATTCATCAGATGTCACTCAACAGGATAAAAGAATTATCCAAAGATCAGAGTATCCCAAAACCAGGTGGGCCATACTATTTGAATTTAGAGGGTTTTAGTTATAATTTTAAGGAGTGGCACACCTGAGTGTTGAATCATCCTGATTTTTGGGATCAACGTGTAAAACGGGTGATGTACCTTGATGGACCAGTTGGATTTCGTGCACGTTAAGTCGTTTCTACCAAGTTAGAGAAAGTGACCCTGGCGTTTTACTGTGGGAAATAGTGATCCCTTTTGCTACGGGTGAAAGAATAGCGGAACTGGAGTTTGATTATGAACTCTTTCTGTACACACGCGGCACACTTGTACAGGATGTATACCGCTCATTATTGCCCCACACCTTGAACGGCCATATGCTACAAAAGTCACGACCGACCAATGACCCTAGGCGGCAAGTGGGAGATATTTGCTCATTGAATCTTGACTGTTGGTTGGACTTTTCTGTAATCATCATTTCTAAACATCAAGTTCCCATCAGTGGCTAAGATAATATAAAACCTAATTGGAAATAAAAAGTGAGGCACCCTTAATCATGTTTGCACTTTGATTGAGTACAGCCTAGCCATGAGGAGACACTGGGCATAAAGGGTGACAGAGGTCGTGGGTTTGATTATTTGTGACTTAAGAGCTGTTTCGATATAAGAAAACTAGAGCAGTACACGAGTCGAGTCAAGTCGAGCCGAGTATCGCCCTACTCGTACTCGACTCGCAATGCCCGAGTCCTACTCGTACTCGGCTCTGCTCGGCCATCGAGCATGAATTCTCTGCTCGTGCTCTACTCGGACTCGCCCTACTCGTACTCGACTCGCAATGCCCAAGTCCTACTCGTACTCGGCTCTGCTCGGCCATCGAGCATGGATTCTCTGCTCGTGCTCTACTCGTCCGAGTACGAACAAAAATCAAGTCGAGTCTGAGTTTTCAATGCGAGTTCGAGTTCGAGTCTGAATTTGAGCCCAATTCGAGCAGGGTTTTCGAGCAACGAGTTCGAACTTTGAGCCGAGTTCGAGTTATAAATTGAGATTCATTTAAATTTCAATTCAATTATCAATTGTAATTCAAAGTTGAACGAAGCAATGAAATATATAAAATGCACATAATTTATGATTAAACAACCTCGATAATTACATTAACATATTAACAATTTCTATATTAACATATATTAACAATTTCTATATTAGCATATATTAGCTATATTAACATATATTAGCAATTTTAATATATATTATCTAATAGCTATATTAATATATATTAACATATTAACAATTTCTAACATATATTAGCATATTAACAATTTCTATATTAACATATATTAGTTATATTAACGTATATTAACATATATTAGCTATATTAACATATATGAACAATTTCTAACATATATTAGCAATATTAATATATGATATTGCTATCAATTTCTGACATATATTAAAAATTTATACAAAATAATAATAATAATAAATCAACACCACACAATATTCCCAAAAAAATAATAAATCAATTTCTAACATATATTAACAATTTATAAAAATAAAAAATAAAAAATCAACACTACACATTACCGAGCGAGCTGGGCAGGAACGACTGGCACCGTGTGTGCAGGGCAGGGATGATGGACGAGTGACAGGGACGAGCTGCGGCACCGAACAAGTGACAGACTGGCAGGGACGAACTGCGGCACCGGACAGGGACACCGGGCAGGCTACAGGGATGAGCAATAGGGTCTAGTATCGCCGGACAAAGGAGTGAGTGAGAGAGGGGGGAAGAAGAGGGAGTGAGGGACGGCAAGACGGGCGCTGGGAGAGAGAGAGAGAGAGAGAGAGAGAGAGAGAGAGAGAGAGAGAGAGTTTTTTGAACGGGCGCTGGGAGGGAAGAAGGAAAGGGGGTTTCGACGGGCTGCTGAAAACGACTGGAGTACGAGTAGGGCTTTTTTTTTTGCAGGTTATATATACCCTCGAGTACGAGTTGAGTACGATTCGAGTACACGAGTTGAGTATCAAGTTAAGTACCGAGTCGAGTACCGCCCAGCTCCTACTCTACTCGTAATCAAAACGAGTATCAAATTCATGCTCGTGGTCGGCTCAAACTCATAACGAGTCGAGTCGAGTCGAGTCGAGTCAAGTAATTTCGAGTCGAGTCGAGCGAATAACCGAGCATACTCTGCTCGTGTACAACTCTAAAGAAAACCATGTCCTTTCCAAGTAGCCAGGAGTAGACAACTTGTCTGTCATTTGTTAAATTCATTTATTCACAAACAAAATTGTAAAAAAAAAAAAAAAAAAAAGTGACAATAAGCACCCAAAATTTTATATGGATGGATGGTTTATGATGTAGGGAGGGACGTGATTAGGTCGGTCACCATCTTCCTTGGGAAATAACTACTCTGAATCGATAGAGCTCCATGGACTCTTCACAAAAATTTCTAGAATCAACAATGGATAAAAAGGGTCCTTACTCTTGCCCGGGTGGTAGACTCTCAGGAGTTTCAACTCTCGGTCAAGGGTTCGAGTACCCATAGGTGGTAAAATTCCACTAGCGTGAGTGTGTGGGTGTGCGTGCATGTGTAAAAAAAATAAATAAATAAATAAAAATAAAAAATGGATAAAAAGTAAAAATAATTTCTAATAAATTTTAAATAAATTAATTGATGAATAAAAATGAAATTACAATCCTTTAAAAAATGAGCTCAAACCTAGGATGAAGTTTTAGACTGAAACTCTGTGAAAACGTGACTTACTATAAATAACAAACTTACTATTTATAGACGGTCACCATTCCAACTAGACTTCATGGTTTTCGACCAAAAATAGTGTCCAATTTAGCCTAATCACGTTGTTTACCAAACTTTTCTAAGCCCTTTTTTTTTATGTTGGGCATGACTACTACAACTCAAAGGCTCAAAAGTTATACGCCAGTTAAAAATTACTATTTATAGTAAAAAAGAAAATAAAACGAACTTCAAACCGTTGATGGAATCTCGCAAATCCGGCATGGGCATGCATAGCGAGTTGGTTGGATAAAGTAGTTTGTCCTACCCCAAAATCATATATGATATGTGATGTAGAGCGGGTCGCGGACAGTTTCATGGCCAAGATGGATCAGAAAAGGCCCGGTTAACGACAGAAGTGATCCGGACCGTCGGACCTTAGATCAGACGTATCGCGCAATCTAAAATGAGTATAGCTGACGTAAAATATATGATTTTGGGGTAGAACGAGCTACTTTAGCCAACCAACCCTACTACGTGGAGTTACGATGCTCAAAATTGCGAGAAACCCCTGGATCGACAGTCGTTTCCCTGTTTTAATTTCGTTTTTATTATAAATAGTAAGTTTTAGTTTAATTATAACTCTTCATCCGTTGGGCTTTAGGAGTTGCGTCCAACGTGAAAAAAGCTTAGAATAATTAGGGGAACAGTTTGGTGAAGCTAAATAGGACACTTACTATTTTTGGCCGAAAACCTTGCGCACTAGTAGACATCACGACCGTCTATAAATAGTAAGTTTACTATTTATAGTAAGTCACGAATTCTAGGAGTTTTAGTTGTAGTTTGATTCTGATTTCTTTTCCATTGCTTGGTACCCCTATTTAAAGGGTTGTGAACTCGTTTTTATTCATCAATTAATCAATTTTGAATTTATTAGAATTTATTTCTATTTTCTGCTTTCTTTCCTCGTGGATTCGAGAAGTCTCTGTAAGGAGTCCAGAGAAGCTCCATGTATTCAGAGTATTTATCCTCATCACGTTCATCCTTGCGTCAATTGGTATCAGAGTAAGGATTCCCCTCGGGCCGATGGCAAACAATGAAGGTATGAATCAAAATCCTGTGGACAGTGATCCAAGGATTCGTTATCTTTCGGAAAGAATGGAAGCTTTCCACCAAGAGAGTCAGTTGACCATGTAAGGGCTGCAGGCAACCGTCGACCGTCTTGCTGATGCGCTACTTCCGCCCCGAGCCTAGGCGGTGCTCCACCACCTATGGTTGCTCCACCACCCATGGTGGCTCCGCCACCCATAGTTATTGTACGACGCAACCCCGATTTCCGTAGGGCACTACCAGTGGCAAACCGTAGGGCTACACCAGATGATTCAAGTTCTAGCGACGAGGACCTTAGTGAGGGTTTTGCCCGACGACCAATCTATGGAGGCGATCATCTAGATCGTGCTGAAAGAGACTATCGAGGTAAGGCTGAACTTCCTAGTTTTAATGGCTTATTACGAATAGAAGATTTCCTCGATTGGCTAGCCGAAGTAGAGAGATATTTTGATTATATGGACTTGTCATATCATAAAAGAGTAAAATTGGTAGCGTTTAAGTTAAAATTTGGTGCTTCTGCATGGTGGGAACAATTACAACTCTCACGAGCCTGCCAGAATAAGGCACCCATCTCATCATGGCCACGGATGAGACGTCTTCTTCGATCACGATTTCTCCCCAGTGATTATGAGCAGATATTATTCCAGTAATACCAAAATTGTCGACAAGGAAATCGAACCATCACCGATTACACTGAAGAATTCCAGAGGTTGGCTACACGAAATGATCTGTCAAAATCTGAGTCACAGAAGGTGGCACGATTTATAGGTGGGTTGCGACCGACAATTCAGGCCCGAATGAAGATGTACCCAGTCGAGACCGTGGATGAAGCAGTTCAATTGGTGGGTAGGGCAGAAACACAACTTGTAAGAGTTCCTGCTTGTCCCTATCCTTCAACTCGACCCCCCATGACGGGTCCCACGCAGGATCCAGTGCTGACACGAGGAAAAGATCCAGTAGGAGAACATCCTCAACATCCTACAATCGCGAACCGTGATACGGAGAGCGACTCATCCAGACCTCAACGTACAGCACCCACAATAGCAGGCCCGAGTAGGATTCTAAATCCTTATGCTCGACCAAGGTCGAACAATTGTTACCGCTGTGGCCAGCCAGGCCACTTATCAAACACATGTCTTCAACGTCCCGCAGCACACTTGACTATAAACGAAAGGGACACTGAAGATGAGGCCACAGAAGAAGACCATGGCTATGATGAACATGAACAAACCACTGAAGAAATAGCAGGTGGCGATGAAATGACAAGCTAGGATCATGGCGAATTTCTAGTTGTGAGGCGATTACTATATACCCCACGAAAGGAGTTACCTCTACAGCGACACAATATATTTGGTACTCGGTGTACTGTCAACGGAAAGGTCTGTGATGTGATCATAGACAGTGGTAGTAGCGAGAACATCGTCTCAAGAGTGATGGTGGACAAATTACGGCTACCAACGACGAAACATCCTTCCCCGTACTCAATCGGCTGGATAAAAAAGGTGAATGAAACCAAGGTAACTGAACAATGCACTATCTCATTTTTAATTGGTAAAAATTATAAGGATCAGATACTTTGTGATGTGGTTGACATGGAAGCTTGCCACATGCTACTCAGTCAACCCTTGCAGTCGGACCGTGATGCGACCCATCGGGGACGAGACAATGTCTACGTATTTGTCAAGGATAGCCGAAAAATAATCTTTGTCCCTATTGCACCAGAGAACCACCCTGAAGCCTCTAAAGTGAGGGGAGTTCCCTCTTGACCATTCGAGATTTCATGGAGGAATCCAAGGAAACTGGCAAGGTGTACGCCGTAGTGGTGAGGGGCGAGGAAGAGGAACCCTCAAACATCCCTCCAAGTTTAAAACTGTTGCTAAACGAATTCAAAGAAGTCTGGCCTGAGTATTTACCTGATGGATTACCCCCATGAGGGACACCTAACATCAAATAGATCTCGTCCCTGGGGCTAGCCTGCCCAACCACCCTCATTATCGGATGAGTCCGAATGAGTGCGAGATACTTCAGGGGCAAGTGGAGGAATTGATCCGTAAGGGTCTCTTGAGAGAGAGCATGAGCCCATGTGTCATACCAGCATTATTAACGCAAAAAAAAAAATGGAAGCTGGTGCATGTGTATCGACAGTCAGGCAATCAACAAAATTACCATCAAGTATCGGTTCCCAATACCACGGTTAGACGACATGCTCGATATGCTAGAAGGGGCCAAGGTATTCTCAAAACTAGATCTAAGAAGTACATACCATCAGATTCGTATCCGACCTGGTGATAAGTGGAAAATGGCATTCAAGACCAAGGGTTGTATGAGTGGTTGGTCTAGCCCTTTGGCCTATCGAACGCACCAAGTACTTTTATGCGTTTGATGAATCAAGTTCTAAAACCGTTCACTGGCCGATTTGTGGTAGTATATTTTGATGATATATTGATATATAGTCAGGATGAGGCAGAGCACAGGAAACATCTCAGGCAGGTGCTGCAGGTCCTACAAATTAATAAGTTGTACCTCAACTTGAAGAAGTGTAGTTTTTTAATTGATAGTCTATTGTTTCTAGAATTTGTTGTAACGTTCAAAGGCATTCGTGTGGACGATGAAAATGTGCGAGCTATTAGGGAATGGCCGATCCCGACAAACATTCATGAGGTGAGAAGTTTTCACAGATTGGCGAATTTCTATCATCGATTTGTGCGAGATTTTAGCACCATAGTCGCGCCTATAATAGATTGCATGAAAAAAGGACAGTTCAAGTGGACCGATAAAGCTGACAAGAGCTTTCATGAGATCAAGCATCATTTGTCTACAACACCGGTCTTGGTGCTTCCTAATTTCGACAAATTATTTGAGGTTGAGTGCGACGCTTCATACTTCAAAATTGGAGGAGTGTTATCACAAGAAGGCAGGCCAGTAGCCTTCTACAGCGAGACTGTCTCAGGGAACTGTATGCCGAGGATGAGGACTTCAAAAAATCGTGGGTGAAGTGCTAAGAAGGTTACTCCAGTGACCTTCATATATAGGATGATTTTCTCTTCAAAGAAAATCGATTGTGCATCCCTCCAAGTTCTCTAAGGGAGCCGATTATTTAGGAGCTACATGGATGTGGCCTCGGTGGACACCTTGGTCGAGATAAGACGCGAGCTCTTATGGAAGAGCGGTATTACTGGCCGCAATTAGTATGTGATGTGGAAAAAGCCGTACAACGTTGTCATGTTTGTCAGACCTCCAAGGGACAA
Source organism: Magnolia officinalis (assembly GCA_021015155.1). Lineage (NCBI taxonomy): Eukaryota > Viridiplantae > Streptophyta > Magnoliopsida > Magnoliales > Magnoliaceae > Magnolia > Magnolia officinalis. Next base: position 58,952,803 of record JAJHSJ010000009.1, on the reverse strand, counting down.
TCTCAGAATACGGGCCTCTACACCCCGTTACCTGTGCCTGACGGTCCTTGGGAGGATTTACCAATGGACTTCGTGCTTGGTCTCTCACGAACACAACGTGGCATGGATCCGGTGTTCGTGGTGGTAAATCGTTTCTCCAAGATGGCGCACTTTATCCCATGCAAGAAGACCCTCGATGCAACACACGTGGTGAATCTATTCTTCAGGGAGGTCGTACGGCTACACGGGGTCCCTAAGACTATTACTTCTGATCATGACACGAAGTTCATTAGCCACTTTTGGCGGACTTTATGGGCTCGATTCGATACATGACTTCAATTCAGCAGTGCTTACCACCTACAGACTGATGGGCAGACCGAAGTTGTGAATCGCATGTTGGGAAACCTCCTTCACTGTATTTCAGGAGAAAAATCGAAGCAGTGGGATTTGGCCTTATCTCAAGCAGAGTTCGCATTCAACAACATGGTGAACCGCTCGACAGGAAATCTCCGTTCCAGATTATCTATGGACGAGTGTCTCGCCACAAGCTTGACCTGGTCCCTCTGCCCAAGCACCTAGGCACGAGCATTGTAGCAGAACACATGGCAGACAAGATCATGGGCTTCCATGCAGAAGTGCAGACCAAGCTAAATGCCTCAAATGAGAAGTATAAAGAACAAGCGGACAAGCATCGGCGACAAAAAAGTGTTCAAGGTGGGCGAACGCGTTATGGTCCATCTACGCAAAGAGAGATTTCCGACCGGGACTTATAACAAGTTGAAAAATAAGAAGATTGGACCCATCCCAATCATTCGAAAGATCAATGACAACGCTTATATTGTTGATCTTCCAGATGACATGGCGATCTCACGGACTTTCAATGTCGCAGATCTAACCGAGTATCATGAATCAGCGCAGGATGAGAACTCGAGGACGAGTTCTTTTGAAGTAGAGGGGACTGATATAGAGCAGGTTGCGGACAGTTTCATGGCCAAGATGGATCAGAAAAGCCCCGGTCGACGACAGAAGTGATATGGACCGTCGGACCTTAGATCAGACGTAACTCGCAATCCGGAATGAGTTAGCTGACGTAAAATATATGATTTTGGGGTAGAACGAGCTACTTTAGCCAACCAACACCGCTATGCCGGGTTGTGACGCTCGAAATTACGAGAAACCCCTGGATCGACAATCGTTTTCCTGTTTTAATTTCATTTTTACTATAAATAGTAAGTTTTAGTTTGATTATAACTCTTCATCCTTCGGGCTTTAGGTGCGTCCAACGTCAAAAGAGCTTAGAATAATTAGGGGAACGGTTTGGTGAAGCCAAATAGGACACTTACTATTTTTGGCCGAAAACCTTACGCACTAGTAGACATCATGACCGTCTATAAATAGTAAGTTTACTATTTATAGTAAGTCGCGAATTCTAGGAGTTTTAGTTGTAGTTTGATTCTGATTTCTTTCCCATTGGTTGGTACCCCGATTTAAAGGGTTGTGAACTCGTTTTTATTCATCAATTAATCAATTCCGAATTTATTAGAATTTATTCTATTTTCTGCTTTTTTCCTCGTGGATTCGAGAAGTCTCTGTGAGGAGTCCAGAGAAGCTCTGTGGATTCGGAGTATTTATCCTCATCACGTTCATCCCTGCGTCAATATGTTGAAAAACTCATTTCAGATTGTGAGATACTACTATTTTAAGGTTCTGATGGTCTTTATCATTTCCGCCTTTGATCGAGCCTTTTCTTGTCCATCTTTGTCATAAAAGTATCCACGACCTACTCTGCATTATTTTAAGGTAGCAGAAAGATTGGAAAACTAATAAGCTAGTTTAGTAAACGCGACAACACAATTTATATTTTGCATACTTGTATGGCATGTTTCAATATGCCACACGTGCAACTATAGATGATCAAGCATCACACATACAACACATGCATAACCATTTAATCTTGAAATGCCTTATATTTGCCACATGTCTTAATACATACACGTGTTATAAATGCTACATGTATCACCAACTATTTTAAACTCTTCAAATCTGGTATTCTTTATTTACTTTTAATAGTTGAATGATAGAAAAATGAATAATTAATGTAAAAAATCAGAGCTAAGATAAACTATTTACAATACTATGACCCAGATAGCTGTATGGCAGGCACAATTTTTTCCGCATCCAAACGGCCGGTTAGGGTTTAGCATATTAGCATATGATTGGGTTCTTCTAGACATATTAGCATCTAGATTATTAGAATAAGCTAACCAACCACATATGCTGGTATAAATAATATTCAGCAAATCAAAGAAAACCAATCAAATATTATCATATTTAGGATTTTATGTAAGAATACTTTGGATTCTTTAGCAACTATAGTTAATTTTCATTTATGGTTGCCTCGCCAACTGGTCCATATCAGCCATCCTACCCTTGATGTAAGGACGGTCGGTGTTGCGCCTTTTTACGCACTGATCCAAGGGCATCTGGGCCCACCCAAAAGACGGTCGATGTCAGTGATTTTTTCATAAAAATTTCCATGACCTGCACGTCGACCGTTTTCAGTCATTCTCTGAAAGCCATTACCGGCCGAGTATCCTTTGATTATAAGGGTATTTTGGTAATTTTTCTACAGAACGGTGAGAGTCATATGCCTTTAAATGCCTTTGAATACCTTTGTATGTGCATGCCATCTCTTTCATGCTCTCTCTTCCCTCTCTGCTCATTAATTCACTCTCTTTGACTTTGTCTTTACAGTAGTTTGTTTTCAACAATCTCTCCTCGACCACATGGATTATCCGGCCAATGACTCCACCAACGGTCCAATCAACGGCTCAGAGAGGTCCGAGCCAGTTCGGTCCCGTTGGACCCCGAAGCCCGAACAGATCCTAATCTTAGAATCCATCTTCAACAGTGGGATGGTGAATCCACCAAAAGATGAGACTGTGAGAATAAGGAAGCTCCTTGAGAAATTTGGGTCAGTGGGGGATGCCAATGTCTTCTATTGGTTCCAAAATAGACGGTCCAGATCGCGCCGGCGGCAACGTCAGATTCAGGCTGGCCTGGCCAACGACTCACGGATTCCCGTCATGGGCCGTGCTGGCAGTGCAATTCAATATGAATCCACTTCAGCTTCCTCGGGCAGTGGATGCTTAGCTTCTTCATCTTCAGTGTCATTTCCAGCCTCTTCTTCCTGTATTTTCTCATCTCCTTCTTATCATTGCGGAGGTTTCATCGAGGATGGCGGCAATGATCTATTTTCAATCTCTCAGCAAATGGGTTCAGCTGAGATCGAGCAGACATCGTCGGGTTCTTCCATGTTTTGGCCTTCTGATAATTCCAACTTGCACTACCAGTCTGGTTAGTACATAGCATTCTTTTTTCAATGCGTTCATGTTGTTAATGTTGGAAGATAAAAATGCTTTTCAAGTCTTAGAGAAAAGCAATGATTTTTCAAGTCTTAGAGAAAAGCAATTATTTCAAGAAATATCAGTAAGCATACAGTATCTCTGATATCAGTATTTTAATGAGTTTTGAGAATATTATTTTTAATGGATTTTTTTTTTCATGAAGTTTTCACACTCAAAGTTCATCAAATTTATTTATTTTATCTGATTTTTTATTTAAATCATGGTGTGACCAGTTAAGGCTCTGAATAGTACTAATTCCATTTTATTAATGATTTTGGATTGAAATCTGATGGGAATTGGTCAACAATGTCAACTTTGTAGCTTGATAGACCATGGTTTTTGGGTAAAATAGATGTATTTCACAGAGACGCAATTTAACATTCGCCTTTTTGTCATTTATTTATTATTTTTATCATGTCCTTATGCTCACCATCAAAGCAAATCAACTGATTCTTTTTTCTTTCTAGTTAATGCGTAATAGTTTCATGTGGAAATTTCTTTTCTCTTCTTTTTACTGATCATTTACTTGCTTTTCTTTTTTTTTCTTTTTTTGAAAGTGTGGTTCACTTGCTTGATATATCCCACTCTTTGGTTTTAAGTGAATTTGATGTTCTCCAAGGGCAAATACTACTATCCCGTATCTCTATTTAATGTATTTAGACTCTCTCAATCAAAGCTAATGGGTTATAAAATCTACATTGAGACCGAGTTTTGGTAGAAATTTTTCATTTATTTATGACTTGGGCTTGTGAAGCTAGAGGCAGTGACACCATCAAACATCCTTGCTTGAAAGTTCTAAATTAGTGGTTTTAGTGGAAATCTGATTCACTTATCTGGTACCTACATGTACCTTTCTCTTGAAGTACTCGTTGAGATCCTTTTTTTTTCACATGCCCTTAGATCCACCATACTTGCATTATTGGGTACAGATGCAACACCAGAGTTTTTTTTTTTTGGAAACTAGACACCCATATACGCTTTTCTACTAAATTTCTTAATATAACTCATTTCACATGCACTTGGATCCTCCGTACTTGAATTATTGGTATTCGTGGATTTGATGGCTTTTGGTGGAAATTAGATCAATTTCTCTAATACCAATGACTCATTTTCTCTTTACTTTGCGTTAAGATCCTTTTCACAAGCATTTTTATTTTCCATGCTTGAATTGCCAAGCACTAGAAGGCTTTTTAGCATAACCTATATCTCTATTCTAATACCACATACTTTTCTTTTTTTTTCTTAACTTTGTTGTTTTAAAATGCATTTAGATTCTCCATATTTGAATTACTTTGTATGCGTGCTTTATAGGACTTTCACTGGAAATTAGACACTTCTCTATACCCACATCTCCTTCTTTCTCTTAAAATTATTTATGGAATCGTTTTTCACACGCATGGACATTTTCCATACTCCGTACTTGAATTACAACCGAATTATGTATTACAGAGATCGTGTTAGAAATTATATCTAGTTCTCAAATGCCCATATCTCTTTTTGACACGAAATTATTAAAAAGCTTAAGAATATATGTTGAATTGAAATTGCATGTGAAGACTTATAAGCTCCATGATTTGCAAAACCAGGGTTTATTACTGTGTTTATCAATGGGGTGCCATCAGAGGTCCCTAGAGCGCCTCTGGATGTGAGAGCTATGTTTGGTCAAGATGTAATGTTGGTCCATCCCTCAGGAGAGCCAGTTCCAGTCAATGAATATGGAATTTCATTGCAAAGCTTGCAATTAGGAGAAAACTACTTCTTGGTAAGCTTGTTGTACTCTTTAATTTACCTAAATGATGACAATATAATTAGGGCCTGTTTGGAAAGATGCATTGCATTGCATTAGATGTAAAAATATTTTTTTTTACACACACACTCACACCCCCACACACACCCATGCATTCACACTACAGTGGGATTTCACCACCACAATGGGTACTCGAGCCCATCACCTTGTGTTAAAACTCTTGTGAGCCTACCACCAAGGCAAGAGTAAAGACCCAACATTGCATTAGATGTAATTAACACCATTATTACATGATGTGTCTAGAAATATCATGATATTTTGACCATCCAATCCTACGTTTGATCTTAAAATTCTTTCTCTAGGAAAAGCATTGTTTTATGTAAAATTAGTGTTCGGTTATTGCTGAAATTTTAATAAATAGACCAGATTTGACAACTAATGCCCGTCACTTACATTCATATGCAACTCAAGGGTCACGTGTAAAGGGTGAATAGGGATGGATGGCATGGAAAAAATACATGCATCAATGTGGGGCACAGCCCTTAATGTGATTAATTGATCATCTCTTGGATGATCTTTTATTGCATCTTTGTTTTATTAGTTTTGATATTTTTTTCTTTGCCCGATCTACTCTTATCCTCTCTCATTCTTCCCACCTCGGTATATTTTGCTATTTTGAAATTTCTACCCTTAAGGCTTGTTTAGGTTGTGAAACAAAAAGATAAGATAAGATAAAATAAGATTAAAAAATATATAATGATTGATTTTCATGCAATTCTAATTTTACTCGGATTTCATTAGTACTGAAACATGAATTTCACTTTTTGATGTCTTATTTGGATAGTAAGTAGAAACGTCGTTTCTCTTACAATGGCTACCTTATACCTGTGAGTGGGAATTTGTTTATGGTGTTCGGTAATGGTTGTTCTATGTAATTCATTATTTTCTTTTCCATCCAAATATAGTGAAATGTCCTATCATTTTAAAAGTACATAATTCTTCTTTCTTTTCTTTTCTCAGTGTGTTTAGATTGGTATAATTTAAAATGTAATCATATTCCATTAGTACTGAAATTATGAATTTCACTTTTTGATGTCTTATTTGGATAGTAAGTAGAAACGTCGTTTTCTCTTACAATGGCTACCATATGGTTGTTCTATGTAATTCATTCTTTTCTTTTCCATCCAAATACAGTGAAATGTCCTATCATTTTAAAAGTACATAGTTCTTCTTTCTTTTCTTTTCTCAGTGTGTTTAGATTGGTATAATTTAAAATGTAATCATGAAAATTGTAATGATTGATTTTCATGAAATTATGATTTTACTCATATTCCATTAGTACTGAAACATGAATTTCACTTTTTGATGTCTTATTTGGATGGTAAGTAGTGATGTTATTTTCTCCTTATACCTGTGAGTGGGAATTTGTTTATGGTGTTGGGCAATGGTCGTTCTGTGAAATGTCCTATCATTTGAAAAGTACATAATTCTTCTTACTTTTCTTTTCTTAGTGTGTTTAGATTGGTATAATTTAAAATGTAATCATGAAATGAAAACGTTTTCTATAAATGTGATGTTTTTCACCTATTGCAACAATGAAGCAACCTATGGAGTATGGTCTTCCTTTCAACATTGTTTCCTAAAAGAGAACATTTGACCTTTTTCTTTCCAAAAGCTTTCTCATATCCAAACTTTTCAAGAAATAGATTTCATCTTTTAGCCATTGACCATCACATCTTTCTCTAGACATGTTGGAAACTAAAATAGATAACTATTTAGGATTCTTTTTTCTACGAATCTTTTTCACAATTTTCTTTAAATATGAATTTTTCTATTTTCAAATTTACTTTTTACATTCCAACAATCCAAACAAGCCCTTAGTGAAGTTCCTCTAAATTATGAATGACATTCATTTCATTATGCAACGAAACTCATTTCGTGATTTTGAAAAATTCTACCGTTGTAGAAATTCCAAAGTTAGAGGCTATTTTTCTCTCTCCTGAAATGGCCACGAGCCAAATGCAACCCCAGAGAATGGAAACCATCATGTTTTTCAATGTTCTTGGGTTTAAAGTTTTCATTTTTATCTCTTATAAGGATTCATATTCCACAGGACCATCAGTCCTTTGCACGCACTACATACATGGGTCCACAGTCCCTAGTAGAAACCATTCACCTTGTAGGCCCCACAAAATTAACAGCTCATAGAGAAAAGACCCATTAATAAGACCATCCAGCGGGTCCCACCTTTGTACTCAAACAAACCATTAAAAACTATAATTAAAAAAGGATCACTGTTCTTATTATATGTGGGAAATTCCTGTAAGAAGATGAGCTGGATCCATGGATTAAAGACCCACTAAATGGAAAATCAATCAGTTCTCACTGTAGCACTCAAACAAACCGTTAAAAAAAAATTTTGAAAAAAAAAAAAAAAAAAAAAAACAAGGAACCACTGCTTGCATTATGTTTGCATTATAAATGGGAAATTCCTCTAAATGTGTGGGCGTGACCATCCAATCCCTAAAAATTTTGAACCATGGGCCTGCAGCGAACTGTGTCAGCCATATGGATGGATCTGCTCACCAATTTTTGTGGCCCATGCACGGCGATGGAGCCTACACTTTTGGGTGGACCTGCAGACTACTAAACAGATCATATAAAAGAGTAGAAATTTACTAATTTAGTAAGTTTTATTTTTCTTTAATTTTAGTGAGGCATTCTTTTCAATGGTCTCTATCCCTCTAATATTAATGTATTTTGTAATTTAAGTAAAGCATTCCTTTCAAAGGTCTCTATCTCTCTAATACTTTATGAGGGTATCCTTGGAATTTATAGAAAATTGGCAGACATGTTTTTAATTTAACTTAATCATTGACACCTCTCCCTCATGTTCTACATGGGTAAGTGGGCATTTTTAGAATTCCATGAAAACTGTCACCACTCTCTCTCCTCCTCTACATTTCTCATCTCAATGGGCCAACTGTATGGAATCCTACCCATGCACCTAGTTGCATGTGCACTCTGTTGTCAACCACATTGCCTATCTGAACGGTCCATTGGGTCCAGTCCAGTCTTTTGACCAGCAGGAAAGAATTGCACATATTCAATGGTCCTGATCATTCATAAATGAACTTATCTTCTATGAATGATCATATCCATCTTGCATGCCGCTGACTAGATGGTTTGATCATCCGATAGGTATGATCTTTTCGAGGAAATATATGGAGAGTGGGCCAATCAAAATGAACGGTGCAGATTGATGATCTGGATTTTCCACATGTTCAAACTGAACTAAGCGCTTCCATACACTAAGCCCACTAGATCATCTCTTTTCTCTCTCATATTTTTTCTATTTTCTATGTATGAATTGCATGAAAGCTGTCACATCTGTTTGTTATTTATTATTGTTTACAGGTTTCAAGGCCCACTTAAATTAGAAGAAGATCACACCCCAAGTGGTTGCACTTACAAAAGGAGAGAGATTTTCCTCCATGATATTAGAGACCCCTTTCCTTTCGATCTTTTACTATTACTTCTTCTTTTGTTTTTGTAAGGCTTGCAGAGCTGATCATCGCATGCCTAATCAAGCTTATAGAAGCAACATATAAGAGATGTCACATAGGCAAGCCATGTAATTTTTGCACTTGTTTGAGTGAAATCAATGGAGTCTAGACGTCCATAGTTTTACAAAAGCTTATGGTGTGATGAATACCAATGCAGGCATTGGGAATGGACAGTCATTATTATTTTTTCCTTAACACGGCTACACAATGCTTTCCCACGTGTGGCTGTGTTGCATGTGCAGGATCCAGGTTGTTCATCAGGTTGGGCCTACAGTGAATGTGTTGTGACCGAAAAATCAGGCCTAACTGCAGATAGATGGATTGGTGGGCCAGACATCTGACAAAATATTGGACATTTAGAAAGAACTGAGCAATTTTACACATTGGGTCGTACACGTGTGGCCCCACCTAATGGGCAGAATGGCAAATAGACAGTTCGATGGACCACCGTCTAACCAACTACTGGACGTTTAAAAGCATGAACCCAATTTTCCATATACATCATACACGTGTGGCACATCCGATGGCCATCAATGTTCCATATCCAACCTACATGTGTGACCAATATTATTCTATTTTCAGGCTACGGTCTCATATATAGATTGACCCACCAGATGAACGGTTTGGATCTCACACCAACGTGCCACATTTGCACGTGTGGAGATCCTATTCTTGTGAGTAGGCTTTGGAGGTGCACCCTTACTCGGCACTCTCTTTCCCACGGGAAGAGACATGGTATAGCCTTGAGAGTGATGAGAACCGTAGGATTCCGTGAGAGGGCTTTTTGGGTTTATGTCATGTCCCTGAAACCGATGAAGGGATCGGCAACTTGGCTTCATCACCGCCCATATATCCAATCCAAAGGAGACGGATGTTTGTTACTCACTACTTTATTTTATGTGCATTTTACTAGTGCACGTCCATTGAGAAGGATCATGTGAGATCATGGAGCTTTGAACATGTGGAATTTTTACAGTCCTCCTGCATCAGGATGTGTGGATGTTGTCCTCATGCGCCAGTTTGAAAGTATAGGGTACCGTTGATACGATGGGGCCCAAAATGGATGGGCAATTTGTGGAAGATTTCCCAGATTAGACGATTCTAACCATTGGATCAGAGGCCTACACTAATCCAACGTACGAAAACTCGCTGAGTCAACTCAAAACTGGGACGAGTAATCTCGTTTGAATTCGAGTCATGTCACTATTCACACCGAGTGGGGCTACTCAAACGAATATTCGACTAGGTATTTCCGACGTTTTCAGTTTCTTATTTTCTTGAGGATGATGGTAACCGCATTCAAGGATTGGTCACCTCCGAAAATGTGTAAAGTTGTTACTAGGGCTGTACCGTCCATGCTATACTTGAGTTCCAGCTCAAGCTCGCCCTCATGCTCAACATTGAAGCTTGGCTTGTTTGTCAAAGCTTTCGAGTCGAGCTAGTGGTTCGAGTCGAGTCAAGTTTATCTCGAGTCAAGTCGAGATTACCTTGATAGGGTAAGGGAAAGAAAAAGAGGGAATGAAGACAGGTAGGATCGGGTAGGATTTTTTTAGTAAAAACTTTAAAGTTTTAACTTCTTTTTTTAAACTTATATATATATATATATATATATATATATATATATATATATATATATATATATATATATTATTAAAATATATTACTCGAACCGAGTCGAGCTCGAGCTTGAGCTTTGAGTCGAGTCGAGTCGAGTTGAAATACACCATGGTCGAACTTGGCTTGAACTCAACTCGAGCTTTAGTAAACAAGCTTGACTCGCCTTGAGTCGGCCTTTCAAGCCGAGTCAATCCGAGTTGAGTCGAGCCGAGTCGAGCTAGCTTGACTTGTGTACAGCCCTGGTTGTTACATCCCAAGTATATCATGCAAGTGCCATATGTCCAAAGGCTAGAATCGTTCATGGCTTACTAATAATTTTTAGTTCTTGTGAGTTGTAATGTAATTTGAATTCTTTGTAGATACCATATGCTTAGCTTTTTCTTCTTCTTCTTTTTTTTTCAAGGAGTTTGGGTTTGGGCCAGAGTAAGTATAAAAGAACCAACTCTATTGCTTATTACTTACTCTCTTACTTATTACTTAGAATTTTTGAACGTACAAGTTTTGAAATGTTTTTCAGACTAAATTGTCCTTATCCTTGGATCAGTAATTATATAGTGTTTTAATGAAGAAGTTACATAATATTCAATATCGAAAACATGACATGTATCATTATTTGAAAGTTCATGTATATCGCAATAGTTGAATCGTCTATCATGATACGTATCATTCCTTGAAGGGCCAGGTATATCACAATTATCAAGTCATCGATCATTGCTTGAAGGTTGTAAATCAGAGGACCATATGTTCAAATGTAATGTATAGTGTATGCTACTTTATTGCACGAGAGGTGTACGCTGCGCTTTATCAATATACAATGGTATCTGAGTAGGTGGACTTTGTTCGAAGAAGAGCATATATGACTTAAGATCTTCATTTCATTATCTATGACTATACGTGGAGGGAGTAATCAACGTACTGCCTCACTGTACGCACCCTTCATTATCAAATAAATTTATTTGTTGTTGTTTTCGTAATATGATGCATTTTATGTAGGAGTTCCCGATACGTAATATCATCCCTTACAAGAAGCCCTTTTAAGTACCCACCTACGTACGAAATTTTTTCCTTTTTGTATATTTTTTCTCCATCATAATAGTATCGGATGGGCCGACGAGACATAATCTTCTAATATGGGTTAATCTGCAATAAAAATGAATGGGTACAGGTTGTCAAAATGTTAAGAGTCGTGGTTATCTAAAGTTAAGGGTCAAGGTTGTCAACTTTTCCAGTTGCTAACCTCAACCATTCATGCCTCCCAATGCCAACCCTTCATATTTTGATCGGCATGCCTTATTGGATGATAACCACGACTCTGAGTGGATGAAAACCACTTCTCCACTTCGACCCTCCTTAACAAAATGCGACAATGCTAAGATTTAATGTTTTATTTACCTTAAAAAATGACTAACATATTAGAGACGCTGGAGAACTACTAGATAAACATAGGAGGACGCCGAATAATGCTAAAATTACGATGGAAGAAGCTTCCGAATGAGAGAAATGTCAGAGAGAAACGACAAAGGGAAAGTGGTAGTGAATCCCATGATCTTCATTTTTCCAAGAAAGAAGAAATAAAAAAGACCTCAGTAAAAGTGAAAAAAGGCAATGTTTGGCCCTTTCTATGGGCGTTCATACACCGTCCATGGGGTCTACTATTGCATATGTGTGAAATCCACTCCATCCATTAACCTCAAAATTTCATGGAAGGCCATGGTTAAAAGAATGATCAATATCCACTGGTCACATTGACCACATCACAAGAAAATAGTTCGTACCAAATGGACACCGCTATTCATTATCAGGTTTTGTGGGCCATACAAATATGGTATCAATAAGACATTAACATCTTCCTATATAAATAAAAGGCTAAAAAAAAATGAACAGATTTGATCTAAATTTCAATAAGCCCAATAACAACTTTCATCAACATCACTTTTTCGATATTGAATATTATGTTCGAGGACTTGACGATTGCGATATACCTGACCCTTCATGTAATGATTAATGTTAACGAAAAGCTGACGACTGCAATATCCTCATCCCTTCCGCCAATGATACATATCTTAATCCTTCAGTTCAGTTCAATTTAATCCACAGCCTATAAACTAAAATTTACGCTTACCGGTCAATGAAGAATATCAAGATATTATGTATCACTGAATACTTTCTTTGCTCCATTCGATATCATTCCACTTACTATATGTATAGCCGATGTAGCTTTTGTTAATGCAGATCATCAAGGATATCCGAAAATGGTGGACCAACCCAATAAAATATCTGTCGGATAAATGTTTAGGTACACAGGCCGATTACAAAATTTTCTGAATAAATATGTGATGTGCCATAAATTTCAGTATACGGTCCTAAATTCAAACAAACTGACATGTAAGATTGGGTGCATTATAAAAAGTTATAGTTTGGATGATGCATGCATCAAAAGTGAACGGTGTAGGGATGTTCAAAATAAAGACTCACAACTCCAAGCACACATGTAGCATGTCGTTTGAGCCAATATGCCACTACAAGGAAACTATCGAGGAGAGCGGACATGAAACAGTAACTTCAAAGAGAAATAGAAGAGATCATTGTCAAGCCACCAGTTTGATAAGTAGTGAATTCGGCGTTAATCGTACAATTTCAGGATTGACCTGCACGCTAAAAGAAATTCAACATCGAAGAATAAGACATATAGGGTTGAAATCAGATACAAAAAAGCATGGAAAGGTAAGGAGATCACAACAGAAGAAGTCTTGAAATCTTATGAGGAGTCTTATAATGAGCTTTTGGTGCATCTTCATGAGTTAAGAAATAAAAATTTAGGGACAGTAATAGAATTACAGGTGAATGAAGAGTTTAGAAAAATACTTAATCTCAATTGGACAGTGCATCTAAAGCCTCTAGCTGCATATTTGAAGCATTTTATGTGTTGATGCAGCACATTTAACAAGAAGGTATAAAAGTGTTCTCTTCTTGGCTATGATATTGAATGGAAATAATCATGTCCTCCCAATAGCATATGGGATCGAAGAATCGAAGAACAATAATAGTTAAAGTTGGTTCCTTCATAATTTATACAAAGCAATCGGGATCCTTCCAAGACTTGTTATCATGTCAGATCGTCACAAAGGGTTGGTCAGTGAAGTCACTAAGAAGGTATATTCGGATGATTCAATGAAGGATTAGTTTTGGGATGCTGTTAAGACATTTAGAACATCTAATTTTGGGATATAATGTGATGCATTCAAATGGTGAACCCCACTGCCTATTAGTTTTTTAATGGTATATATAAGGAAATATGGGCATCTGTATTCTTTCCCGACAAAAGATATAATATCGTAACCACCAACATCTCCGAGAGCATGAATGCACTATTCGTATATGCACGAGAGTACCCCGTGATCAAACTTCTTAAAGCAGTAAGGACTAAAATCTAACAATTCTTCCTCTATAGAAGAGATGAGGCATTTGCATATAAGGGAACTTTAACTCCTTGGGTAGAAAAAAGACTGAGTGAACTTTATTACTTGTAAGTGCAAAAGACATGATGCACTGCGACTTATGTGGATGACTTCCAATTAACATTGATGGGCATTACTGACATAGTGAAGTTAAGATAAATGAAGTTTCCATGCGGTGAGTTTAGTTATATGTTGTTATCTTGTATGCATGTAATAGTGACTTGTGATAAGTATCAGCTTAATATTTATAAATGTTGCTTTCCATTCTATACGAAAGAATTTTTTCATAAAACATACCAAGAATCGGTTTACCCAATACTTGACAAAACCCAATAGAATATCCCGAACAAGGTAAAAATATTATGTGAGGATATGAAACCCCCACAAACAAGAAGTTCTGTTAGAAGATAAAAATATTCGAATTACATCTCAATGAGAAGATAAGCCAACACTTAAATGCTCATGATGCAAGCGAACAGGTCACAATTAGTGTCGATGCACCTTCATACCTATAGGCTGAGACTTTTGAGATTTTTAATAATTTCACATGTTTTGGAAAAAAAAAAAACTCCTCGATGTAATCACACGTAATGGGAAGTTTGGGCCTCTTTTTTTAAGGACTCAAAATTTCATTCATATCCAATGATTTTTACAAAAAGAGCTTTCGGCCAGACCTATCAACAAAACAGATGGGACTACCTATCATGAGAAAAAGAAAGAAATGAACCAAAGAAATCATCCCTCCCTTAAATTATCCAAACCCACCCTATCCAGAAATAAGAGGCCTCTGGTGATATAGGTTAGAGTCGCCTGCAATTCGAAAAATCTACTACACTGCCTCTCACTACCCCTCCGAGCAAGGTTGTCCGCTACAACATTCACATCCCTTGGGGTATGAGTAATAGAAACCTCCATAACTCCCATGAGCGCCTTGACCCTGGCATGCCAGTAGCACATGGACCACGCAGGAGCCAATTGCATGGAGAGGATCCTTACAACGGATTTGGAGTTGCTCGTTATCTCCACCTTGGAGAAACTTAACTCGTCGCAATGAGAGAGGCCCTCCCAGATCGCCCTGATCTCACCACGAGAATTGAAACCGATGTCATAGCCGAAAGAGAATGTGAATAGGAAGTCGCCCTCATTACATCTACCAATGCCTCCACCCCTCCAGGTTCCCAAGCGAAGAGCCATCGACATTGATTTTAACCCAGCCCCTTTTAGGTCTTATCTATTTGACAACTTGGATCCTCTTCAAATATGACATGGCCCCATCAATATCCAAGTCTGCGAGGGCTGTAGTCGAAACATGTTTTACCACCTTAGGAACGGGAAGGGATGGGTCGAGTCATGTGATCCAGTGGTGGACCCTAGTAATCACCTTGGTTGTGCAAAACAAGGAACTGTCGAAGCGAACAACGTTTCTAGACATCCAAATTTCCCAAAAGATGAGAGGGGGTGAGGCCTCTCAAGATATGTAGACGGTCAGATGAGGCAGTTGCCACCCACCACCTGGCTGCTCTGCCAAAGCTGTGTCTTGGGTCAAAGAAGGTATGTTGAAAAGGGGCCGAAAATGATCCTACACCTTCTTAATTGTGTCGCCCGAGGAGAAGACATGGTCGATTGTTTCCGCGTGGGGTGGAAATGGAGGAGGACAGTAGTCACATTTGGATCGAAATTGTATTTCTTAATTAATAATGTTATTTAATATTGTCTTATGATGTATCATCATGTAACATCCCAGATTTTTCCTAACTTGGCGATGGATGTCCTTAGACGTAGAATTGCCCTAGGACCTTATCCTGTCATAATTAGGGCGTAGTTTAGTTAAGTATTAAACTAAAGAAATAACGAAATTAGCTTGAACCACTTTCTATACAAACTACATGACCCAAACCCACCAAAATCACTAACCCAACATTACTTAAAAACCTAGGAGCAATCGCAAAACCCAGTTGCTCTCAAGAGCACATTAAAACTCTGTATCAGACTTGGACCGCGCGTCGAAAGTTCGATGATGACGAAACTATACGATTATGACTGCCTTATTGGGCTTGACAAGCATCGCGGGAATCGAGCCCAAATAGTGTCCAGAAACGTACAACTTGAGCTCGGAGCAGAAGTGTGTGAGAAATGCGAATATCTTTAGAAAACAAACTTAGATTTAAGTAAATGGGTTCATTCACTTGCAGGGCCAAATTTAAGGTTTCAGACCATCAGTTTCTAACCAAACTTCACCCTCGGATCAGGGAAATTTTCCTACACAGGTCAGTGTACTTGTGGCCCTGATCGAATCCCGACAACCGTTGAACTGAGATAGGTTCTTCACCATCGATCTGCAAATCCGATCGGACCAAAACCACATCTTAACGTAGATCCATTGCCAAGTAACTTATCCTGGGGCGTGTGGGCAAAATGGACCTCCGGATAGACTCCGTTGGGCCAAAATAGACGACTTTTGGTTAGTACCTAAGTATACTATGGCCCTAAGGCCATTGACATCAAACTTAAGCCTATTTAAAGGCCTTAACCCACCTCATTTCCACCTCATACGATTTTGCTCAAACCCTAAGGGAGAGACGAGAAGAAAAGGAGAGAAAAGAGTAAGGAAGAAGGGAGATTTTTAGAGAATCTTGCTGGGATTCTCTCCCCGCTGCCCCCATACGCCGTTTTACCTCTCTATTATGTTATACGAATCATCTCGATGACGATTGGGGTAAGTAAACCCTAACCCTAATCTGTCTTAGGTATCCAAATAGGTAGATCGGCAAAATAGCTAACTTATTTAATTATTCAAGTGGCAGTTGTGCCATATACAAAGGCATAGTGTACTGATCAAGTTCGTAATCGGCGTACCGACGGAAGGTGCGGACTATAAACGCTTAGGTTATAGTTTTCAAGGCTTTCAATGTTAGTAATAATTTATGACTGACTTGATTGCTATCACATGTGTTTAGATAGGGTGCCCTCCGTGTATTACACACACACACACACACACACACACACACACACACACACACACACACACACACACACACACACATATATATATATATATATATATATATATATATATTATGCATTCTATATGATCATTGTATGAGTGACAACTCCCTTGTGAAAGGATTTGCCCTAATGTCTATTGAAACTAATATATTACACGTATGTGTAATATGTAGTCTAAGTGTTTGACAAAATGCCTGTATGAGTAATTGTTTGATGCTTTGTATTTATGAGGGTTGTTGAGATAGGATTCTCAACTACTTTAGTTATATGTATATTTTTCTTCATATAGCTTTAATTTCAATTGCATGTTTCGTGTAGCCAATGTATATGTAGAATGTCATGTTATATGTGTTGAATAATATGCTCGAATGATATGATGTTGGAATTGGTTGTTAAATGCCGTATGATTATCATGTATGCTTACTTCTTGCATTTGACTGTGATTGGGACTACGACGTAGTCCAGGAAATCGGTAACAATTCATGTTTGAGTGGCCGAGCTAGTCTCACCACATTTGATGTGTTCGGTGAATCTGAGTCGTACGATGATGGTCGGCAATGGTTAGCGCTCCATGTCGATTAATTCATCGTACGCTTGTACCAGTCGAACTTATCCAATAAACCAATTGTCCTGTTGTGTGTTTACCATGCATGGACGTTACTGCTTGAACCTAAGGTACCCCTTACCAATGTAAAGACCCATTTAACCTTAATACCACGATCTGCTAAGACTCATGAGCCGGGCATGGTGGTATGGGACACCGTGGTCGAGCTATCGGCCTACGCTGGGGCGACGAGCCTCCCCGTAGTGACCAGTGAGCAATCCAAACTCGTGAGCCAAATACAGTGGTATGGGACAGTGTATTCGAGCTATCAGCCTACACTGGCACAGCCTGGCTGTGGTCCCCAGTCGGGTTGGTGATGAGCCTATGAAAGTAGACTGCCAGTTGGTAGGGCGTTGATGGAGTGACTTCGAGTATGAAATAGGCCTACCCCGGCACAGCCTGGCTGTGGTCCCCAGTCGGGTTGGTAATGAGCCTTCAAAAATAGACTACCAGTTGGTAGGGAGTTGGTGGGGTAACCTTGAGTATGAATTAAGCCTACGCTGAGGTGACGAGCCTCCCGTAGCAACCTACAGTATAAACTCGCGAACTTGCCTATCGTATGTGATTTACTAGGATTGACGACCCTAGATGGATCATTGTTTGGGTAAATGATATAAAAAGGGGGTACCTTAGCTTCCCAAACCTGCTGTATGAATGAGTCTAATTAAGAACTTGGCTAATCACGCACATGCACCTCATTTGCATGTACCTTTGGCGTTGGAGTTGAGCGTAGCGGGAGTGCTGCATACCGCGATCGTGAGATGATGTCGCAAAGGGAGTGCAGGCGAGGACATACATCATTATTACATATCATCCTTACATTAATAAGAGTACTTAGGACATGAGTGTCGTACTGCTTTATCATTACTTCTTGACTGAATTGATAACATGTTAACCTTTGCTTTATAGCTCCATTAAGTTGATCACTCACTCCCATGTTTTGGGACGGTGTTTTAAACCACCAACCAGACTCTGTTTTAGCTACAGATGAGGGAAATGCTTACGAGGCAGAGCCGAACTTTTATGATGACGATGATGAGTTCTCCTACCTGCAACTCTCTGGTGGGTGTATGTAGACCTGGAGTTGCGTCACCAGGGATACAGCGACATGAATTAGAGGACATTACACTTCATCATTTTGTTTATTTTGAAATTATACATGTAATTATTTAACCTGGCGACATGTTGATACTCTGGAGACTTACCACTTATATGTTTTATATATCTATCATATATCTATCATAGTCTTGCATAATCTAATTGTCTCTAGAGTATGATATGACGACGTAGTGTAATCCTATTCATGTTTAATGTGCTAATACAGACAACATTTAATCATCATTATCTATGTTGCATAAGTGATGTGCTGAAACTCGGGAGCCGAGCTTCTGCTCGACCCCCCAATTTTTAGGGCGTTACACATCATTCAATAAATATGTTACTATTGTGTAATCAATAAAGGTCGAGGTTATCATCCATTAAAGATCAAGATTATCATCCACCAAGGATCGAGGTTAACGAACTATTCACTAAGGGTCAAAGTTATCATCAACTAAAGATCGAAATTATTATCCATTAAAGATCAATGTTAAAAAACTATTCACTAAGGGTCTTAGCCATAATTCTAAGGTTATAAGCTTGGTGGTATTTATGCAATACCCGTAATTTCATAAACGTGTGGAAGTGAAAAAGTGTCCATGGCCCAAGCTCTCTCTCTCTCTCTCTCTCTCTCTCTCAAAGATGCCAAAGGTAGTGCACATCTAAGCTCTCTAAGTATAGAATGTCTCTCCCTTTGAGATAGGATCTTATATGAGGGGGGTCTAGGGTTTTAAGTGATGCACCAGTTATAGCGCTCCATCACCTTAGAGACATTTGTGTACCCTACTATAAATGATATCTATTTATTTTCCTAATCCATGCACCCCCAACCATCTAAATCCCTCCACTATCCTTGGTCCTCATTTATGGGTAATTCTCATGTCATCCCAAGGTATAGATCAAACATATCTTAGTCATTAAATGTCCATCAAACATGATCTAAAAATTAACATTTAAAAATAAATTTTAATATTTGTAAAACCATGATTAACCAATTGGAGGCCTCGGAGGTGTTTGTTGGCTTTTTAAACACTTGAAGGATGATCTAAACCTTAATATCAAACAACAAATTTCATGTCCTACGTAAACCAAGTGAATCTCATATTAGATTGTATATACTTTGAGGCTCTTGATAAGGACACCCAGCCTACTTTCAATAGACATTCAATAGTCTCGTAAGGAGAGCCAAAGCACGATCAATGAAGCCCTCTTAATTCACAAATCCACAAGTCATGAGGATTTTGATAGAACTAGTGGAACCACAAGCATATTTAACTCTAGACATAATCCCAACCTTGATACTTGTAAGTGATCCTTCCAATATAAGTGGCTAAAGGCCCTAATTAAGAAATCATCCATGCCGCACTTACCCACTCATGTGGGATAACGATGAAGGTAAATTGACATCGAATTGGCCTTGATGGATGGAGACTGTCCATCCTAACACCAAGCCAATCCATTCACATGAGATATCCATTTAATTATATTACAAGTATGCTTAGGAACTTATATGGTGATGGCAAGGCAATGAGATCCATAGACCATAACTCTCCGTTGACTTCCAAGCCATTCTATCCAATCTCAGGTGCCTAAAAACAACTGAGATATTCCTTTCAAAGCCACATTAATCATGTTTCATAGGAATTAATTTAGTAAATGCATCATACCATTTTTTTTAAAGGCCCAATAACATTGGTTTTACAAGGCAGAACCCAGCAATTGGCATGACACCATTTTAGCGGTGTATGATTGCCCTCCACCTCTTGTTCAAGTTGGAAGTTGAGTTGCATGGTCATGATAACCTATTCTGTTGTCTTAAAGAACATCTTACCTCTGCACAAGCCTACAGGAAACTTCAAGCTGATAATCATTGTATATATGCATAGGGAATTTGTTGTGGGCGATTGCGTATTTCTTCATTTACAGCCCTACCGACAAACTTTGATGGACATTAGTGTTAACATGAATCTTGCACCAAAATTCTAAGGGCATTATCTAGTAGTGCAACACATTGGCTTTATTGCTTACAAATTCAATTTACCTCCTTCTCACATACATCTTTTTTCCTGTATCTTAACTTTTGAAAAAAATTGGTGCTTTTGTTCATCTTAAGATAAGCCACCGCCTTTTACAAAGGAGATATTAGAAAATAATCTATTGGATACACCGAAAATACAAAAATAAAATAAATATGAATTTTGTTTCACTAGGCTGAATCATGTAAAAAAAATATGTTGTCCTTGAAGTGTGATTCGCCCCCTTATCAATTGTTGATGGTCTACATGCGAATTGCTTCCAGGATAAGACAAGCTTGTTTGGATCCGGGGTGCAGCAATCACGATGGGTCTACTTTGGAACAGTTTAATGCAGTAGATCTGTTCTGGCAGAATCAGACAGTGAAAATGTTCACAGTATTATAAAAAGGAGATCTGGAGTATCTGATGGGAGAGATGGTATTGAGATGATTGATTTTGGACCGGAATAGTCCAGTTTATATAGGCACCAGGTAGAAGACCGTTGCTAGGTGGCTATCAATGGTTCAGAACGTTTAAAAAACGTTTCTGACTGTTAACCATTAAATCCAGATGTTTTCAGTCGTCAGATCACAAAATCTAACCGTTGGATCATCATGGCCCATCCGTTTTCGGACCGTTGTAGCTTTCAAGGCAGCTAGCCGTTTTAAGAAACTGTTGAACGTTTATGATGAAACTGTGCCAACTAGCACCACTTCAACCACACTGCCCACGCCCGTGCCCATGCGTGTGTTCCAGTGAAACACGCAACCTGAGCATCTTCATCTCCAAAACATCTAAGTAAGAATACTACCCACAGGTCCACATATAAATTCCAAAATTTTTTCTACCATTTTCAATGTGGGACTAAAAGCACACACCACACTTTTTAATTTGAAATTCCCAAAAACCGTTTTAGCAGTAAAATTATGAAATTTTGAAATTTTGAATATTTTTAAAACAATGACAAATTTCAACGGGAGAGTTTTGGACTGTCGGATGGTTAAAAAAGAATAAACATACGGTCACAGAATTGTCGGTGAAGTGGAATGGTATACTGACATAAGATACAACCTGGGAGATATAGCTTAACCTCCAACATCAATTTCCATTCTTCACGCAACAGGGGCATTGCAGTGCTTCAATAGGAGCAATGCCACGTCCCAGGCATTTCATCCAAGTGTCATATGTCCAAAGGCCAACATCGTCCATGCCCCACTAATAATAGCTGTTAGTAGCTATTATCTTTATGGATTTTAAGGTGATTAATTTGAATTCCTAAAAGTAAGGATATGGTTCGCGTGGTTGGAGTGATTTGAATTCTTAAGAAGTTAGGATATAGTTAGCCAGTTGTGGTCAAACATCCTCTATTGGCAGGATGAGAATGCTAGTAGCAAGGTTATTTTCATCTTTGGCAATCTAAGAAATAATAAGGAAAAAGTACTTTCTCATTCACATACCTAATCTCAAGAGGACGCCGGTCCCCTTTCAAATCGTGGGCCACTAACCCAGTGATAGGATTCAGACTCCATCAGCCGTATCAGGACATTTCTGTACTCTATTGGCCGGCCACACGCCCATCTGATTTGTTTACAAAACCAGAAACCCTTTCACTCTCAAATTGGAAAGCGGATTGGCTGGTGTACGACACACCACCCATGTGGCTAGTGTGTTGACGTCACTAAGTCATGTGCGTCTCATCATGATGTATGAGTTATATTCAAACCGTCTCGTCCACTTGGTTAGATGATTGAAAGGCTTAAGCTAAAAATAAAATAGATCCAAAAATCAAGTGAACCGCACTTTAAAAAGCAATGGGGGATTGAACGCTTGCCATTGAAACCCTTCTGGGGTCACAAAAATTTTGGATCAATATGATATTTGTTTTTTCTCTTCATCTAAGTCTGTGTGACCTTATCAACAGATTGGATGGAAAGTAAACGTTATGATGGGGCCATGCTTTAACGGTGAGATTCATTGTCCCATTTCTATTTGTGGTGTGGTCCACTTGAGCCTTGGAAATTATTCATTTTTGGGATCAATTTGTAAAATAATCTTTCCAAATGGATGAACGGTGTAGATATGATAAAAACAACATTTTAGAGTCCATGTAACTTTGATCTCATTTAAACCGTTCCTACATCCTAGAGCTCGTGGAACGTTACCGCTTGTCTTCGCAGGACACGTACCCGCATCAGATAGGTTGATGGTGTGTGGTACACCAGCCATTCCTCTTCCAGCGAAGACGAGCTGAGCTCGGGGCTTTACAAACGGTTTAAAGTATATCAAAATTACATAAGCCTATAATGATGTATTTATTATATCCACTAGGCATGATCATTTTGGAACATGAGCTCAAAAATTATTTATAACTAAAGCTCATGTGAACTACCCCATAAATAAAAGTGGGACAGTGATTTTCACCATAAAAACATTTATAGGGCCTACTATAACATTCATTTTCCATTCAATCGATCCATAAGGTCACACGACCTGAATGAAGAGGAAAAACAATTATCTGATTGATCCAAAACTTCAGTAAACCCAAAAGGGTTTCAACGGTAGATGTTAAATACCCACTGCTTTTTACAGTGTAGTCTTTGGATTTTTACACTCCCCAAATAAACATACTGTTTGGATATAACACATACCAAATAGTGAGACCTACAGAATTTGGTGACATCAATACACTAGCCAGAGGGTGGTGTGTGGTACACCAGCCAATCCGCTTCCCTCATATTGTAGCCGGCTAAGGATTCCGAGTCCACATGCCTGTCAGGGCATTTTTGTAGTGTGCTGGCCAGTACATCCATCGCATTTGTGCTCAAAACCAGGACGCCCTTTCCGTCTCACATTGTGGGGCGGCTAACGCAGCGATAGTATTTTGACTCCGTCACAGGCTTGTCAGGACATTTTGGCCAGTACATCCACCTCATTTGTGGACGCTGATTGCGTCCTACCCCGCCTTCTTTGAGTGTCCACCTTGATGTATGGGTTTTATCCACACCGTTCATTCATTTTTCGTATCATTTTAGGGTATAATATGGAATATCTAAGGCTCAAGTGGACCACACCACAGGAAGTAGGGGTGATAATGATTCTCACTGTTGAAACTTTTCTAGGCCCACGGTAATTTTTATTTTCCATCCAAACTATTCATAAAGTTACATAGACCTGGATGAAGAGAACATAAATATCGGATTCATCCAAAACTTTTGTGCCCCAGAAGTTTTCAACAATAAGAGTTTAATACCCATTGTGTAGTCCACTTGAGCCTGCCACCCATTCCCAGCTGGAGATGGGCGCAGGTAGGACGCAATCCGCGTCCCTCAGTTGTGGACAAAACCAGGACGCCCTTCCCGTCTCAAATAGTGGGCCAGCTAACCCAGTGATAGGATTCCGACTCCATCACAGGACTTTCGGCACATTTTTGTACTGTATTCGCCTGTACATCCATCTCATTTTGTAAACCAAACTATAGTTCGAAAACCCATAAGCTAGAATCGAGTAATTGATGTTTAACTGGGTCAGATCAACTCAAGACACAAACTCAGAGTTTTGTTTTGTTTTTTTTTTTTTTTCCCGCTTGTTAGTACGCTTCACTGTCAGTTGACACTTCACTGTTAACCACTTCAAGGTATCTTTCACTCAGTCTACCACTTGAGCTATGGATCAAGGTGTAAACTCAAAGTTTAATATATAATTAAAATATTATTTATAGGGTTTGCTAATGTCCCTAGCCGTCATCATCGATGATAGTAATGTGTCCAAAAAATTTAACTGACGTAAGATTTCTAATCATGAATCCAAACCATTCATTCAATAATATCATTGGGAGCAAGCTATGCTGCAAAAATCAAACTAACTTTATGATCCTAGCCCTGTGAATGAGGTTGCATTTGTTCCAACCATCTTTTATTTTTTAACAAGCCATAGATCACATGATTAGAATTATCAAACGAAAGTGCTCTTTAGAAAATCTAAGAATACAAAGTGAGATCTATCGGATAGATGATTCAAGATAATGATAAACTGAACCTATTTTATTTCTTCGCTCAATATTAATTTTTCATTTTCCATGATACCTATCCAACGCTCAGAATCATTCATTCACATTATTTTTTGCATCATGGGTTGTCCCAAATTGTATGAAGGAATGGAAGATGACTGAGCATCTTTAAGTGTCACTTAAAAGCTTTGGGTACGATTGCTCACATCCCATTAAAGCAGGACAGTTAGCAAAACCTTATTTTATATTGATAAATATGTAAAAATAACTAGAAATATTATAAAGCATTGCAAAATAAAAGAATGTTCAAATGTAGGAAAGAATGGATGGTCTGAATTGATGATCCAATAAAGCTTTGGGGACAATTGCTAACATGCTAGGAAGGTGCGACGCGGTAGCAAAACCCCTTATATTGATAAATACATAAAATAGTTTGAAATATTACTAAGTACTGTAAAATAAAAAAATTGTTCAATTTTTGTAGACACATTGGTTAACTACTTGACTTTGTCTACATGAGCCTGTAGGTTCGAGCCCACACTTCGCATTTACTTGTGACTCACCAGGTGACTCAGTTCGAATCGACTTAACTAGAAATCTTGTCAAGTCGAGTTGACTAGTCTGAATTTAAAATCTAGTTAAAGAGTTTTTTTAGAACTATGAACGAAATAGCTTCGTATCAATATATCATTTTCTGCCACATGAATTTTCAAAATCCCATTTTGAAATGACTATCAGTAGGTGGGAAATTTGTGCCCACCAACACACTCTTACACAAGAATATGTCACATTATCTTTTCTTTTCTTTTCTTTTTCTTTGGCTTCATCCTTTTTAGTTCAACCAACCCAAATTTCTAGACGTCTGACCAGAATCAGCTAATCCACTACTTCTGTTGAAGAAATAAAGTCTTGGTTGGTTCAACAATGCTTCCCATTGGATTTGAGTGCTGAAGTGGACTTTCATCACATTCTTCTACTTATCAGTCCTTTCAAATTTGGTGGACGTGACCTGATTGTTAAACCAGGTCACATCAATGGTGGAACATCTGGTCATTGGCCAGGTAGGGTGCTAGTGGGTCAAGTTGATCTGATGACCTGTTGGAGTGGGTCCAGGTTGAAAACGTCGACCTGAGTATTAGATGGTTAGCCATAAAACCTCTTGATCCGGATCTACACGACCTAAGTTGTATGGTATGCAATTTTAAATGGATATGATTTGGACTAATTTCAAATAGACCCGAACCCAAGCTTGGACACCAGATGCACCATGTAAATAATTACCAAGTCTAGGGAAAGTAGGAAATTATATGTAATTACCTAGTCTATTTAGGTAACTGATAGATTACCCACAGAAACTGAGAGATGTGAAACAATAATATATTAGTTAGTGATTATTAATGAGAAATGCTCCAATGCTTTTAAAGAAATAGTTGAATTAGCTCATTTGGACAATCCAACTGATCAATCTAAACTGACGTCCATCTAGCTTAGAACACATTTTATGTACTACCATGCAAAAATTGCACTGATCTGCAGATCCATCCATCCTTGATTTGTCTTTATTTTCTATAGCCATCCTTTTCCCAATGCATGGATGAGATGGTTGTGATTGACTAACAAAAGGGATTCTTTAGAGTCATAAGCATCCATGATGGTCTCCGACAACAATATGGAAGAATTTTTTACACAATCTTGACCACCTATATTAAAGAATGTGGATCAAATGGTTAATATCTGTTGGATCAGTGTGATGTAGCATGTTGGCATATGAAATCTACATTGTGCCTGACAAAGGTGTACATAAATAGATTTATTAGAGTGTTTACGCGACCCAATTCAACTAGGAGCAATGTAACTTACAGTTCTTTGATAGGATCAAATTATCTTCTTTTTCCTCTCCTCTCTACCACTATCATAGTAAATACCAATTGTATAATCCTCTCTCA
This sequence comes from Magnolia officinalis, assembly GCA_021015155.1. NCBI lineage: Eukaryota > Viridiplantae > Streptophyta > Magnoliopsida > Magnoliales > Magnoliaceae > Magnolia > Magnolia officinalis. Next base: position 58,926,354 of record JAJHSJ010000009.1, on the reverse strand, counting down.
ACAGCTTAATCTCCTGCAAATCTTTTTGGCTCTCAAGACCGATATTATCATCTTTTCTTTTATCTTCATCATCTTCTTTCTCTCCTTCTCTATCTTCTTCTTTGCAGCATTATTTATGTGAAAACCATATCTATATGTTTTTGTTATACCTAAGGAAGACCAGCTAGCCTCAGAGCCAACCAAGACCTAGGACCATTAAGTAAATGGGTCTTCTTATTTGGACTTGGGCCCAACAATTACCCAACTGGCATAGGGAGGGATGTGATGAGGTCGATCACCATCTTCCTCAAGGAATAACTACTCTAAATCCACGGAGCTCTTTGGACTCCTCACAAAGCTTCCTCGAATCCACGAGTAGGGTTGTACACGAGCCAAGCTAGCTTGAAAAGCTCGCTCGGCTTGGCTCGATCTAGCTCGACTTGACTCGACTCGAATGATGACTCAAGGCGAGCCAAGCTTTATATGACCCAACTCGTTTTGAAAACAAGTTAAGTTCAAACATAGGGGATTTTGACTCGACTCGAACCCGACTTGGCTCGAAGCTCGAGCTCGGCTCGACTCGAATATATATATTATATATATTAATATATAATAATATATATTATAATTTAAAATTAAAACATAAACCCTACCTTACCTGTTCGTCCCTCTCGTACCCTTTCCCTTCCTTACTTAATCCATCACGCTCGAGTTCCTCTCTCTCTCTCTCTCTCTCTCTCTCTCTCTCTCTCCTCTCTCTCTCTCTCTCTCTCTCTCTCTCTCTTAGCACCAACAACAAGGTACCCTCTATGACTCTATCTAATATTATATATGTGTGATATTATTAATTAAATATTTAATTTGGGGTTGGTCAGTTGGGTCGGGTTGGGGTTTGGGTCAGGTTGGGAGCAAGCTCGACTCGACTCGAGGTAAGCTCGCCTCGACTCGATCCACTAGCTCGCCTCGAGCTCGACTCGACTCGAGGTAAGCTCGCCTCGACTCAATCCACTAGCTCGCCTCGAGCTCGACTCGAAAGTTTTGGCAAACAAGCCAAGCTTCAATAGTAAGCTCGAGGCTGAGCTCGAGCTCAAGCTCGAACTCGAGAAGAGCACGGACAAGCCAAGCCAAGTTTAGCCCACCTCGACTCGACTCGACTCGGCTCGATGAATAGCCCTATCCATGAGGGATAAAAGCGGGAATTATTCCTAATAAATTTGAAATAATTTGATTGATGATTTTTAAAAAATGAATTACGACTCTTTTAATAAGGATCCCAAACCTAGGACAGAAATTTAGACTTATACTCCAACTCGAACACCCTAAAAACATGACTTACTATAAATAGTAAAGTTACTATTTATATACGACCTCAAATCCTACTAGATCTTATGGTTTTTGGCCAAAAATAGTAAGTGTCCAATTTGGCCTAACCATGTCATTCTCCTAATTTTTCTAAGCCCTTTTCATGTTGGGCACAACTTCTACAAATCGAAGGATCAAAATTTATACTCGAATTAAAACTTACTGTTTATAGTAAAAATGAAATTTAACGGCACTTTTGATTGTCAATCTGATGGGATCTAGCAAATTCGGTGTGGGCAACCCGGCACAGTAGAGTAGGTTGTCTTAAGTAGATTCTCCTAGCCCAAAATTATAATATATCGAAAAACTCATCCCAATTTGCGAGATATAACTAATTTAAAGTTCTGACGGTCCGAATCATTTGCCTTCTCTTGTCCATCTTTACCACGAAAGTGTCTGCAACCTGCTCCACATCACCGACCCAACTTTTAATGGGTTGAATCTAGGCCAAAATATAAGCTCGATTGTTGAATGGATTGGGTAGAATTAATATACAGTCTCCCTAGTTTCTAAAAGGAAATACTACAATCTTTGAATTCCTATTGGCCCAAGGTATGGACCACCTTAAAGATGATGGGACTCAGAATTTGTTCCCCGAACCATGGAGCTTACAATAAAAAGGGTTCATGGGTTGCACAAGTATGATTAGGTTTGTGAAAGGTGTTAACAAGGTACTACTTAACCTATGCATTTTGGTTTATGGGTTTGTGTTTGGAATAAAGACTTAGCTAGACTTAAGTTTTGGCAAGTTAGAGTCCTGGATAGGGACTTTACCAAACCAGTTTCTAAAACCCCAAACGGAACTCCTAGTCGTCTTACAGGTTTTATCCAAACGGTCGGACCCATATTGACCCACAAAGGCATGTGAATCTAGTTAATTTAGATAAATAATAAGCAACTAAAATCAGTAGTGCAATTGTTGGAGTTAGTGTCTTAGAAAATCATCCATGCCCTTATCCACTAGCCACATAAATGTGATTGGGCAGATCTTAGTCGTTGAATGTGGTGACCTTGAGTTCTATATTAGATATGTGATATGCCTTAAATACATTTAGTGTTTCTCTCTTCATTAAGTTTGTTGAAGAGTCTTATAGTCCTTGGGAACTTGAGATTGGACATGACGGTCATTGACCTAGGAGAGTTGTGGGTCATGGATCTCAGCAGCTTGTTAAATCATGACCATCACAGGTGCGTGGGATAAACCTGTGGACATCAGTTCATGAGATGTACAATCATCTTGTGTGAGAGAACTGACTTGGTTCAGGATGGACAGTCTTCACCATCGGGAGACAACTTGGTATCAGTTTATGGTTTGCCCTTACCCTACACAAGAGTTTGAGTATGTCGTGAACAAAGGATCTAAGTTTGGACCTTTAGTCACTCACATTGGTGGATCGAGATCAACTCAACAGTCTGGGGGCCCATTAACTTGGATTGTGATCATGAGATCAGGACTTGATGATGCATGAAAGATGTTTTGATCCTTAGACTTGAGAACGTGTAAAGATCACGATCTTAACTGGTTAGTTTTGGCTCTTCCTATGAGGTCCATGCAGGAGCCAATAAAGTGATCGTAACAAAGTATTTCTATTAAGAGTCATTGATTCTTGCACAGGTCAACAAGGGATGCACTGGTTTGCCTATGAACATGTTTATGACTTTGTTTGAATAGATCAGGGATTCATCGAGTGGTTTTTCCATTGGGTTAAGCACTATGAATATTTTGATCAAAATTTTAAAGGTTTTTAACTATTAAAGTTTTATTTTAACCATTAAAACTGTTTTGAATGCACTTGATGATGACTTGATGGCCTAGATCTGATGGCCACTTTTGATTATCATGGGATATTATCATTAGTGGATATGTCATGGCAATAATGGGATTGAATCATGAGTATATGCATAGATGATGTGAATTGATGGGGCTTCCTTCACATTAGGTTACAGCATGGAGTACCATACTGAGTACACCCTAGAAACCCTAGCATCTCTTTATTTATATGATCCTATCCTAGTGATAGGTAAAGCTAGCTCTGGATGTCCCATCCCATGAGATGTGTGAGTATGAGAAATTATATGAAAGATTAGAGATTCACTCCATCCTTTTCAATTTTTTTCACGTGTAGTCCACTTGTGTTGATGGTATATGTCTTCCTCGGCACGTACCATAGGATTAGACGTTGGGTTAGCTTGATTTTCAGTACTGGAATAGATTAGAAGAGACTACTTTAGGAGATCGGCATCAACAGATTGGCATTACAGATATCTCTTTTATGCAACATTGCATGCATGTATGATCTCCACCATTTACACATATTATTATTTGTAGAATTTGATGTTATTACAAACGAAAATTCTTGAGATCAGTCATATGATCAAATTGTATTGTACTATATTCCACTACGTTTGTACACTAAGGACCTAACAAAGTGGTATTAGAACGATCCAATTTCATAATAACCGTCAATTTCTATTTTGATTAAAAAAAATTAGCAATTTTCTAGTAGATGGGAACGGTCAGATTAGTGTCCTTAAATGAGGATCAAACTGGTTTTCGTTTCATGTCAATTGAATTTCTTGATTGGGAGTTCTGGTCTATTGAAGTTGGTTTTATCAAGTGCGTCCTTTCGAGATCTGATTTTGGACACTTGAGATCACAATGTTTGTGTGATTTTTTCCTTGATTTTACATGTGATGATTATATATTTATTTCTTTATTGATTCATGTTCTTAGATTGCATAGATGTGGTGTGGATGGGCCATGATGGGAGATCACACACTATGTACATCTCGCATTGTATGTATGAGATATGGGTCATAAACTCTCATATTTTTAGTAAGATAATTATCTTATATCTTGTAGTGACCATTAGGTTCATCATGATGGGCCTGAATTAGTTAAAAAGGCCATGATAATATGAAATCTTTTATCTTACATTCCACACCATCCATACGAATCTATGGATAATGATAAGTAGACAAGGAAACAAATTATGTTTTTATAAATATTACTAATATGGGGAATGAGATGGACAGAGTGGATTCGGCATAAGAGGCCCCATGTGGGACCCACCGTATAGAAAACATCCTTGCGATTTTTGGGAGGCGCAAAAGGTGTGCATGCGACACCCTTTTTTGTTGGTGTGTAAAGTACCTTAAACTTTCCATTTTCTACCTCTCCTCCTTTCTCTGACTCCCCCTTTTAGTAATTTCTTAATTCTAAGATACCTAATTAGATCCTAATTGAAATAAATTTGTTTTCTAATTTTTATATGCTATAGAATATTCCTTATTATATGAGATTTTGTGGGGCCCACTTATAAAAATAAATCTTATCCACCGGTCCATGTGCATGTGTGCATCTAGGTGTGAGCCCATCCTTTATTGGTGTGGGGGCCCACTTGGGATGTGGGTTTGTGAGATTTGAGGGGTATATGTTTGCTCATATATTGCTTACTCATGAAACTATTCTGGAATGTTTTAGATATCTATCTTATGGCCCACTTTTCACCTATTTTTTAGGTCTTATAAGAAATATAAACCGTTATTTTGAAAACACTCATTAATACCTTCGAAATAAGCCGTCACACGCCCCAAACAGGCATCAGATGGCTGAGATCCAAGGTGACGCCCTCTAACTTGTGGCCCACTTTTAGCAATCTAATGGTTTCCTTTAGAGAATCTAATTTGATAAGAATGTTTTCCCAGATGCCAGCTTCAAAATATGGCATCATTTGCCCCAATCGGATTTCAAATCACGAAGTTATTGGACTAATAAGATCGACTCTCCATTGATCAAGCAATGGCATACATTGGGTGAGCCATATCCCATGATCTAGTGATCAGATTGAAATAAATTATTTTCTGAGTGATGTCTTTAATGTTCTTTTGAGATTAGATGGAACGGATTAGATATTGGGTATATATCTGCTTAGAAAAATCCTGAACCATTCATTATTTAAAGTTCCCTGGAAACAAACTGTTTTGATCAGATCTGTTAGATTTGATTTTGGATTGAGCCTAAATTTAACCTTAGCCCATTTCGATGTTCTGAAAACATCCGTCGACTCAGATTAGTTCATGGAGTACTTGATCATGGAGATTCAGTCAAATCAGTCCATGGATCTTGGTTGGACGTTTTTGGTAGTTGATTTATTTAGAATTGATTATCATATGCATGATTGTTTGGATCCCTACTTGATTTGTAATTTGTGACCACACATGTGGCATATGTGGGCCCACACATCCTTGGTGGATGATGGTACCACATGTCCAGTTGTGGTGGTCTTATGGGGCCCTCATTTCAATAAGCCCGCCCATGCGATCATGGGAACCGCTTGTTCAATTAGATTTCTAGTTAATCATCCAATTATAGGCTTGGCCAAAGTTAAGCAGATTGATAGAGTGATGATCTGACCCTAGATACCAAGTCATGTGGTCATTGATCGCCTATATCTCTCTTTTGTAGAGACCTTAGATGTTGGATGATTTTGATTATTTGTGCTTAATCAGACCGTGTCTCACCCACTGGTGGGCCGTTTGAACTCATATTCCACAAGAAAGTGTTATTCCTTGTGAGAAAGTCTTTAGATGTTTAGAATCTTATTTTTGATGATCAGATCTGTCCAGAGTAGAATATAGACCATTGGATCCCTGGTGGATTGATCTCAGCTATTAGAGATTAGATTGGGCTATAACTTGACTGTTAGCTCAAGTTTGATATAGGAGTAGTGGGAGGCCCAATCATGCTCTTCTCTCAAATCAGCTCCTATCTTATATGGATGATGTTCTGTGGGTCATATTAGACCTTATCACGATAATCCCACAGATGTTGATGTGAGTTGTATCATGAGGCTTTACAAACGTCAACGGCACCCTGGTCGCATACATGGATATTTGATCCAATGTGCGAGGGAGGATAACACAGTCCAAACAAACGCCTTAAGGTTGGCATTTGATTATGTTACATGCTTGTTGTTTTGAGACTATATTTTATTGAGTTCATGTTAGGTGTGTACACACTTTACATGGAATGTCAGTTTTTGGATGGATTCTTGAGGTTTTTGGGTTATGTTACCCCTTGACTGATTGGTGTAGTGATAGTAATCGGTTGTGTGGGGATATGACAAGACAAATTCCATTATGTGCACCTAAAAACATCATATTCCCTGGTACAAGACGCAAGAACACTAAACTCTAATGTTTATGGTCACTAACATAAAAAAGTTATACACGATTTATGATGTTGTTTATTCGGAGAAGATTTTGAAAAACTGGTTCTAAAAGCTCAAGTTAGTACTCACCTTAGAAAGAGTATTATATGCCATACATGAACCTTCTTTGTCTAAACTCAACCTAGAGCCCAAGGTGATCTCTTCCAAGTTTGTAATATGAAAAAAAAAAAAAAAAAAAAAAAAAAGAAGAAGAAGAAGAAGAAGAAGAAGATAATTGGGATACTAAAGAAAAGGGAACAACCCTTAAGGGGTTAGACATCAACCTGATAAGAAAGGCAAGGGGAAGGGTAAGGGCATGTATGAGAAGGGATGTTAGCACTGTAGGAAGCCGGGCCTTTTAAGGCAAAGTGACGCGTCTTCTGTAAGCGACTCGCTTGGGAGGATAATGCGGTACGATTTTATCCTCTCACCTTCCATGGATCCCGAGAGAAATGATACTTGGCATATCATCTGACATACTGTTAAACTACTTGTGCAAAAAGTAAAAAGAAATAAGATGAAAAGTGAAGTAGAGGACGAGTGTGCATTAGCCAGGAGCAAATAGGCATTGCAAGCATAATATAATAGGAGTAAAGTAACGTTTGAGGAGGACTTGTTCTTAGGTCTTCGACCTTAATGATCTACTTGGCTTTATAACTTATTTTATGGACCGTGCATCCATTATATGTGAGGTGGATAATTGATGATCGTTCATCTTATATATATACATAATTCTTCTTCATTAGATCTACTCCACAATTATCATTGTTCTCTTATGAATCATATGGGTATGTGTGATTGATTGTTGATATCTCCACTCTCTAAGTATCCTATGTTAAGGAAATATTAGTATTGAATTTTATCTGGTACTTAAGAAAGATACTATGCAAGCATTACTGGAATTCCACTAAAGGCATATATGCACTTATCAGTATTGTAACCTCATGCGATGCTTGACTAGTTGGACTTCAAGACGAGCACAATATATTGCCAATCAAGTATATTGCACTACCTAGTTTTTCCACCACTCATCAGTTGACTAGTGGTGAGGAGAATTATTGCTCTAGATGCATAACTGGTTGATGCATGATGATTCATGATTTTTGAGATGGCTTCCATGTTTGCCTGATATGCATGTGTTTAATGAATGTATGACATATTTTATCTCATCTAAATGTGAGCACTATGTGACGAGATTATTATATGTATCCTCTGAATCTATATAACTTGTGTATTTTTACCTTTATGATTGGATCTTGGTGTTACCCAGATAATTCCAAGCAAGGGCATAACTAAGAAATCTGGACTGTTATGTTTGTTCTTATCTACTCATTGAATTTCCTTCATCAGTCATTATATGCATGTTGTGACTTTAGACAAGTGTCATAGTTAGTTGGAGAAAATGGACACAGTGATGGACTCTTATTTAATGTTGATATGTCCTTGGGGATGGACGTACTTCTTATAATTGTATCTTGGATATCGTGTATATGTTATGTCATTCCTATGGTAGCACTATCAGTTTGGCATGTGATATGTTTGTAGTTCCATGATGATCCTAATGCACGATGTGTATTGTATCTGTTGTATATGAAAATGATCAATTATATATGTCCTTCAGTAAACTATGATTGTCAGATGATCTGATCTCCGATCATAAAGGTAAATGGTACTAAATGTGGATTGCTAATTAACTATGGGAACCTGATGCACCTGCATGTGTATCGAACAGTGGGAGTTACCATTAGAGAGATTAGATGGACTTTATAAATTATCAATATGACTCTTGGTTTTAAGACAAGTGGGAAATTGTTGGAGTTTGCCTTGAAAAACCATTTATGCCCTTATCTACTAGCTACATGGATGTGATTAGGCGGATCTCGACCATTGATTATAGTGACCACGAGTCCTAGATTAGACATGTGATACACCTTAGATAGATTTAGTGTTACACTCATTCATTTAGTTTGTTGAGGAGTGGTTCCTCTTCTAATCCTTGGGAACTTGAGATTGGACATGATGGTCATTGATCTAGGAGAGTCGTGGTCCATAGATCTCAATATCCTATTAAACCATAACCATCACAGGTGTGTGAGATACACCTATGGACATCAATTCATTAGATGTACAATCATTATGTGTTAGCGAACTGACTTGGATCAGGATGGACAGTTTCCACCATCGGGAGCCAACTTAGTATCGGCTTATGTCTTGCCATTACCGTACATAAGAGTGTGAGTGTATCATAAATAAAGGATCTAGGTTCGGACCTTTAGTCACTCATATTCGTGGATCGAGATCAAATCAATAATCTGGGGCCCCATTAACTTGGACTGTGATCGTGAGATAAGGACTTGATGATGGATGAAAGATGGTTTGATCCTTAGACTTGATGACATGTAAACATCATGATCTTGATTGGTCGGCTTTGGCTCTTCCTACAAGGTCCATGTAGGGGGCAAATAAAGCGGTTGTAGCTGGTTACTTTTAGCAATAGTTGTTGATTCTTTCACGGGCTAATGAGGGATCCACTGGTTTTCCTAGGAACATGTTTATAGCTTTGATCTAGATAGATCAGAGATTCATTAAGTGGTTTTTCCACTGTGCCTAGCGCTCTCAATGTTTTAATCGAATTTTTTTAAAAAAAATAACTGTTAAAATTTTGTTTTAACCGTTAAAACTATTTTGAACGCACATGATGATAACCTGATGGCCAAGATTTGATGTTTCTCTTTTAATTGGCATGGAATATAATCATTAATGGATACGCCATGGCAATAGAGGGATTAGATCATGAGTATATGCATAAATGAGGCGGATTAATGGGCTTCCTTCACAATAGGCTACACCGAAGTCATTAACGTAGTGGAGCACCATACTAGATGAACCCCTGAAACCCTAACGCCTCCTTATTTATATCATCATATCCCGAAGGAGAGATGGAGCTAGTCATATATTACTCAACCCCATGGGACGTGTGAGTGTGAGAAAGTATATGAGAGAGCGGAGATCCACTCCATCCTCTTCGATTGTCCTCACCTGTGGTATACTTATGTGGATGATATACATCTTCCTCAGCACCCACCAGATGATCAGATGTTAGGCTATCTCGATTCTCTGGTATTTTGATAGATCATGGAGAGGCTCCTTGGTATAGGAGATTGCCATCGACAAATGTAAATAAAAAATGCCCGACAACCCCAAGTGCAGGGTGTAATGTAGTAATAACTCGGTAAATCTAAGGTCAATCCACATGGATTGTATAAACAACAGTTCTCAAACACAAATAGATTTAAGCTAAACTAGAAATAATTTAAAAGAGTTGAATTCTTTGAATAAGGAATCAATAATATGACAAATTAGAGTGGCAAGGATTGACCTCTAATCAATCTACAATGCACGGTTCATTGATTCGATCCAATAACTCAATTGATGTAGAATAATGATTCCCTCCGATTGGGTAATAAAGCAATTAATTTAATATTTCAAAATCCAACAAAGATATGAACTTCAATTGATTGGTTCTCTCATAAAGAACAAAATAGTTGATGGCAATAAATTCAAAGCATCTACTATGCACATAGTCTACGATAGATCAATGAATTTTACAAATCAAAAACTTTCCCAAAAGCTAAGCTAAAAAATCTCAGAGAATTCTAAGCATCCAATGTACCTCGAGTCGACAATGGATCAAAGGATTAACTAAATTAAATAGCTTTATTCAAACCAAATCAATTAAATAATTCATCATTCAAACCATAATTCTGAATCAATTAATCTAAAACATCATAAACTAATTAGAAACTTCACCTTTTAACCCTGATTAAGAGATTAGCCAACCATCGTTATGATTGAACTAAACTTAAATAAAAGAAACATGAAAAACAAACTCTAGAACTAAGAAAACGGAAAATTTTTGCATAGATCCGCTCTACCCTCGAGCTCGTCTCTCTCTTCTTCGTTTTTAGATCATTTAGAACATATAAAAGGGCTCCTTTAAATAGAAAATTTTGCACTAACCATGAGAAATTGCTTAAGTTCACATCTATTGACATTGTCAATCGAAGTGTTGATCGATCGATTGATTGATGATTGTCAAAAAGTCCAGCAACAAACTTTCTAAATTTGAACTTTGTGTCAATTGATCAAGCTCCCTACTTCGGTCGACCGAAGTTAGTGAAATTTTTCCAGCAAGTAAGCTGTAAAAATAAGAGAATTCAAAATGGATCGATCCCAGTCCATCGATTGATCGAAGTGTCTAAAAAGTATCTAGCAAGTTTTCTCCATAATTTTAAATTCTCTCGAGTCTTCTCCCAATTGATTGACATCGATCGAGGATTCCATGATCGATCAAACCCTGTTGTCAATTGATCAAACTGTCCTATTTTTTTGTAGTTTGAACTTCCTAACTTCCTTGGTTCAAAACTTTGGTTATTCATGGCTCCTTATTTCTAGATCTTGTGTCCTTTAAGCTTCATATCATTTCCATTAGCTTGAATTATTATAAACTATTCTCAATTCATTTGTAACATGAAATACTCTTAATTAGTCAATTTATTAGTGAAATCTATGGGAAAACGGTGCCTAATTGGGGATAAACATGCAAAATTTAACACCCCCCACCCCCCAACATTTTTCTAGTTGCGAGCAAAATATGCAAAAATAAAATCAACATTCAAAGTAAAAATCTTTCAGAAGAATGGTCCATGTGTATTTGATGTTTTCTAAATTATAGAGTTCAAAAGTACAATGTTCTCAAAATAAAGTCCACCTAAATTCCGATGAAATTAATTAAACAATCAATCTGAATTCCAAAGCATCAATCAACGAATAGAAACAAATTTTAAACATTGAATTCTCAGTGTACTCAGTGAATTCTAACTTAACATCAGTAAGGATTTACCTTTCTTTCGTTAAATTAATACTAATAATCACTAGAAGTGGTCAGATCAATTAAATGCAGTGATTCAAAATCTTGCTATTGTTCAATAATAATTTTTCTGCTTTTCGATTTTTCATCGATGGCTTTCACACTATTTTTATTTTGTATTCATTTACTTTTCTTTTTTTCTCTCATTAATAAGTAGTCATTTTCAATGCTCACTATTTTTTTAGCCGGTTATTCAAAAAATTCTTTTCTTTCATTTTTTTTTTTTTCTTATTTTCCTTTTTACCTCAAAACTCCTATTGAACAAGATAGACAAGGATTTCCAAGCTTAGTTCCTAGCACTTTCAAGCAATCATAATGATAGCAATACAGTATCCAGTTTAAACTTTAATAGTGTAAGTTAGATTGTGAGTTGTGAAATCTACACTCAATCAATGTTTAAAACTTCTACAAGAAAACTAATTAAATGAACTCATTTTGAAATCCACTAATCAACTAGTTTCTGAGCTTCTATATTCAAATCGCCATGTGCCTTATCATTTTAAAATTCAGAACTTTTCAAATTCATACTTTTACACATAAATTAATTTTCCAAAAAAAAATTAAAATTAAAATTTTGCCTGAAGCAAGGCTTAAGATAACAAAATCTTGTTAATTCCACAGGAATCCCACCCCCAACCTAAATTCCATATTGTCTTCAATATTGAAAAAGTCATGCAATGAAAAATAAACATGAGAGCAATTTAAAGATAAAGAGAAGTGGGTGAGAAAGAGTATATGAGAGATTGAACAATCCAAAGTAGATTTCTCCATCAAACTAAGAGAATCTTCAAATCTTTGAAAACAAAAAATAAATAAATAAAAACAAAAAGAGAAATGAAAGTCAATAGCAAAAGCAAACCTAGCTAACCTACTCTACTAAAAAAAATGGATTTCCATCAAACTAGGAGATCAATCGGTGGGCATGGCCTCTTCTTCCTCTTTAGGTAAGCAGCATAAAAAGTCTCTCAATAGATTTTTCAGCATGACTACCCAAAAGAAGTTGTGTACTTCTGTAAAAATTTAATGTTTATCCAGCGCACTCTAATGATTAGGTATCTCACCTTGGACTAAATAGTTAAAAATTTCATCCAGCCAACGTGATGGGAGACTACTTCTAATTCCTTATCAGGAGGAACGATGTTCTCAATTGTTTCCATCTCCCTGAAATCATTCACTTCCACAAACAATGGTAAGGAATTTAAATTAGTAAAAGTGGACTTTTCAAAACATAATCTTTCCCGATTACTTTCAATTTCTAGGGGTAACTTATGGAAGGCATTCACAATGTCTTTATCATTTCATCATCTGAATTCTCAAAGTGAGCCAAACAAATTTATAAAGAGTTGCAACAATTGATTTTTAAGAATTCCTCTATAAGAGTATTAATCAAATTTATCTCATGGATGTCATTATAATCATCCTCCGGTTGTTTACACATATTGAATATGTTCATCTCCAACGTCATATTCCCAAAGGATAATTTCATCACCTCGTTCTACTAATTGATTACAACGTTTGAAAAATCAGGAATAGTCGACTTAGAATTACATGTATGTGAGTGCTTGCGTTTATGACTGGTTGCGTATTTAAGATAATAAAATCTACTAGAGAGTCGAATTTCTCGACTTGGACTAGCACGTCATTAACTACCATCTCGGTATTCAAACTGAGCGAATGGTCAATTGTAGGGTTGTCATGGTTGGTTTTAATTCATAAAGCCCTAGTTGCTCCTATACCGAGTAGGGTATGAGGTTCACACTCGCCCCTAAGTTTAGTAATGCTTTTTCGATCTAGAAATTTCCAATGATGCATGAGATGTTAGTGCTACCCGGATCTTTGTATTTAGGGAGAGTTTTATTACTTAAGATAGCACTCACTTACTCATTTAAGAATACTTTCTTATGTACATTTTGCTTATGCTTAATTTTACATAAATCTTTTAGAAATTTGGCATTGGAGGGGATTTGTTTAATCGTATACAACAAGAAAATGTTAATCATAACTTATTTAAAAACCTTCAAAATATCTTGAGTGTTGTCTAGAGGTTTTGGTGAGTTAGCCTTTGGAGGAATGGAGCCACAGGCTTACACTCATGCTCCAGCTCCTTATCATGTGGAGAACATTGGGTTCATCATCACCATTAGGTTTCTCTGAGTCCATAGGTTTTAACCTTCGTCGAAGTTATCTTATCAATCATTTTTCCACTTCCAAGAATAGTGATGGACTTAGCTTTCTCAACATGCAAGTTGGGAGGATTAAAATAACTCACTTCAAATTGTCCATTTAGTTTAGGCTGACGTTGGGCCAGAAAGGTCATTTTCTCCCTAACACTTTAGTGCGATTCAATCCTAACAACCGACATTTTAACTTCATTGATAACTTGCATGGTGTTTTGATTGAATTGTTTTTGGCCTTGCATAAACGCTTGCGATGTTTCTTCAAGGGTCTTCTTTAGTGGGGGCACATATGGTGTACTAGTAAAGGGCTCTTGGGATATATTATTAGTATTCGTATTAGATCTATTCCTCCAACTAAAGTTTGGATGGTTCCTCCAATTACGAGTGTATGTGTTTGACATGGGTAAACTGAACAGTTGTTGATAAGCGTTCATGGCATTAGCTTGATCATGCAACACCTCTTGGAATGCAAGAATTGTAGAACAATCATGTGTTGAGTGAACATTGCTCACACAAATACCACATACACTTTCAACGGACTTGTTAGCCTTAACCGCTTTCACCTTCCTAAGTTTCATGGTATCGACCTTATGTGTGAGACCAATTATCTTCACATTTACATTGTCTTCCTCTTTTAGAACATAAATTCATCCCTTCTCTTTGGCTTAAGGTGGTCTGGTATCCCGTGACTGGGCATTCTCAAACAACGTCTCAAAATAATCACATGCCTCATTAGGATCCTTACTCATAAACTCACAATTACACATCATCTCTACAAATTTGCAGATGTTTGAGCTCAATCTATCATCAAAAAAAAAAAAAAGTTAATGACTCGCCATGTTTCTTAGCCATGGTGTGGGCAATCGAGTAAGAACTCTTTGAACCACTCCCAACACTGGAAAAATATTTCACGATTTTTTGTGAAAATTTCATGATATTTTTTTCTCAGTGTTAATTTTATGAACCGGGAAGAACTTTTTAAAAAATTCTCAGGTCATCTCAACCTATGTCCCAATGGATCTCGACCTCAAGAAGTGAAGCCATAACTTGGCCCTCTCCTTCAAAGAGAATGAAAACAATTTCAATCTAATCACATCTTCAGATACGATGTTGTAGTGCAAAGTAGCCACAATCTTATTAAATTATTTGAGATGTAAATATTGACTTTCATAATCAAGTGCATGAAACTTCGAAATTAATTGGAACAGACCGATTTTAAAGTATATGTTTCCAATGTTTACTGAAAAAACCATATAAGAGGGTGTGCTAGCCCTTATAAGTTGTAAGTAATCACTTAGTGTCCTAACTAGTGTTACATTGTTTACCTCGTTCTCATCTTACATTGGCTAATTAAGTTGATTTTGTTGATTTCCAGCCATGTTTTCAGACAATTCAAAAGAATTTAGATGTTTTCTAACACAACGGTGAATGGAGAGTCCTTCAACCAGTCCTCCTTCACTTAGAAGACAAAGCATATTATTACAGACTTACTTAGGTATAAACACACAACAAAAACCTAACTAGTTCTACTTTTACTTTTAGAAAGTAAAAATAATAATAATATAATAATAACAACTAAAAATAAAAATTCTACAGCAATGCAAAGAGGTAGAGTTGGAAGGACAGTACCCGAGATGTTCAAATAGGTTAGAAATTCCTACAAAATAGTATCCAAGATATTAAAATAGGTTAGAAATTCCTACAAAACAAAAAGCACAAAACCAATGTTAGTATTCTACAAACGTAGAGAAATCTTAACCTAAGAACGCAGCGAAAACTTATCCTAACAAATCAAAATCCCTAGACCTAAGTGTTCAAAAGCGTTATAATCCACATGCGCGCCGCTAAAAACTTATTCGATAACCCCAAGTGCATAGCTGTAATGTAGTAATAACTCGGTGAATCTGAGGTCAATCCACAATGATTGTATGAATTGTGGTTCTCAAACACAACTAGATCTAAGCTAAACTGGAAACAATTTAAGAGAGTTGAATTCTGCAAATAAGAAATCAATAACACGACAAATTAAATTGTCAATGATCCACCTCTAAATAGTCTACAATTCCTAATTCATTGATTTAATTCAATAACTCAATTGAATTTGAATAATGATTCCCTACAATTCGATAATAGAGCAGTTAATTCGATAATTCAAAATCTAACAAAGATATGAACTTCAATTGATCAGTTCTCTTATGAAAAACAAAGTAATTGATGGTAGGGAATTTGAAGAATCTACCATGCCTGTAGTCTACAATAGATCAAGGAATATTATAGATCAAAACTTTCTGAAAAGCTAAGTTAATCAATCTCGAAGAATTCTAAGCATCCAATGTGCCCCGAGTCGACAATGGATCAAAGGATTAACTAAATTAAAAATCTTTATTCAAACCAAATCAATTAAATAATTTACCATTCAAACCATAATTCTAAATTAATTAAACTAAAAAATCATAAACTAATTAGAAGTTCACCTCTTAGCCCTACTTAAGAAATTAACCAACCATTGTCATGATTGAACTAAACTCAAACAAAATAAACATGAAAAACAAACTCTAGAACTAAGAAAATGACGAAATTCGGTGTAGATCTGCTTCACCCTCGAGCTCCCCTCTCTTTCCTTCATTTTTAGATACTCCAAAACACGTAAAAGGCCTCCTTTAAATAGAAAAATCTGCACCGACCTTTAGAAATCGCATAAGTTCGCATCTATCAATGTCGTCGATCAAAGTGTCTATCGATAGATGATCATCAAAAATGTCCGGCAATGAACTTTCTAAATTCGAGCTTCATGTCGATCAATCGAGCTCCCTCCTTTGGTCGATCAAAGTTAGTGCAATTTTTTCGTCAAGCAATATGTAGAAATCAGGGGATTCTCGATAGATTGATCTCAATCCATCGATCGATTGAAGTATCCAAAAGTGTCCAATGAGTTTTCTCCATAATTCTGAATTCTCTCGATTCTTCTCCCAATTGATCGATATCAATTGAGGATTCCTTGATCGATCAAACCCTACTGTCGATTAATCTAGGTGTCATATTTTTCTACGGTTTGAACTTCCTAACTCCCTTGCTTCCAAACTTTTGTTCTTCATGGCTCCTCATTGCTGGATCTTATCTCCTTTAAGCTCTAAATCATCTCCATTATTTCAAACTTGTACAGACTTCTCTCAAATCATCTGTAGCATGAAAGCACTCTTAATCAATTCAATTTATTAGTGAAATCCACCAAAAAACAGTGCATAATTGTAGATAAATATGCACAATTTAGCACTCAACAACAAACATTTCTTTTGTCCACGTCGCATGCAGGTATGATCTCCACCATTTATACATATTGTTATATTGTAGAAATTTGATGTTATTGCAAATGACGATTCTTGGGATGGATCCCTTGATCAAATTATAATGTATTATATTCCACTATGTTTGTATCCTCGGACCCAGTAGCAAACCCACTTTGAGGCTAGGCTAAGTCAATGTAAATGGGTAGTAGGTCAAGATCAAAATATTAATGTGACACATTAAGTAAATGGGTCAGGCTTAGGTTGAACCATAATGGATCCAACTCACCCATATATGTTATCAATGGGGTTGGACCATATGACAAGAGTTACCTAAAGTGTGCAAAAATTAGAGAATTATTCCTTTGTTGATGCATCCACTTTTGTGAATCACTTTATAAAGAGAATAATAATATTTGTTGTCCACGTAGAAGAATTGGTCATCACAGGCAATGTTTCAAAATAAGTAGAAAACTTTAATAAAAAAAAAAAAAAATTCCTCTCAAATGTTTGGTATTAAGGATTAGAAAAAGCTTCAAAACTTTTTATGTATTAAAGTAATAAAAGATAAAGGAGAAATTTTTATCTTCAAAACAAATTCGATTTGGACTTGCTTATGAAGTTTGGTTTATTACAAAATGATCAATTCAACACCACTTGAAGTGAATTACAAGCAAACGAAATATAAAATCAATTCAAATGCACATGCTTATCAAGAGATGGTTAGTACACCAATTTATTAGGCATATCTAGTTGGAGTTATCAATAAGTTTACAAAGTTACATATGAATGCAGTAGAGTGTATACTGAGAGATATGTCAAGGCAAGCATTAATAGATGTGTATTTTTTAGTATGATGTATTAATAAAGCTTGGAATCATTTAGGTTGGAGATGTCTACACGTTGTTTGGCATCAAGTTTCTATTACAATCTTAGCACTGGGAGCTTGTCATAGAGAAACTTTGAAGAAGAAGTCAACTATACCAGTCTACCATGCAGGATGGTTGTTATAGAATTGTCAACAAGCCCATGTTCATCAAACCAATGTGGCCCACCTGAGAAATGGATCGCCTGAGTTGTGGGCCAGGCCCACATGTCTAAGTATAATTTTGGCCCACCTGAGAAATGGCTCGCCTGAGTTGTGGGCCAGGCCCACCTATCTAAGTTTAATTTGCATTAACTAAGCAAGTGAAGCAAACGGTGCGTAGAAGATGGTGAGAACATATTTCCTTAAGCCAGATCAAAATGTTCTTAAACAGTTAGTGCATAATGACTATAAGTCAGTTATGCAGGAGATCACGCACCTTGCGCTTAGTGCACGATTAGAGCTCAAAATCATTGTCCAGTTCATGCTAAAGATCACACATTTCGCGCTAGGAGATAGACCAGCAGCAGCAATACCAAATGAGGGGGGTCGACCTGCTATCTAAGTGGTGTGGTCCCCTGATGAAAGTCTGAAGTGTCCCACAGGACTACACCATGATGGAAACATGTGGCTCATGGAATCGAGGAAAAGCTTGTGGGCTTGGCAAAGTTCCTTCCATTGTCCAAGGCAGAAAAGAAGAACCCAAGAAATAAAATGATCTTCCATACAAATGAAAATGGCTTTTTATACAGAACTAACCATACAACATGGGCCATGTAAAGCCCAAATACAATTGAATGCAACCGAACTGATAAATCTTGTTTGCGGCCCATTGTTACAGGACAATTTCATATCACTGGGCCTTTTCATTAATTAGTTTTGAGTGAAAATAAAAGTTTAAACAATGAAAAATATGCAAATGCTAAAAAATAAAGAGTACATAAGTAGAGATAAAAGTTGGCTTCTGGCTAGGACGGCCCGCGTGTTAAGCCACTTTAGACTGGATTTGGGCTGAGTGTAAAGGCCCATAGTCGGGCACGAGTTCCAGCATCCAATAAGATAAAGGACTGGGCCTGGGATTGGATACTCATAAAGGTCCGGCATTACAGCCAACCAGAACTGTTGGATGTAATAATATTTGATGGGCTAGTGGATGGTCTGATCTTGAACCTTGATACTCTATCAGACCAGGAAAGCCTGGGCCTGTAAATACTATGGACCATACAGCCCATTTACATGCGTAATTCATTTTCTTCTGCATTTACAAGAGTATTAAACTCATCTTGGGAGGTGGATTTTTGGGTGCATCCCTGATGCATAGAGGCCCATCTGATCAGTGATCAGGATCACAAACCAAAGACCCAACTTGTATAAACACCATTTAATCCATTAGGACCCTATAGTTCATCAATATGGAAAGAATCGTAGTGCAACTCACAAAATTCTTTTAAATCATTCCAGTGAGCTTGAACTTAGGGGGGGTGTTGGTGGATGGGGTTAGATGGGATTAGATGGGATGGAATTGCATTTGATCCTTTGAAATTTTCATCCGGTTTGAGAAGGACTGGATGGATTGGGATTAGTCCCATACGGAATTTCTGCCGATTTGGAAATCTATGACAAACATGGGCCCCACATTGATGCGTGTGTTTTATCCATGCCGTTCATCCATACACGCCCTTTACATGTGATATTCTAGTTACATACACGTACAAGTGACCGACATCTGTTGTGAATTTGGTTCGTTAATTACAATTCCATGGTCCACCAAACATGATTTTGCTTAATCCAGTGTTTTTCCAATGGCAAGAATTTTATTCCAAACATGGGGATTAGATGGCCCAAATACCATGGTATTTCCATACATGCAATCATTGTGCAATAATGGTGTTGATCCCATCTAATACAATTCGATATCATTTTATCTGACGGACCAAACAGGCCCTAGGTTTGTTTGGATGTGAAGTGAGCATCGTTTGGATGGTTCGTTTTAGGAACTCCCTTCATCGCAAACACAAATTTTCAAATCCTATAGAACTCTAGAGTTGTCAACCAAACAACATAAACCCAAATCCAGGAAGTCTTCTTTCAAGAAATATACGTACTCGAAATCCCAACTTCCTCGAATCCAAGGGAACTGTGTAAGGCCCATCGAAGAGTCAGCCGTCGGTCGAATCAAACAAATAAATACAGGTCACTCAACTCAATGAGATTTCAAACAGTCTTGGAATCGCACTTGCGAGTCAGTTCTTGACTCGGTCTGGATTCGCCACGACTTGTCGAGTCAGTTCGAGAACTCGGTCGGGATTCAAACAGTCTTTTTTGTATAATATGTTTACTTACAGAGTTTAGAATAATTTTATAATCGTGTCCTCGTCCAAATTCTTTAAATTTAGTTATTAAAATGTTGATACGAGTTAAGTAAAAAGTGGGTGGAGTGATCGAGTTGACCAAACAACAGCGCTATAGTTGAATGAATTTTCTACTTAGGGCTGTTTGGGATGATGGATTTGGGAAGAGATTTCTGAAATCCATGAATATCCAGTCTCCCCTTGTTGGGGATTTGTCAAATCCTTGGATCAACACTAGTAATGACTTCACAAATGCATGGTATGAAGACTTTCTTAATAGAAATAGAAGTTATTCTATTAAAATAATGATGTAGAGCGGGTTGCAGACACTTTCGTGTCCAAGATGGACTAGAAAAGGCCCGATCGGAGGTGAAAGTAATCCAGACCATCGGAACCTTAAAACAGGTGTATCTCACAGACTGGAATGAGTTATTCGATGCACCATATATGATTTTGGGGTAGGAGAAGTTACATTAGCCACCCAACCCACAACACTGGGTTGCCCATGCCCAATTTGCGAGATTTCATCAAATCGACGGTTGAAAATCCATTTGATTTTTATTTTTACTATTTATAGTAAGTTTTAGTTTTAATGATAACTTTTCATCCTTCAAGATTTAGGAGTTGTTGGAACATGGTTAAGTCAAATAAGACATTACTATTTTTAGCCAAAAATCATGAAGTCTAGTGAAATCATGACCATCTATAAATAGTAAGTTTACCATTTATGGTAAATCACGAATTTTAGGGAGTTTGAGCTGAAGTTTGATTTTGAAAATTCTTCCAAGGTTTGGTGTCACTATTTAAAGGGTTGTAATTTCGTTTTTATCATCTATCAATCAAATTTCGAATTTCTAAAATTTATATCTATTTTCTAAATTCATATTCTCATTTCCTACATCTGAACCAAACTAAATATATTCAAAACCTCACAATTC
Source organism: Magnolia officinalis (assembly GCA_021015155.1). Classification (NCBI taxonomy): domain Eukaryota; kingdom Viridiplantae; phylum Streptophyta; class Magnoliopsida; order Magnoliales; family Magnoliaceae; genus Magnolia; species Magnolia officinalis. The sequence goes on along the minus strand of JAJHSJ010000009.1, from coordinate 58,905,255 downwards.
GTCTGTGATCCTGCTCTTAAAATAAATAAATTTCTACATTTTGCTGCTGCATCCGATTTTTTCGGATGCAGGCAGATTGATCTTAGCCAAGGTAAACGAAAGAAAGGAATAATAGACATGAAATAATACTTATTTCTGGAAAGAAAGAAATGAAATAATACTTGAGCCAAACGAAATATTATTTCAGGCGTTGTAAAGTAGAAAAGCGACGGATTATCCATGTCTCATTTTTCACGCCTTCCAACAAATGTCACATCACTGACATATTTAGCCAATATTCAATTTGGAGTACTTCCAAACATTTCCTGAATGACATGATTTTTTTTTAGTGATTTAACCTGCCATAGTCGAGGCATCTCTGCATATGCCCTGTAGTAGTAGATTTTTTTATGCCCAACCACCCAGTTTGCGAGAGTCACTGTCACAAGTAGTGCGAAAATCTAATTGATATTATCACATACATATGGTAATATTTTCAAGGAATTTTTACAGCAAAATTCCTCTCAAAATGAGATTTACCAAATAGTGCCTCAAATTAGCAAGGTGAATATATGCTACTGTCCTTTTCTATATTTATTTTAGAAAAAAATAGGATTAAGAATCATGGGTACATGTGATATGTGTCTGACATCATCAACATTAATATTGAAAGAACCAAAACTACTAACGATCCAATCATAAAGTGGGTTAATTGATAAAAATATGTATACACCACTCAAAACTTCCAAATTCAAGTGCAGGGCATTTGATGATTTGATTGACCTGATTATATGTTTGTGTGACCACTAATGCAGGGCTCCATATTTTGGAAGGGTTAGGTGTTTCACATAGACCATATGAACCTAAGATTCTCCTCTTTCGCGACTTTTAGAAGAAAAAAAATAAAATAATGATAAGGGCATTTTTGTAATTTCTCTCTCTAAAATCACCTCCTTGTAATTTCAAGTCGTGGAGGCATTATTTGGTAAAACGTTAATTCTAGGGGAATTTTATGGTAAAAACCCCTATGTTCAAAAACATTGCAGTTTTAAATTTTCTTTGATTTTATTGTGAAATTCTTGCAATATTAATGAAGAATTTATTTAAAAATTTCAGTTATTTATTAAATGTATAATTTTAACAATATTTCTTAACTAATAATAAAAGGTTTTGCATCAACATCCCAAACTTTTTAAACAGCACATGGGTGACCTATCATTGATATGAACCATTCATTCATTCATACAACTACAAGGAGCAAGCCATGTGCAAGAATAACACTAATTAGATGATCCTAACCCTTTGAATGGGCCCAGTTTGTGATGCATGATTAGAATGATCACATCAAGTGCCCCTTTAGAAGCATAGGAAGCACAAAGTGGGATCTATCTACTAGATGTTTCAAGATGATGATTAGACCTATTTAGTTCCTTGTGTTAGTCTTAACTGTCCAATTCATGCTATTTAATGGAAGCTTTGAATCACCTTATTAGCATAATTTTTGCACCATGATTTGCTCCTAGTTGTATGAATGAATGAACCATTTAGATTCGACAATAGGTCTCCCCATGTGCCATGACCCTATAAGGGGTGGGGATGTTAGCAAAACCCAATAATAAATATTTTAAAATTCTTTTTGTAGTGATGAATTGCCGTATGTGTTCCTAAGAACAGGAATTTGTCCATTTTTTGAGGTCTCAAAAGGGCATGGAAAGACAGAAGAACTCTTCATGGAAATTGAAAAGAGACTCCAGTTCCTTCAAAAATGGTCATATCTTTGGCGCAAGAAGGGATTGATCTGTATTATCTTCTGGTTTGTTATTCTTTATCTCTTCCTTTCGCCCGATCATGCGAGATAGAGGAATCATTTATTATGTTATATCAATCAGGTTATGATCCACCAACCTACTAGTTCTTTTCATGAGGCACTCACAGGAGAATTTATCCTGGAAGCAGAGTTTCACTCAATCATTAGTCACTGAGAGGTCAGAAATATATCCCGGTTCGACGGAAAGAGAATGAACATTCATTTGATCTTGATCCTTGTGGAGCAGAAAATTTTATTTTCAGCTAGATTATCTGATAATATTATGAGAAAACCCACAAATTTTGAAACTCTGCCCAGGAAGTAGCAAAGAAAGAGATTTGCAACCATGACCAGAGTTAACAGTGCATGGCTTTGACAACTAATCTGGGTTAATGGGTTTCTTTCTTTTTCTTTTTTCCCTTGTGCAAGGAATTATATGATCTCTGATGTGAGGATTTGCATACCATCCTAAGGTTTTCAATTTGAACAAGTGGGATGATATGACAGTGAACCAGAACAGTGGTGTGATGGGCTTCAGCCATGGTTTAACCCTTTGATATGTTGCCTGCAAATACATACAGTTAAGAAATAGAAAAAAGATCCACATTCAACTAGAAAGAAGCCAGACATTGGATGGTTAGTGTCTTCCGATCTGGAAGATATATTGGATTAAATTGTCTTCCCACCGTGTGTATCCCATCAGGCAAGGGCTGTTGTATTACTGAATGACTGGAGCCACTTATACAGACTGAAAGCCTGAGGATATGATGCACATACTCAGGTCAGGATATCATATACTCCTCTTCTAATATATTTTTTTATTTATCAGAAAATAAAGACTTTATTAAGAAAAAAAATCCCCAGGGCAATTACAATACTCTTCTTGTATGTTCAAGAATGTAACAGTTAAGGCCCAGTTTAAGGAAGACCTAGTCCAAGGTTTGAGGTCAAGGTTGTTTTATCACAAGCCATGAATGACCCACTTGAGATGTGACCAGCAAAGCTGATCACATGCATGATCATGTATGTGCTGCAGTGAAGTTGTGGAACATGTATTAGCATTTACCAATAAAAAAGATACATGTATTGGCCCTGTTTGGTAGACACCTAAAAGCAAGTTCATCTTGATTATGTATTAGAGATCAAGATCTCTAATACATAATTAGTGTTATTTAAATTGAGACGAACTGATTTTCAGGCGGCTACCAAACAGTGGCCTCGGCATTTCTTCTTCATAGAATCAAAATCGATATGTATGGACATGCATGAACAGGCAAAAAGATATGCAGGTTAATATGCTTTTGGTGTGTACATGCAGACACTTTATTCATCAAGGGTGTGTTTGGTTGCACCAAATTTCATGAAATTACATGATATTTGATGCAACCAAACATACCCAAAATGACCAAAATACCTGGCTCATAGCAATCGACCAGGCACCCATGGTTATCCATGAAATGACAGAAAAGATAAAGCAAACTAAAATTTTTGAATCTGATGAAATTGCTTTTTCTCTTAATTAAAAATAATTTACTTGGAATACACTAAAGGTCAGCATCATCATCATCTAAGTCTTATTCCAACTAATGGTGCTATGGGGAAGTATCAACGTATCTTAGTGGGCGGTAATTTGAAGTCATTTTGGTATTTGGGGTAATTCTAGATTTGTGCCATTCCTCGTGATATCTCCACAAACCTTTAATTTGAACATGGTTCCATAAAAGTCCCAACGACAATCCATACCAGGATTGAAATTTCTGCTGAGCTGTAGGATTCCATTTGTGTGGGGGCCTATCGTTCAACAATCCATACGATTGATCCCATGGTCACTGCTGCATATGTGGGGATGCCCCAAAAAAAAAAAAAAAATCCCCCAGATGAGAAGATCCTAATCTTTCGATCTTGATCCTTATTTCCATCTAATGTGCACCATTGCCATATTTTCTTCCAGCCAAAGATCAAAGAGCTAGTCTTGCAATCTTGGAGATTTTAGCAGCATTCCCCGTCAAATTGGATTAGCAAACCACGGGCCCCACATATATGGATTCCTGCATCACACCAAACTATACATCTATTGTGGCTAAGACCCTACAATTCCTCTCCTCTTAGAAGAGTATTGCGGTCCTTCGTTGAGTTGAAAGTATAGTTTAAAATCTTGGTATCAGGTTTCATTGTCAAGAAACAGCAACATTGTATCATAGGATGTTAAGAATTGAGTGCAACAACAACCTTTATAAGTTTTCAGCAGTCTTCAGAAACAGCCTAAAATAGTCAAAACTGAAGTATATGCACATAGTGGGACTTCAGAAGAGAATAAACATATGAGTGAATAATAAGAACACTACCAATTCAAACATGGAGTTTTAAATCCATACAAACTTCAGAACCAATGTTCTTCAACTGAAAGAAGAGAAGGGCCTACCAAAACTTGGATCGAGACCTTTTCTGGAATTGGTCTCAGAGATTCAGACCATAGTCTCCAAAGCTGTGCCTCTCAGCCTATCTGATAAACCGCAATGGATTTGGAAACCGATGGGAGATGAAAGCTGCGGCCCCTGTTCTCTTGAGTTCCAATTGTTGATTGCTGGAAGAGCCAACAATCTGGCAACTAAGGTTCTGACCCATTTCCAGTGTAGCAGCTAAGCAGCTAACAACAATAATATTTCTCTCTTTTCACTCTACCT
>JAJHSJ010000009.1:58833439-58900685 GCA_021015155.1 Magnolia officinalis | reverse complement strand
GTGATGCGACCCATCGGGGACGAGACATGTCTACGTATTTGTCAAGGATAGCCGAAAAATAATCTTTGCCCCTATTGCACCAGAGAAACCACCATGAAAGCCTCTAAAGTGAGGGGAGTTCCCTCTTGACCATTCGAGATTTCATGGAGGAATCCAAGGAAACTGGCGAGGTGTACGCCGTAGTGGTGAGGGGCGAGGAAGAGGAACCCTCAAACATCCCTCCAAGTTTAAAACTGTTGCTAAACGAATTCAAAGAAGTCTAGCCTGAGTATTTACCTGATGGATTACCCCCATGAGGGACACCTAACATCAAATAGATCTCGTCCCTGGGGCTAGCCTGCCCAACCACCCTCATTATCGGATGAGTCCGAATGAGTGCGAGATACTTCAGGGGCAAGTGGAGGAATTGATCCGTAAGGGTCTCTTGAGAGAGAGCATGAGCCCATGTGTCATACCAGCATTATTAACGCAAAAAAAAAATGGAAGCTGACGCATGTGTATCGACGTCAGGCAATCAACAAAATTACCATCAAGTATCGGTTCCCAATACCACGGTTAGACGACATGCTCGATATGCTAGAAGGGGCCAAGGTTTTCTCAAAACTAGATCTAAGAAGTACGTACCATCAAATTCGTATCCGACCCAGTGATGAGTGGAAAATGGCATTCAAGACAAGGGTTGTATGAGTGGTTGGTCTAACCTTTGGCCTATCGAACGCACCAAGTACTTTTATGCGTTTGATGAATCAAGTTCTAAAACCGTTCACTGGCCGATTTGGTGTGGTATATTTTGATGATATATTGATAATAGTCAGGATGAGGCAGAGCACAGGAAACATCTCAGGCAGGTGCTGCAGGTCCTACAAATTAACAAGTTGTACCTCAACTTGAAGAAGTGTAGTTTTTTAATTGATAGCCTATTGTTTCTAGAAAGTGTTGTAACGTTCAAAGGCATTCGTGTGGACGATGAAAATGTGCGAGCTATTAGGGAATGGCCGATCCCGACAAACATTCATGAGGTGAGAAGTTTTCACAGTTGGCGAATTTCTATCATCGATTTGTGCGAGATTTTAGCACCATAGTCGCGCCTATAATAGATTGCATGAAAAAAGGACCGTTCCAGTGGACCGATAAAGCTGACAAGAGCTTTCATGAGATCAAGCATCATTTGCTACAACACCGTCTTGGTGCTTCCTAATTTCGACAAATTATTTGAGGTTGAGTGCGACGCTTCATACTTCAAAATTGGAGGAGTGTTATCACAGGAAGGCAGGCCAGTAGCCTTCTACAGCGAGACTGTCTCAAGGAACTGTATGCCGAGGATGAGGACTTCAAAGAATCGTGGGTGAAGTGCTAAGAAGGTACTCCAGTGACCTTCATATATAGGATGATTTCTCTTCAAAGAAAATCGATTGTGCATCCCTCCAAGTTCTCTAAGGGAGCCGATTATTTAGGAGCTACATGGATGTGGCCTCGTGGACACCTTGGTCGAGATAAGACGCGAGCTCTTATGGAAGAGCGGTATTACTGGCCGCATTTAGTATGTGATGTGGAAAAAGCCGTACAACGTTGTCATGTTTGTCAGACCTCCAAGGGGCAATCTCAGAATACGGACCTCTACACCCCGTTACCTGTGCCTGACGGTCCTTGGGAGGATTTACCAATGGACTTCGTGCTTGGTCTCTCACAAACACAACGTGGCATGGATTCGGTGTTCGTGTGGTAAATCGTTTCTCCAAGATGGCGCACTTTATCCCATGCAAGAAGACCCTCGATGCAACACACGTGGTGAATCTATTCTTCAGGGAGGTCGTACGGCTACACGGGGTCCCTAAGACTATTACTTCTGATCATGACACGAAGTTCATTAGCCACTTTTGGCGGACTTTATGGGCTCGATTCGATACATGACTTCAATTCAGCAGCAGTGCTTACCACCTACAGACTGATGGGCAGACCGAAGTTGTGAATTGCATGTTGGGAAACCTCCTTCACTGTATTTCAGGAGAAAAATCGAAGCAGTGGGATTTGGCCTTATCTCAAGCAGAGTTCGCATTCAACAACATGGTGAACCGCTCGACAGGAAAATCTCCGTTCCAGATTATCTATGGACGAGTTGCCTCGCCACAAGCTTGACCTGGTCCCTCTGCCCAAGCACCTAGGCACGAGCATTGTAGCAGAACATATGGCAGACAAGATCATGGGCTTCCATGCAGAAGTGCAGACCAAGCTAAATGCCCAAATGAGAAGTATAAAGAACAAGCGGACAAGCATCGGCGACAAAAAGTGTTCAAGGTGGGCGAACGCGTTATGGTCTCCATCTACGCAAGAGAGATTTCCGACCGGGACTTATAACAAGTTGAAAAATAAGAAGATTGGACCCATCCCAATCATTCGAAAGATCAATGACAACGCTTATATTGTTGATCTTCCAGATGACATGGCGATCTCACGGACTTTCAATGTCGCAGATCTAACCGAGTATATCAGAATCAGCGCAGGATGAGAACTCGAGGACGAGTTCTTTTGAAGTAGAGGGGACTGATATAGAGCAGGTTGCGGACAGTTTCATGGCCAAGATGGATCAGAAAAGCCCCGGTCGACGACAGAAGTGATCTGGACCGTCGGACCTTAGATCAGACGTAACTCGCAATCCGGAATGAGTTAGCTGACGTAAAATATATGATTTGGGGTAGAAGAACGACTACTTTAGCCAACCAAACACCGCTATGCCGGGTTGTGACGCTCGAAATTACGAGAAAACCCCTGGATCGACAATCGTTTTCCTGTTTTAATTTCATTTTTACTATAAATAGTAAGTTTTAGTTTGATTATAACTCTTCATCCGTCGGGCTTTAGGTGCGTCCAACGTGAAAAGAGCTTAGAATAATTAGGGGAACAGTTTGGTGAAGCCAAATAGGACACTTACTATTTTTGGCCGAAAACCTTGCGCACTAGTAGACATCATGACCGTCTATAAATAATAAGTTTACTATTTATAGTAAGTCGCGAATTCTTGGAGTTTTAGTTGTAGTTTGATTCTGATTTCTTTCCCATTGGTTGGTACCCCCGATTTAAAGGGTTGTGAACTCGTTTTTATTCATCAATTAATCATTCCGAATTTATTAGAATTTATTCTATTTTTCTTTGCTTTTTCCTCGTGGATTCGAGAAGTCTCTGTGAGGAGTCCAGAGAAGCTCTGTGGATTCGGAGTATTTATCCTCATCACGTTCATCCCTGCGTCAATATGTTGAAAAACTCATTTCAGATTGTGAGATACTACTATTTTAAGGTTCTGATGGTCTTTATCATTTCCGCCTTTGATCGAGCCTTTTCTTGTCCATCTTTGTCATAAAGTATCCACGACCTACTCTGCATTATTTTAAGGTAGCAGAAAGATTGGAAAACTAATAAGCTAGTTTAGTAAACGCGACAACACAATTTATATTTTGCATACTTGTATGGCATGTTTCAATATGCCACACGTGCAACTATAGATGATCAAGCATCACACATACAACACATGCATAACCATTTAATCTTGAAATGCCTTATATTTGCCACATGTCTTAATACATACACGTGTTATAAATGCTACATGTATCACCAACTATTTTAAACTCTTCAAATCTGGTATTCTTTATTTACTTTTAATAGTTGAATGATAGAAAAATGAATAATTAATGTAAAAAATCAGAGCTAAGATAAACTATTTACAATACTATGACCCAGATAGCTGTATGGCAGGCACAATTTTTTCCGCATCCAAACGGCCGGTTAGGGTTTAGCATATTAGCATATGATTGGGTCTTCTAGACATATTAGCATCTAGATTATTAGAAAAGCTAACCAACCACATATGCTGGTATAAATAATATTCAGCAAATCAAAGAAAACCAATCAAATATTATCATATTTAGGATTTTATGTAAGAATACTTTGGATTCTTTAGCAACTATAGTTAATTTTCATTTATGGTTGCCTCGCCAACTGGTCCATATCAGCCATCCTACCCTTGATGAAAGGACGGTCGGTGTTGCGCCTTTTTACGCACTGATCCAAGGGCATCTGGGCCCACCCAAAAGACGGTCGATGTCAGTGATTTTTCATAAAAATTTCATGACCTGCACGTCGACCGTTTTCAGTCATTCTCTGAAAGCCATTACCGGCCGAGTATCCTTTGATTATAAGGGTATTTTGGTAATTTTTCTACAGAACGGTGAGAGTCATATGCCTTTAAATGCCTTTGAATACCTTTGTATGTGCATGCCATCTCTTTGTGCTCTCTCTTCCCTCTCTCTCATAATTCACTCTCTTTGACTTTGTCTTTACAGTAGTTTGTTTTCAACAATCTCTCCTCGACCACATGGATTATCCGGCCAATGACTCCACCAACGGTCCAATCAACGGCTCAGAGAGGTCCGAGCCAGTTCGGTCCCGTTGGACCCCGAAGCCCGAACAGATCCTAATCTTAGAATCCATCTTCAACAGTGGGATGGTGAATCCACCAAAAGATGAGACTGTGAGAATAAGGAAGCTCCTTGAGAAATTGGGTCAGTGGGGGATGCCAATGTCTTCTATTGGTTCCAAAATAGACGGTCCAGATCGCGCCGGCGGCAACGTCAGATTCAGGCTGGCCTGGCCAACGACTCACGGATTCCCGTCATGGGCCGTGCTGGCAGTGCAATTCAATATGAATCCACTTCAGCTTCCTCGGGCAGTGGATGCTTAGCTTCTTCATCTTCAGTGTCATTTCCAGCCTCTTCTTCCTGTATTTTCTCATCTCCTTCTTATCATTGCGGAGGTTTCATCGAGGATGGCGGCAATGATCTATTTTCAATCTCTCAGCAAATGGGTTCAGCTGAGATCGAGCAGACATCGTCGGGTTCTTCCATGTTTTGGCCTTCTGATAATTCCAACTTGCACTACCAGTCTGGTTAGTACATAGCATTCTTTTTTCAATGCGTTCATGTTGTTAATGTTGGAAGATAAAAATGCTTTTCAAGTCTTAGAGAAAAGCAATGATTTTTCAAGTCTTAGAGAAAAGCAATTATTTCAAGAAATATCAGTAAGCATACAGTATCTCTGATATCAGTATTTAATGAGTTTTGAGAATATTATTTTTAATGGATTTTTTTTTTTCATGAAGTTTTCACACTCAAAGTTCATCAAATTTATTTATTTTATCGGATTTTTTATTTAAATCATGGTGTGACCAGTTAAGGCTCTGAATAGTACTAATTCCATTTTATTAATGATTTTGGATTGAAATCTGATGGGAATTGGTCAACAATGTCAACTTTGTAGCTTGATATGTTATAGACCATGGTTTTTGGGTAAAATAGATGTATTTCACAGAGACGCAATTTAACATTCGCCCTTTTTGTCATTTATTTATTATTTTTATCATGTCCTTATGCTCACCATCAAAGCAAATCAACTGATTCTTTTTCTTTCTAGTTAATGCGTAATAGTTTCATGTGGAAATTTCTTTTCTCTTCTTTTTACTGATCATTTACTTGCTTTTCTTTTTTTTCTTTTTTTGAAAGTGTGGTTCACTTGCTTGATATATCCCACTCTTTGGTTTTAAGTGAATTTGATGTTCTCCAAGGGCAAATACTACTATCCCGTATCTCTATTTAATGTATTTAGACTCTCTCAATCAAAGCTAATGGGTTATAAAATCTACATTGAGACCGAGTTTTGGTAGAAATTTTTCATTTATTTATGACTTGGGCTTGTGAAGCTAGAGGCAGTGACACCATCAAACATCCTTGCTTGAAAGTTCTAAATTAGTGGTTTTAGTGGAAATCTGATTCACTTATCTGGTACCTACATGTACCTTTCTCTTGAAGTACTCGTTGAGATCCTTTTTTTTTTCACATGCCCTTAGATCCACCATACTTGCATTATTGGGTACAGATGCAACACCAGAGTTTTTTTTTTTGGAAACTAGACACCCATATACGCTTTTCTACTAAATTTCTTAATATAACTCATTTCACATGCACTTGGATCCTCCGTACTTGAATTATTGGTATTCGTGGATTGATGGCTTTTGGTGGAAATTAGATCAATTTCTCTAATACCAATGACTCATTTTCTCTTTACTTTGCGTTAAGATCCTTTTCACAAGCATTTTATTTTCCATGCTTGAATTGCCAAGCACTAGAAGGTTTTTAGCATAACCTATATCTCTATTCTAATACCACATACTTTTCTTTTTTTTCTTAACTTTGTTGTTTTAAAATGCATTTAGATTCTCCATATTTGAATTACTTTGTATGCGTGCTTTATAGGACTTTCACTGGAAATTAGACACTTCTCTATACCCACATCTCCTTCTTTCTCTTAAAATTATTTATGGAATCGTTTTTCACACATGGCATGGACATTCCATCATACTTGTAATTACAACCGAATTATGTATTACAGAGATCGTGTTAGAAATTATATCTAGTTCTCAAATGCCCATATCTCTTTTTGACACGAAATTATTAAAAAGCTTAAGAATATTATTGAATTGAAATTGCATGTGAAGACTTATAAGCTCCATGATTTGCAAAACCAGGGTTTATTACTGTGTTTATCAATGGGGTGCCATCAGAGGTCCCTAGAGCGCCTCTGGATGTGAGAGCTATGTTTGGTCAAGATGTAATGTTGGTCCATCCCTCAGGAGAGCCAGTTCCAGTCAATGAATATGGAATTTCATTGCAAAGCTTGCAATTAGGAGAAAACTACTTCTTGGTAAGCTTGTTGTACTCTTTAATTTACCTAAATGATGACAATATAATTAGGGCCTGTTTGGAAAGATGCATTGCATTGCATTAGATGTAAAAATATTTTTTTTACACACACACTCACACCCCCACACACACCCATGCATTCACACTACAGTGGGATTTCACCACCACAATGGGTACTCGAGCCCATCACCTTGTGTTAAAACTCTTGTGAGCCTACCACCAAGGCAAGAGTAAAGACCCAACATTGCATTAGATGTAATTAACACCATTATTACATGATGTGTCTAGAAATATCATGCTATTTTGACCATCCAATCCTACGTTTGATCTTAAAATTCTTTCTCTAGGAAAAGCATTGTTTTATGTAAAATTAGTGTTCGGTTATTGCTGAAATTTTAATAAATAGACTAGATTTGACAACTAATGCCCGTCACTTACATTCATATGCAACTCAAGGGTCACGTGTAAAGGGTGAATAGGGATGGATGGCATGGAAAAAATACATGCATCAATGTGGGGCACAGCCCTTAATGTGATTAATTGATCATCTCTTGGATGATCTTTTATTGCATCTTTGTTTTATTAGTTTTGATATTTTTTCTTTGCCCGATCTACTCTTATCCTCTCTCATTCTTCCCACCTCGGTATATTTTGCTATTTTGAAATTTCTACCCTTAAGGCTTGTTTAGGTTGTGAAACAAGAAAAGATAAGATAAGATAAAATAAGATTAAAAAAATATATAATGATTGATTTTCATGCAATTCTAATTTTACTCGGATTTCATTAGTACTGAAACATGAATTTCACTTTTTGATGTCTTATTTGGATAGTAAGTAGAAACGTCGCTTTCTCTTACAATGGCTACCTTATACCTGTGAGTGGGAATTTGTTTATGGTGTTCGGTAATGGTTGTTCTATGTAATTCATAATTTTCTTTTCCATCCAAATATAGTGAAATGTCCTATCATTTTAAAAGTACATAATTAATTCTTCTTTCTTTTCTTTTCTCAGTGTGTTTAGATTGGTATAATTTAAAATGTAATCATATTCCATTAGTACTGAAATTATGAATTTCACTTTTTGATGTCTTATTTGGATAGTAAGTAGAAACGTCGTTTTCTCTTACAATGGCTACCATATGGTTGTTCTATGTAATTCATTCTTTTCTTTTCCATCCAAATACAGTGAAATGTCCTATCATTTTAAAAGTACATAGTTCTTCTTTCTTTTCTTTTCTCAGTGTGTTTAGATTGGTATAATTTAAAATGTAATCATGAAAATTGTAATGATTGATTTTCATGAAATTATGATTTTACTCATATTCCATTAGTACTGAAACATGAATTTCACTTTTTGATGTCTTATTTGGATGGTAAGTAGTGATGTTATTTTCTCCTTTTACCTGTGAGTGGGAATTTGTTTATGGTGTTGGGCAATGGTCGTTCTGTGAAATGTCCTATCATTTGAAAAGTACATAATTCTTCTTACTTTTCTTTTCTTAGTGTGTTTAGATTGGTATAATTTAAAATGTAATCATGAAATGAAAACGTTTTCTATAAATGTGATGTTTTTCACCTATTGCAACAATGAAGCAACCTATGCAGTATGGTCTTCCTTTCAACATTGTTTCCTAAAAGAGAACATTTGACCTTTTTTCTTTCCAAAAGCTTTCTCATATCCAAACTTTTCAAGAAATAGATTTCATCTTTTAGCCATTGACCATCACATCTTTCTCTAGACATGTTGGAAACTAAAATAGATAACTATTTAGGATTCTTTTTCTACGATTTCTTTTTCACAATTTTCTTTAAATATGAATTTTTCTATTTTCAAATTTACTTTTTACATTCCAACAATCCAAACAAGCCCTTAGTGAAGTTCCTCTAAATTATGAATGACATTCATTTCATTATGCAACGAAACTCATTTCGTGATTTTGAAAAATTCTACCGTTGTAGAAATCCAAAGTTAGAGGCTATTTTTCTCTCTCCTGAAATGGCCACGAGCCAAATGCAACCCAGAGAATGGAAACCATCATGTTTTTCAATGTTCTTGGGTTTAAAGTTTTCATTTTTATCTCTTATAAGGATTCATATTCCACAGGACCATCAGTCCTTTGCACGCACTACATACATGGGTCCACAGTCCCTAGTAGAAACCATTCACCTTGTAGGCCCCACAAAATTAACAGCTCATAGAGAAAAGACCCATTAATAAGACCATCCAGCGGGTCCCACCTTTGTACTCAAACAAACCATTAAAAACTATAATTAAAAAAGGATCACTGTTCTTATTATATGTGGGAAATTCCTGTAAGAAGATGAGCTGGATCCATGGATTAAAGACCCACTAATGGAAAATCAATCAGTTCTCACTGTAGCACTCAAACAAACCGTTAAAAAAATTTAAAAAAAAAAAAAAAAAAAAAAAACAAGGAACCACTGCTTGCATTATGTTTGCATTATAAATGGGAATTCCTCTAAATGTGTGGGCGTGACCATCCAATCCCTAAAAATTTTGAACCATGGGCCTGCAGCGAACTGTGTCAGCCATATGGATGGATCTGCTCACCAATTTTTGTGGCCCATGCACGGCGATGGAGCCTACACTTTTGGGTGGACCTGCAGACTACTAAACAGATCATATAAAAGAGTAGAAATTTACTAATTTAGTAAGTTTTATTTTTCTTTAATTTTAGTGAGGCATTCTTTTCAATGGTCTCTATCCCTCTAATATTAATGTATTTTGTAATTTAAGTAAAGCATTCCTTTCAAAGGTCTCTATCTCTCTAATACTTTATGAGGGTATCCTTGGAATTATAGAAAATTGGCAGACATGTTTTTAATTTAACTTAATCATTGACACCTCTCCCTCATGTTCTACATGGGTAAGTGGGCATTTTTAGAATTCCATGAAAACTGTCACCACTCTCTCTCCTCCTCTACATTTCTCATCTCAATGGGCCAACTGTATGGAATCCTACCCATGCACCTAGTTGCATGTGCACTCTGTTGTCAACCACATTGCCTATCTGAACGGTCCATTGGGTCCAGTCCAGTCTTTTGACCAGCAGGAAAGAATTGCACATATTCAATGGTCCTGATCATTCATAAATGAACTTATCTTCTATGAATGATCATATCCATCTTGCATGCCGCTGACTAGATGGTTTGATCATCCGATAGGTATGATCTTTTCGAGGAAATATATGGAGAGTGGGCCAATCAAAATGAACGGTGCAGATTGATGATCTGGATTTTCCACATGTTCAAACTGAACTAAGCGCTTCCATACACTAAGCCCACTAGATCATCTCTTTTCTCTCTCATATTTTTTCTATTTTCTATGTATGAATTGCATGAAAGCTGTCACATCTGTTTGTTATTTATTATTGTTTACAGGTTTCAAGGCCCACTTAAATTAGAAGAAGATCACACCCCAAGTGGTTGCACTTACAAAAGGAGAGAGATTTTCCTCCATGATATTAGAGACCCCTTTCCTTTCGATCTTTTACTATTACTTCTTCTTTGTTTTTGTAAGGCTTGCAGAGCTGATTATCGCATGCCTAATCAAGCTTATAGAAGCAACATATAAGAGATGTCACATAGGCAAGCCATGTAATTTTTGCACTTGTTTGAGTGAAATCAATGGAGTCTAGACGTCCATAGTTTTACAAAAGCTTATGGTGTGATGAATACCAATGCAGGCATTGGGAATGGACAGTCATTATATTTTTTTCCTTAACACGGCTACACAATGCTTTCCCACGTGTGGCTGTGTTGCATGTGCAGGATCCAGGTTGTTCATCAGGTTGGGCCTACAGTGAATGTGTTGTGACCGAAAAATCAGGCCTAACTGCAGATAGATGGATTGGTGGGCCAGACATCTGACAAAATATTGGACATTTAGAAAGAACTGAGCAATTTTACACATTGGGTCGTACACGTGTGGCCCCACCTAATGGGCAGAATGGCAAATAGACAGTTCGATGGACCACCGTCTAACCAACTACTGGACGTTTAAAAGCATGAACCCAATTTTCCATATACATCATACACGTGCGGCACATCCGATGGCCATCAATGTTCCATATCCAACCTACACGTGTGACCAATATTATTTTATTTTCAGGCTACGGTCTCATATATAGATTGACCCACCAGATGAACGGTTTGGATCTCACACCAACGTGCCACATTTGCACGTGTGGAGATCCTATTCTTGTGAGTAGGCTTTGGAGGTGCACCCTTACTCGGCACTCTCTTTCCCACGGGAAGAGACATGGTATAGCCTTGAGAGTGATGAGAACCGTAGGATTCCGTGAGAGGGCTTTTTGGGTTTATGTCATGTCCCTGAAACCGATGAAGGGATCGGCAACTTGGCTTCATCACCGCCCATATATCCAATCCAAAGGAGACGGATGTTTGTTACTCACTACTTTATTTTATGTGCATTTTACTAATGCACATCCATTGAGAAGGATCATGTGAGATCATGGAGCTTTCAACATGTGGAATTTTTACAGTCCTCCTGCATCAGGATATGTGGATGTTGTCCTCATGCGCCAGTTTGAAAGTATAGGGTACCGTTGATACGATGGGGCCAAAATGGATGGGCAATTTGTGGAAGATTTCCCAGATTAGACGATTCTAACCATTGGATCAGAGGCCTACACTAATCCAACGTACGAAAACTCGCTGAGTCAACTCAAAACTGGGACGAGTAATCTCGGTTGAATTCGAGTCATGTCACTATTCACACCGAGTGGGGCTACTCAAACGAATATTCGACTCCGTATTTCCGACGTTTTCAGTTTCTTATTTTCTTGAGGATGATGGTAACCGCATTCAAGGATTGGTCACCTCCGAAAATGTGTAAAGTTGTTACTAGGGCTGTACCGTCCATGCTATACTTGAGTTCGAGCTCGAGCTCGAGCTCGCCCTCAAGCTCAACATTAAAACTTGACTTATTTGTCAAGCTTTTGAGTCAAGCTAGTGGTTCGAGTCGAGTCGAGTTTATCTCGAGTCAAGTCGAGTTTACCTCAGTAGGGTAAGGGAAAGAAAAGAGAGAAGGAATGGGACTGGTAGAATCGGGTAGAGATTTTTTTAGTAAAAATTTAAAGTTTTAACTTCTTTTTTAAACTTATATATATATATATATATATATATATATATATAATATATATATATATATATATATATATATATAAATATATTACTCGAGCCGAGTCGAGCTCGAGCTCGAGCTTTGGGTTGAGTCGAGTCGAGTCGAGTCGAGTTGAAATACACCATGGTCGAACTTGGCTTGAACTCAACTCGAGCTTTAGTAAACAAGCTTGACTCACCTTGAGTCAGCCTTTCAAGCCGAGTCAATCCGAGCTGAGTCGAGCCGTTCGAGCGAGCATTTCGAGCTAGCTTGACTCGTGTACAGCCCTGGTTGTTACATCCCAAGTATTTCATGCAAGTGCCATATGTCCAAAGGCTAGAATCGTCCATCACTTACTAATAATTTTTAGTTCTTGTGAGTTGTAATGTAATTTGAGTTCTTAGTAGCTACCATATGCTTAGCTTTTTCTTCTTCTTCTTCTTTTTTTCAAGGAGTTTGGGTTTGGGCCAGAGTAAGTATAAAAGAACCGACTCTATTGCTTATTACTTACTCTCTTACTTATTACTTAGAATTTTTGAACGTACAAGTTTTGAAATGTTTTTCAAACTAAATTATCCTTATCCTTGGATCAGTAATTATACGGTGTTTTAATGAAGAAGTAGCATAATATTCAATATCGAAAAAAGTGATGTGATGATGAAAGTTGTTATTGGGCTTATTGAAATTAGATCAAATCTGTTCATTTTCTTTTTAACCCTTTATTTTATATAGGAAGATGTTAATGTCTTATTGGTACCATATTTGTATGGCCCACAAAACCTGATAATGAATAGCGGTGTCCATTTGGTACGAACTATTTTCTTTTGATGTGGTCAATGTGACCAGTGGATATGATCATTCTTTTAACCATGGCCTTCCATGAAATTTTGAGGTTAATGGATGGAGTGGATTTCACACATATGCAATAGTAGACCCTATGGACGGTGTACGAACACCCATAGAAAGGGCCAAACATTGCCTTTTTTCACTTTACTGAGGTCTTTTTTATTTCTTCTTTCTTGGAAAAATGAAGATCATGGGACTCACTACCACTTTCCCTTTGTCATTTCTCTCTGACATTTCTCTCATTCGGAAGCTTCTTCCACCGTAATTTTAGCATTATTCGGCATCCTCCTATGTTTATCTAGTAGTTCTCCTGTGTCTCTAATATGTTAGTCATTTTTTAAGGTAAATATATAAAACATTAAATCTTAGCATTGTCACATTATGTTAAGGAGGGTCGAAGTGGAGAAGTGGTTTTCATCCACTCAGAGTCGTAGTTATCATCCAATAAGGCATGCCGATCAAAATATGAAGGGTTGGCATTGGGAGGCATGAATGGTTGAGGTTAAAAACTGGAAAAGTTGACAACCTTAACCCTTAACATTAGATAACCACGACCCTTAACATTTTGACAACCCGTACCCATTCATTTTTATTGTAGATTAACCCATATTAGATGGAGAAAGAATATACAAAAAGGAAAAAATTCCGTACGTAGGTGGGGACTCAAAAGGGCTTCTTGTAAGGGATGATATTACGTATCGGGAACTCCTACATAAAATGCATCATATTACGAAAACAACAACAAATGAATTTTATTTGATAATGAAGGGTGCGTAAAGTGAGGTAGTACGTTGATTACTCCCTCCACATATAGTCATAAATAATGAAATGAAGATTTGAGTCATATATGCTCTTCTTCGAACAAAGTCCACCTACTCAGATACAATTATATATTGATAAAACGCAGTGTACACCTCTCGTGCAATAAAGTAGCATACACTCTACATTACATTTGATCATATGGTCCTCTGATTTACAGCCTTCAAGCAATGATCGATGACTTGATGATTGTGATATACCTGGTCCTTCAAGGAATGATACATATCATGATTGACGATTCAACTATTGCGATATACATGAACTTTCAAATAATGATACATGTCATGTTCGAGGACTTGATGATTGCGATATACCTGACCCTTCATGTAATGATTAATGTTAACGAAAAGCTGACGACTGCAATATCCTCATCCCTTCCGCCAATGATACATATCTTGATCCTTCAGTTCAGTTCAATTCAATCCACAGCCTATAAACTAAAATTTACGCTTACCGGTCAATGAAGAATATCGAGATATTCATGTATCACTGAATACTTTCTTTGCTTCATTCGATATCATTTCACTTAATATATGTATAGCCGATGTAGCTTTTGTTAATGCAGATCATCAAGGATATCTGAAAATGGTGGACCAACCCAATGAAATATCTGTTGGACAAATGTTTAAGTACAAAGGCCGATTACAAAATTTTCTGAATAAATATGTGATGTGCCATAAATTTCAGTATACGGTCCTAAATTCAAACAAACTGAGATGTAAGATTGGGTGCATTATAAAAAAGTTATAGTTTGGATGATGCATGCATCAAAGTGAACGGTTAGGGATGTTCAAAATAAAGACTCACAACTCCAAGCACACAAGCACATGTAGCAGTAGTTGACCAAGGAAACTATCGAGGAGAGCGGACATGATACAGTAACTTCAAAGAGAAATGGAAGAGATCATTGTCAAGCCACCAGTTTGATAAGTAGTGAATTCGGCGTTAATCGTACAATTTCAGGATTGACCTGCACGCTAAAAGAAATTCAACATCAAATAATAAGACATATAGGGTTGAAATCAGATACAAAAAAGCATGCAAGGGTAAGGAGATCACAACAGAAGAAGTCTTAAAATCTTATGAGGAGTCTTATAATGAGCTTTTGGTACATCTTCATGAGTTAAGAAATGAAAGTTTAGGGACAGTAATGGAATTACAGGTGAATGAAGAGTTTAGGAAAATACTTAATCTCAATTGGAAGTGCATCTAAAGCCTCTAGCTGCATATTCGAAGCATTTTATGTGTTGATGCAACACATTTAACAAGAAGGTATAAAAGTGTTCTCTTCATGGCTATGATATTGAATGGAAGTAATCATGTCCTCCCAATAGCATATGGGATCGAAGAATCGGAGAACAATAATAGTTAAAGTTGGTTCCTTCATAATTTATACAAAGCAATCGGGATCCTTCCAAGACTTGTTATCATGTCAGATCGTCACAAAGGGTTGGTCAGTGAAGTAACTATCACCTTTCCTTATGCAATTCATGTATATGGTGTGCATCATATTTTAGGAAACATGAAGAAGGTATATTCGGATGATTCAGTGAAGGATTAGTATTGGGATGCTGTTAAGACATTTAGGATATCTAATTTTGGGATATGATGCGATGCATTTAAATGGTGAACCCCACTGTCTATTAGTTTTTTAATGGTATATATAAGGAAAGATGGGCATCTGTATTATTTCCCAACAAAAGATATAATATCGTAACCACCAACATCTCCAAGAGCATGAATGCATTATTCGTATATGCATGAGAGTACCCCGTGATCAAACTTCTTAAAGCAGTAAGGACTAAAATCCAACAATTCTTCCTCTATAGAAGAGATGAGGCATTGGCATATAAGGGACCTTTAACTCCTAGGGTAGAAAAAAGACTGAGTGAACTTTATTACTTGTAAGTGCGAAAGACACGATGCACTGCGACTTCTGTGGATGACTTCCAATTAACATTGATGGGCATTACTGACATAGTGAAGTTAAGATAAATGAAGTGTCCATGCGGTGAGTTTAGTTGTATGTTGCTATCTTGTATGCATGTGATAGTGACTTGCGATAAGTATCAGCTTAATATTTACAAATATTGCTCTCCATTCTATACGAAAGAATTTTTTCGTAAAACGTATCAAGAATCGGTTTACCCAATACTTGACAAGACCCAATAGAATATCCCGGACAAGGTAAAAATATTATGTGAGGATATGAAACCCCCACAAACAAGAAGTTCTGTTAGAGGACAAAAATATTCGAATTACATCTCAATGAGAAGATAAGCCAACACTTAAATGCTCATGATGCAAGCGAATAGATCACAATCAGTGTCGATGCACCTTCATCCCTACAAGCTGAGACTTTTGAGATTTTTAATAATTTCACATGTTTTGAAAAAAAATTCCTCGATGTAATCACACGTAATGGGAAGTTTGGGCCTCTTTTTTTAATGACTCAAAATTTCATTCATATCCAATGATTTTACAAAAAGAGCTTTCGGCCAGACCTATCAACAAAACAGATGGGACTGCCTATCATGAGAAAAAGAAAGGAACCAAAGAAATCATCCCTCCCTCAAATTATCCAAACCCACCCTATCCAGAAATAAGAGGCCTCTGGTGATATAGGGTAGAGTCGCCTGCAATTCGAAAAATCTACTACACTGGCTCTCACTACCCCTCCGAGCTAGGTTGTCTACTACAACATTCACCTCCCTTGGGGTATGAGCAATAGAAACCTCCATAACTCCCATGAGCGCCTTGACCCTGGCCTGCCAGTAGCACATGGACCACGCGGGAGCCAATTGCATAGAGAGGATCCTTATAACGGATTTGGAGTTGCTCGTTATCTCCACCTTGGAGAAACTTCACTCGTCACAACAAGAGAGGCCCTCCCAGATCGCCCTGATCTCGCCACGAGAATTGAAACCGATGCCATAGCCGGAAAGAAGAATGTGAATAGGAAGTCGCCCTCACTACATCTACCAACGCCTCCACCCCTTGAAGGGTCCGGGTTCCCAAGCGAAGAGCCATCGACATGATTTTAACCCAGCCCCTTTTAGGTCTTATCTATTTGACAACTTGGATCCTCTTCAGATACGACGTGGCCCCATCAATACCCAAGTCTGCGAGGGCTGTAGTCGAAACACGTTTTACCACCTTAGGGACGGGAAGGGATGGGTCGAGCCATCTGATCTAGTGTGGATGTTGAGGGTCAAATATTATATATTAGATCCCATTTATTACCTGGATTTACGGGCATGATACTATTTAACGCCCGGTTTTAACCGTGTTTGTGTTGCAGGGTATAATTAAGAGCATGGACTACAAAAAGGTGCTAAAAGCATGGATTTAACAATCTGACTACACCAAGGCAAGGGACGAACTCCAGAGGACCAAGATTGACGCCCGAGATCCAAGAAAATCGAGAAACTAAAGCTCAAGTGGCCTGAAAGTCAGCAAGAATGCAAGATCATAGAGTTCCCACCCTCCGTTCAGCCTCGAGACTTCATACATGGGATGTGAACCATAAATTGACCGTACATATTAAATTCCAGCCATTGAAAATCAAGGAAAGTGGGCCAACGGACAGATCAGCCCATTAATCTTCAGTTTGGGGCCCACCTGATCATTGGATATGCTCCAGTTTTGGATTTAACGTCTTAAAGTAAATGAGGAAAGGAATAGTCGGAGCGAATTTCTTATATACATCAAGGTGGGACCCACCTTACACGGTGCATGTGCACAGTACACGTGCACTGGATGAACACTGTACCTAAGGAATCAGTCAACAGCGGCTTGGACCGACCCTTCTTAAAAGGAATTTGATTTCCTGTTTTGCCGCCTACGGAAGTGGAAACAGGGACTCACGGTCGGACTCTAGTGGGCCACGATCGCAATACAGACAAGAGATCTGACCCATCTACTCGATTCACTTGAGGATTATGACCAAGATCTTATTGATCTTGATCTAAAACATACTAGACAACGACTGTAAAATTCTCTGAACGGCAGAACAGTTGCTGCAAAATCAAAACAGGGGGGCCGCATCAAAAGAAATCCAAAACCATCCATATGCAACCGGTTTTTCGAGGTAACTTCAATGGACGGAGTGGATTTACCTTCCAACCTCAATCAGGGACCCCACCGACGACCAGCGCAAGGAGCGCCAGCCCTGTTACGCAGTCCGTTAGAACCGAACGATCAGGATCATTTCTGGCCCACCATTCAACGATCGGATGGCTGATCTGAACCGTCTATCGTGTAGTCCAGATCAAAACATCCCAAGAGACATTGTCTCTTTGGAAAGAAGGCAAGGTAAGAGAGGAATGCGACATTGTTGAGATACGTAGCTATGTAGCTTTCCGCGAAACCGGAAACTCCTTCCGATTTCCGGAACTCTTCTGCTGCGTAAACCCATACACGAAACCGCCTCTTCTTCAGCCCAGGCTCTCCACCGATGCTGCTGTCTATAAGAGAGAGAGAGAGATAGAGAGAGAGAGAGAGAGAGAGAGGGAACGGGGAGAGAGAAATCATCTACGGCTGTGGGGGAGCAAGGAAAGAGAAAAACAAGGGCAAAGACAGTTCTAGCTTTTCTTCTTCTTCTTTAGTTTCTTTTGTTCATTAATTTTTCCAGAGATTATAGCCTCATCATGTCCATGAGTGGCTGAACCTCTTAGCTAGGGCTAAGAGGTGAAGCTTGTAGCATGATGGGAGACTCTTTTCTTGTCCTTTTTGTTTAGACTGAATTGACGTTGATTTTAGTTAATTAAGGGAATGTTTTTTAGTTTTTAATAATCTGTTGTGACTAAAATTACAATGGGTCTGCGACAGCTTTGAGCATGTTCCTTTCCTCTTATGTTTATAACGTCAGGAAGCCCTATTATTCACCATCGTCTCCTGGGCATGGTCGGATGACGGTACCCTTCCTAACCTTCATACATTAATTGATTGGTAATTAGTTTAATTCTATTGTTTACTTTGTCTCCTGGGCATGATTTGGTGATGGAATCCATTCTAATTCATACACCTTTCATCTCTTGAAAACTATATCAAAGAAAGTTCAGTTTGATTTTCATGGTTACACCCTTCAGTTGGATGAAGATGGACTCTAAGTCCAGTTGAGTTCTAGAAGCAGTCATAAGATCTCCCTGATCTCTATAAGTGGATCCTCTGAATCCCTAGTTTCTTATTTCTGAATTCCTTAAGTTTTAGATTAATATTTCACAATTATTCCTCAAATTACAACTCAATTTAGATTTCATCTCATCCTAGTTCTAGTTCTAGTTAGTTTCAGAAAGCGTACAAGTATCAGTCCCTTGGGATTCGACCTCGATCTTACCGAGTTTATCACTACATCACAACCCTGCACTTGGGGAGTGAACAAGTTTTTTGGCGCCGTTGCCCGGGACTGACGGCTACGTATTTCTGAAATTAATTGGTTTTAGAATTATATTAAGATTAGGATTTTACTAACTTTAGGTTTAAGTTTTCTGATTTATAAAAACTAATCCGTTTTCCTATTTTATAGGATCTTAAGATTACTTTCTAATTTGGTAATTCCTTTCCAATTCCTCTACTCTTTCTATTTTTAGAATTAGGGTTTGAAATTTTTATAGTTTCTTTTAATTTCCTATTTTTAGATAGTTTTTCCCTTTTTAGAAACTAACACAACTTTCTTATTTTGCAGCGATTCTAAGATAGGTTTCTAATTTGGTAACTTCTTTCTAGATTTTTTCCTTTTTATTTTTTTTAGAATTTCCTTTTTAGCAAGTTTCTAATTCTAACACTTTTTTTTCCAACTTTATTTCCTATTTCTTGTTTTAGAATTTTCTATTTGTAGGCATTCTGTTTAGAGACTAACTTTCCTGTTTTGTAGGCTCTTAAGATAGAAATTTCTAATTTAGTAAGCTTTTCCTAAACTTCTACGTTCTATTTTTCAAATCTCTTTCATTACTCACTTACTTCCTAGTTTAGGACTTTCCTAATTTTCTTTAGAAATTTTCTACTTTCTAATTTAGGAATTCTTCCTTGTTTCTTTTTATTTCTATCTTTCCTTTTCTTAGGATATTATTTTTAGAAACTAATTTGTTTTGGTTTATTTTGCAGGATTTAACTTAGGGACTCTATTTTGGTAACTTCCTTCCAACTCTCTCTTTCTTTCTAGATTCTTATTTTCTTTCTTAGGATTAGGTTTAGAATCTGATTGAGGGCTGCGAGTGTTTCATGTCCAAGTGGGCTCGTGACAACACTCGACGTCTCTTAACCGAAGGAGGATTAGTTGAGGGGTTAACTGTCCATCGCAGGACCAGACACCGCTCAAATAACCCTGAGTCAATTGAGGTTATGTATACAAATCAACCATAAGCACTACCTCAAGCTAGGGTTGAGGAAGTACATGATGAGAATGAGGTGCATCAAGCACCCCCGCCTCGTACTTTACGGGATTATTTACAACCGGTGGGGGTGAGCACGCCCTCATGTATAGTTTTTCCTGAGAATACGGGACATATGGATATCAAACCAGGGGTAATCCAACTCCTTCCTAAATTTCATGAGCTTGAATCTGAAGAGCCATATCTACATCTGAAAGAGTTTAATGAGATCATAGCCACTTTATATTTTCAAAACGTGTCTGAGGACACAGTCAGGCTGAAACTCTTTCCATTCTCTTTGAAAGAGAAGGCTAAGACGTGGTTACATTCACTGCGTCCTAAATCCATAGGCACATGGAATGAGATGCAGAGGGAATTCATAAAGAATTTTTTCCCACATCATAAAACGATAATCCTCAGAAAAGCAATCATGAACTTCGCCCAAAAGGAATGGGAAACATTCTTCCAATGTTGGGAAAGGTTCAAAGATCTCGTTAGTTCATGCCCACAACATGGCTTTGAAATGTGGCGCATTACAAATTTTTTCTATGATGGACTAACATCTGTCATGCGCCAATGTGGTTGAGACAATGTGTAATGGAGAATTCATAAATAAAATGTCGATGAGGTATGGGATTACCTCGATGGACTTGCTGAAAAAAACACAATCATGGGACTATTACCCAAATTCGAGCACCACGTCTAGGCCGACTCAATCAAAGGAGAGAGGTGGAGTATATCTCTTGAAAGAAGAAGATGATCTCAATTACAAAGTGACTAATCCCATAAGAAAATTTGAGGCCATGGAAGGAAAGAATGATAAGGTTAATGAAATTGTTTGCGGCATCTGTGATTGCAACATCCACACAACTAAAAATTGTCCTACAATACCTGCCTTTCGAGGAGTGTTGAATGTGCAAACTAATGCCATAAATAACTATCAAAGACCTTTTAATGGACCTACCTCTAATACGTACAATCCTAGTTGGAAAAATCATCCAAATCTTAGTTGGAGAAATGGACAAACTGCGACCCCCCAAGGTTTCTTCAATCAAAATCCAAATCAAGGGAAACCTTAAGAAGAACCGGTTCAAAATTCCATACAACAGCTGGCTCAGGCAATGCGAGGATTTACAGATTTTATGCAAAAGATGGATTCACGTATGACGGTTATAAAAAAGGGGATGCTTCCTGCACAACCTCTCCCCAATCCTAAACCGCAGTACGAGATAAGTGATCCCAGCTCTTCAAATCAAATGGGGCATGCTAAATCCATCACCACTCTTAGGAGTGGGAAGATTATTGATAAAACCCTTCCGGTTAGGCCCGAAAAACCTCAAGAACCAGAAGAGAAAAATAATGATGGATCTAGTGATGCCCCACAAAAATTAGAACCGGAACTTCTAGAGAAGCCAGTTGCTCCGTTCCCCCAACGGTTGGTTGCACCAAAATGTCTTTCTAACTCTTAGGATATTCTGGAGGTGTTGAAACAAGTGAAAGTCAACATTCCTCTACTTGATGTCGTAAAACAGATTCCTTCATATGCAAAATTTTTGAAAGACCTATGTATGACCAAAAGACGGCAGAGTATTCAAAAGAAGATTTTCTTGATTGAGAAAGTGAGTGCCATCTGTTGAGGGTCAAATATTGTATATTAGACCCCATTTATCACCGGATTTATGAACATGCCACCGTTTAAAAAGCCTAATTTAATCGTGTTTGTGATGCAAGGACATTTGCAAGTGTGGGCTACAAAATAGTGCTAAAAGTGTATATTTGATGCTCTGAATCACTACACCAAGGTACGGACCCCAGGGGACCAAGAATGATGAATTTACATGCCCGGGATCAGAGAAAATCAAGCCGTTCACGTTAAAGAGGCCACACAGTCATCCAGATTGCAAGATCACAAGGTTTCCACCATCCGTTCAGCCTGAAACTTCATACATGGACTGAGGAGCATAAATTAACCGTACACGTCAATTTTCACCCATTGGAGACCTCTAGAAGTGGTCCAACGGACAGATCAGCCCAATAATCTACAATTTGGGACCCACCTGATATTTGGAACTGCGTCAACTTTGGTATTGACGGCTTAAATGATATGGCAAAACGGATGGACGGAGCAGATGTCTCAAAAACATCTCCGTGGGATCCACATGTACTGCACGTGTACGGTGTATAAGAACACCGGGTGTGCACCAATCCACTCTACTAGTCGGTCAGCGGCGCTGACCGACTTCTTTTTTAAAAAATTCGAAAACGGAAACTTCCGTTCTCTGTTTCGCAACCGAACCCATCGGTTCCTGTTGTGGGCCCCACACGTCATCCGGACGGACAATCCAGACCGTTCATTCGTTCTCTAAGGCGGCCACAATCCACGCCTAGGTGGCAGTATTTCAAGAGACAGCGTAGATCGGGTTTTGATCGTCCAGACGTCTGATGGACGGCGAACTGAATCAGTCCGTGGGCAGCACCGAAACAGACTCAAAATCGGTCATTCCCGACCGAAATTGCGAGGAGAAACTGATGAACGGGGTGGATTTCTCTTGAAAGGCTGATCATGGACCCCACCACTAGTCCAGCGCGGAATCGAAGTCTGTTCTGCGTCGCGAAAACCGGCCGCTGTGGGCCCCAGTGCGTTCATGATCGCCATCGGATTGATAATCCGAACCGTCCATCGTGTGGGCAGCTCGAAATCCTCCCAAGAGACGATAATCCGTTGAAAAAAAATCACTGTAAAGGAGAGTTAGGGGTCTCCGATCTTGTCACGTAAGCCTTCCCTGCGCAATCTCTCCGCACCGACTTCAGTTATACACGGAGTGCGGGAATTCTTCCGCAGGGGAATTCAGTTGCAGACGGCCTTCCCTACAACAGCTACAAAAAGACCAAAGGAAAGGAGCTTTTGAATTATCTTGGGCTGAAGACAGGAGACGGACAGGGAGAGGAAGAGACAGGGAGGAGAAAGAGAATTATTATTATTTTTCTTTGACTTTTCTTTGCTGTGAGAGATCTAGCCAACATGGTCGGCTAAACCCCTTAGCTAGGGCTAAGGGGTGAAGCTTGTAGCTTGATGGGTCTACTTCTATGGTTGTATTTCATGATAGGCTGGATTGTTGATTGATTGCAGCTAGAACAAGGGACTACTTCTGGTTTTTAATGATTCTTTTGTGACTAACATTACATTAGATCTGTGATGGCTTGAGTTTTCCTTTTGCTTAATTCTGATTATGGGGTTAGGAAGCCCTGTTGTTCACCATCGTCTCCTAGGCATGGTTGGATGACGGAACTCTTCCTGACGCTCATACATCATACAGTTCGGTTGTGGATTGGTTGAACTCTTTGTTGGCTTTGTCTCATAGGCATGGTTTGTGATGGAATCCATTCTGATTTATAACCATCTGATCTATTAAAACTGCATTAACCAAGGTCCAATCTTGATATCTTTTACCATAGAATTCCCTGATTTCTACAAGTGGATCCCCTGAATCCCTAGTTCCCTTCTCTGAATTCTCTAAATTTAGATCAATATTTCACTATTATTCTTCAAAACACAATTGGTTTAGTTTTCATCTTAGCCTAGTTCCAGATCTGGTTATTTTCAGATAACGTACAGGTTTCAATCCCTGTGGATTCGACCTCGGTCTTACCGAGTTATTACTACATCACAACCCTATACTTGGGGAGTGAACAAGTTTTTGGCGCCGTTGCCGGGGATTGACGGCTACATTTTTTTGAAATTAACTGGTTTTAGGATTTAGATTAAGATTAGGATTTATTTTTTTTTTTTTTTTTAGAATTTCCTAATTCAGGTTTCCTTTAATTTTTAGAAATTTTATATTTAAGTAACTTTCTATTTTAGATGATTCTCCCTTTTTAGAAACTAACCCAATTTTCCTATTTTGTAGGATTCTGAGATAGGTTTCTAAATTGGTAATTTCTCTTCTCCTTGCTATTTCTAGACTAGGATTCCTTTTTAGCAAGTTTCTAATTCTAACTCTTTTAGAATTTAATTTTGTTTCCTATTTTATTTTTAGAAACTTTCTGTTTAAAGACTTTCTGTTTAGAAACTAACTTTCCTGTTTTGTAGGTTTTCAGAAATTTCTAATTCGGTAAGATCTTTCTAAATTCTACTTTCTATTTTTAGAATTTCCAGTTTAAGAACTTTCCTCTTTTGTTTTTTAGAAACTTTATACCTTCTTAGGAATTTCTCTTTTTCTAAATTAGAAACTAGTTTATTGCTATTCCTCTTCTTAGGATTTTCTAATTTTAGGTTTCCATTTATTTTAGAAATTCTTTCCTTTTAGAAACTCACATTACTTTCTATTTTAGGATTAAGATTTCTAATTTAGAACTTTCTAACTCTAGGTTAGAACCTTCCTCTTTTGTTTTTTAGAAACTAGGTTAGTTACTTTCCTTTTTAGAGACTCTTTCTAATTTTAGAAACTAACTCATTCTTCCTTTATTTTTTGGAAACTTTCTAACTTCTATTTTTAGGAACTAATCTCTTTTTGGTTTCTTTTTGCAGGTTCTTAATTTAGGGACTCCAAATTTGGTAACTTCCTTCCAACCCTCTCTTTCTTTTTAGATTTTTATTTCCCTTCTTAGGATTAGGTTTAGAATTTGATTGAGGGCTGTGAGTGTTTCATGCCCAAGTGGGCTCGTGACAACACTCGACGTCTCTTGACTGAAGGAGGATTAGTTGAGGGGTTAACTGTCCATCGCAGGACTAGACACCGCTCGAATTCCCCTGAGTTAATTGAGGATATGGCTGGAAATCAACCTCGTCTACCCCAACCTAGGGTAGAAGATGTTCAGGATGAGAATGAGGTGCATCAAGCACCCCCGCCTCGTACCTTACGAGATTACTTACAACCGGCGGGTGAGTGAGTACGCCCTCATGCATGGTTTTTCAGGAGAATGCAGGACATATGGATATCAAGCCAGGGGTGATCCAACTCCTTCCTAAATTTCATGGGCTTGAGTCAGAGAATCCATATCTACATCTGAAAGAATTCGATGAGATCATGACTACCCTATACTTTCCTAACGTGTCTGATGACACAGTTAGGTTAAAACTCTTTCCCTTTTCTTTAAAAGAGAAAGCCAAGACGTGGTTACATTCATTACGTCCTCAATCTATTGGCAGATGGAATGACATGACAAGGGAGTTCATTAAAAAGTTTTTTCCATATCATAAGACGAACACCCTTAGGAAGTCGATCATGAACTTCGCCCAAAGGGAAGATGAAACATTCTTCCTATGTTGGGAGCGGTTCAAAGATCTTGTCAGTTCATGCCCACAACATGGTTTTGAAACGTGGCGCATCACAAATTTTTTCTATGATGGACTGACATCTCCCAT
Organism: Magnolia officinalis; assembly: GCA_021015155.1. Taxonomy (NCBI): domain Eukaryota; kingdom Viridiplantae; phylum Streptophyta; class Magnoliopsida; order Magnoliales; family Magnoliaceae; genus Magnolia; species Magnolia officinalis. The sequence goes on along the minus strand of JAJHSJ010000009.1, from coordinate 58,875,392 downwards.
GCGCCAATTAGTTGAGACAATGTGTAATGGGGAGTTTATGAATAAAGGTGTCGATGAGGTGTGGGACTACTTTGATAAACTTGCTGAGAACACACAAACATGGGACATCTCCCCTAGACCGAGTACCACGCCTAGGCCGACTCATTCCAAAGAAAAAGGTGGAATGTACCTCCTGAAAGAGGATGATGATATTAATGCCAAGGTAGCCAATCTCACTCGAAAACTCGAGGCCATGGAATTAAAGAAGGATAAGGCCAAGGAAATTGTTTGTAGTATTTGTGGTTGCAACATTCACACTACTGAGAATTGCCCAACTATATCTGCCTTTCAAGAGGTATTGAATGAGCAATCCAATGCTGTAAGCAATTACCAAAGACCTTTTAGTGGGCCCACCTCTAACACATACAATCCTGGCTGGAGGAACCATCCAAACTTCAGTTGGAGGAATGGACAAACCGCTACACCTCAAGGTTTCCTAAATCAAAATCCAACTCAAGAGAAACCTCAAGAGGATCCGGTTCTGAAACATTTTCAAAAGCAAGAGCTTTTCAATCAGGGTATGCTACAGGCCTTTCAAGACCTTACAAAAGCAATACAAGGACTTAAGGCTGAAAATGCGATTGGGAACAAGGGGAGCTTCCCAGCTCAACCTCTTCCCAATCCTAAATCGCAATATGAAATTAGCGACCCAAGCTCTTCAAATCAGATGGAGCAAGCTAAATCCATCACCACTCTTAGGAGTGGAAAAATCATTGACAAAACCATTCCGGTTAGGGCTGAAAAGTCTAAGGACCCGGAAGTGGATAAAGAAGATGGATCTAGCCATGCCCCACTAGAGTTAGAACCGGAACCTCAAGGGAAGCCGGTTGCTCCATTTCCCCAACGGTTGGTTGCACCAAAACCTCTTCCTAACTCTCAGGATATTCTAGAGGTGTTGAAACAAGTGAAGGTCAACATACCTCTACTTGATGCCGTGAAACAAATACCTTCCTATGCCAAATTCTTGAAAGACTTATGTACGACCAAAAGACGGCAGAATATTCAAAAGAAAGTTTTCCTGACTGAGAAAGTGAGTGCCATCCTAAAACAAGATGTGCCGCAAAAATTCAAAGACCCCGGTAGCCCAACCATATCATGTGTAATTGGGGACTATCGAATTGATCACGCACTTCTTGACTTAGGAGCGAGCGTTAATCTTATTCCCTACTCGGTATACAAACAGTTGGGTTTAGGTGAATTAAAACCCACCTTAACTACACTACAACTTGCTGATCGCTCTGTTCGTGTACCAAGAGGAATAATTGAGGATGTGTTGGTCCAGGTTGATCGATTTTACTACCCAGTAGATTTCATCATCCTAGATACCGAACCCATCAACAATACAAGCACTCAGATTCCCGTCATTCTTGGTCGCCCATTCCTTGCCACTTCAAACGCAATTATCAATTGCAGGAATGGTGTCATGAGTATGTCTTTCGGGAATATGACATTAGAAATGAATATCTTTTTCAACACTGGCAGACGGGTAGAGGAAGATGACGATATCCACGATATTAACATGATCGATACTTTCGTGGAAGATAGGACACCCCTTACCTTATCCTCTGATCCTCTAGAGGCGTGCCTGGCCCACTCCCATGAGTTTGATGATGACATAATTAGGGAGACGTGTGCCATGCTTGATGCAGTACCGGTACTTGAAGTTAACCGGTGGAGGCCTCAATTTGAAAAGTTACCCCACACTGATGAAGTGCCTCTACCGTCTAACCTCAAGCCACCGAAGCTTGACCTAAAACCTTTGCCCTCTGATTTAAAATATGCATACTTAGGTCAAGATGAGACATACCCGGTGGTGATTTCTGCCCACCTTGAGAAAGAACAAGAGAGTAAGCTTATATCTACTCTCCTGGAGCATAAGGGAGCCCTGGGATGGACAATCGCGGACCTCAAGGGAATCGACCCCTCGATTTGTACTCACCGCATATATCTTGAGGATAATGCGAAGACAGCTCGGCAACCACAACGTAGACTAAATCCAAACATGAAGGAAGTGGTTAAGGCCGAGGTTCTTAAACTATTGGATGTGGGTATCATATACCCTATATCCGATAGTCAATGGGTGAGTCCAACTCAGGTGGTTCCTAAGAAGTCCGGGATCACCATCGTAGCCAATGCCAATAATGAACTCGTGCCGACTAGAGTCACTACTGGTTGGAGGATGTGCATTGACTACAGGAAATTAAATACCGTCACGAGGAAAGACCACTTTCCTTTGCCCTTCATTGATCAGATCTTGGAAAGGTTAGCTGGTCATTCCTATTACTGTTTCCTTGACGGGTATTCGGGCTATAATCAGATAGAGATCGCCCCTGAAGACCAAGAAAAGACTACGTTTACATGTCCTTACGGCACCTTTGCTTACCGAAGGATGCCGTTTGGACTATGTAATGCTCCTGCCACCTTCCAGCGATGTATGATGAGCATATTTTCTGACATGGTGGGGCAATATTTAGAGGTCTTCATGGACGATTTCTCTGTCTTTGGTCCATCTTTCAGCGAGTGCTTGGAAAGTCTTAAATGTGTGCTGAAAAGATGTGAAGAAAAGAACTTGGTACTTAATTGGGAGAAGTGTCATTTCATGGTTCAGAAGGGAATTGTCCTTGGACACATTATTTCATCCAAAGGAATCGAGGTGGATAAGGCAAAGATCGATCTTATCTCTAACCTACCTCCACCCAAGAACATAAGGGACGTGCGATCCTTCTTAGGACACGCCGGGTTTTACAGAAGATTCATAAAGGACTTTAGTCTCATCTCTCGTCCTCTATGTAATCTACTTCAAAAGGATGCACCATACGAGTGGACTGAACCATGTCAAGAAGCTTTCACTAAGCTTAAGGGCATACTGACTAGTGCACCTATCATACAGCCACCTGACTGGAGCATTCCTTTTGAACTTATGTGCGACGCGTCTGATTATGCTCTTGGGGCAGTTTTAGGCCAGAGAAAAGATAAGAAACCCTACGTTATTCATTACGCAAGTAAGACTCTAAATCCTGCCCAAGTAAATTACTCGACTACGGAAAAGGAACTCTTAGCCGTAGTGTTCGCCTTGGACAAATTTAGGTCTTACTTGATTGGATCCAAGATCATTATTTACACTGATCACGCAGCGCTTAAGTATCTTCTGTCTAAGAATGATGCTAAGCCCCGCCTGATAAGATGGATCCTCCTACTCCAGGAATTTGACCTAGAAATAAAAGATAAAAAGGGAGTAGAGAACGTAGTGGCTGACCATCTTTCTCGCCTTAATCCCTCTGATTCCTTTGAGACGACACAGATTAATGACATGTTCCCTGATGAACAATTGTTCAGAGTCTCTCATTCACCTTGGTTCGCTGATATCGCCAATTATCTTGCCACAGGTTCCATACCGACACATTGGACTGCGCAAGATAAGAAGAAATTTTTCACCGAGGTGCGCAAATTCTTCTGGGATGATCCATACTTGTTTAAATATTGCCCAGACCAAATCTTGAGGAGATGTGTGCCAGACAATGAGCATCAGAGTGTCATCTCTTTCTGTCACTCACAGGCCTGTGGTGGTCACTTTTCTGCAAAAAAGACCACGGCCAAAATTCTGCAGTGTGGCTTCTATTGGCCCACTATGTTCAGGGACACTCATGAGTTTTGCAAAGCTTGTGAGCGTTGTCAGAAATTGGGAGCATTGTCCCGTCGAAATATGATGCCCTTGAATCCCATTCTTATCATAGAGGCATTTGATTGCTGGGGCATCGATTTCATGGGGCCATTCCCCCAATCTTTTGGGAATTTATATATTTTGCTTGCCGTAGACTATGTCACTAAATGGGTCGAAGCGATTCCGTGTCGAACCAATGACCACCGCACGGTCATTAAATTCCTAAAAGAAAACATCCTTTCTCGATTCGGAACGCCTCGAGCCATTATTAGTGATGGGGGCTCACACTTTTGTAATAGACCATTTGAGAGTTTAATGAAGAAATACGGTATCTCTCATAAGGTGAGCACCCCATACCACCCACAGACAAGTGGGCAAGTTGAGATTTCCAATAGGGAGATCAAACACATTTTGGAGAAAACGGTTAACCCTGACCGTAAGGATTGGTCAATTCGATTGACCGATGCCTTATGGGCATACCGTACTGCCTTTAAAACCCCTATTGGAATGTCTCCCTTTAGACTCGTCTATGGGAAGGCTTGCCACTTGCCTGTGGAGTTGGAACATAGAGCTTACTGGGCGATCAAAAATCTAAATTTCAATCTGAACAACGCTGGCTCGCTACGCAAACTTCAATTAAATGAACTTGAAGAAATCCGGAACGACGCGTACGAGAACTCGAGAATTTACAAGGACAGGATGAAGGCGTTTCATGACCAACACATTCTACGAAAATCATTCATGCCAGGTCAGAAAGTCCTTTTGTATAATTCTCGATTACATCTCTTTCCGGGTAAGCTTCGATCTCGTTGGACCGGTCCCTACATTGTCGTTACTGCATATCTTCATGGGGCCGTCGAGATAAGAGACCCCGACAATGGCAAGGAGTTTAAAGTAAATGGACATCGCTTAAAGCCATTTGTCGAGAAATTTGATTCAGAGGACATGTCCATGCCTCTGACTGATCCTGTTTACCAGGAATGATCTCCTAGTCTGATGGAGGTATAGGTAGGTTTCCCGTTTTCATAGGATTAGGGTAGTTTCTTTAGTCTGGCTGAAGACGTTAAACTTAGCGCTCCTGGAGAGGCAACCCAGCTTTTGATTTCATGATTAGTTAATTCAATGTTTGTGGGTAACATTGCTGCAAACCCTCACGAGACTACAACTCGTCCACTAGGGGCAACCTAGGGGTTTAAAGGCTTATTGCATACGCTAAATGCAATCGAGAGCACCTGCGAAAGTGGTATAGGTAAGATTTTATTTTTGTTATGCTTTCTCTCTTGGGCTGACTTGTTTTCATGTTGATACCTTTATGGAAAAGCCCCTTGATTCTTTCGTCCAGGTACTATCTCCCCATCACTTCTCATTTACTTTCGTTGTCCCATGTGCATTGCATGCTTACATCTTTTACATTGAGGACAATGTAGATTTTAGGTTGGGGGTGGGAGATTAGGTTTCCTAATCAGTGTTTTCTTGGTCTTGAGCAAAAATTGTGAAAATTTTTAAATTTTTCTGGAATTTCTGTGAATTCGAAGTGATTTTAACAGCCATCTAGGGCACTTAGAATTTCAAGATTTGTGGAGTTGGCAACGTATGACTCTTGGATCCAGTATTTGTTAGATTTCACAATAAGTTCAAACTGTTAATCTAGGATTAGAAGTTTTAAACATTGATTGAGTCATGATTCCACAAGACACATCCTGCTTGCACATTAAGGTTCAGTTCAATATTGAAGGATTGACTTGGTGATCAGTAAGCATGAAAGGAACCAACCTGGGGAAATTTGTCCATCATGTTCAATAAGAAGAATGAAAGAAAATGAGAAAACCCAGCTACAAGATAGCTGCCTGCGGAAAGGGTTGGGCGAATGGAATTCACCATGGGTTTGCTCCCCATAGGTGTAGAGTCGATTCCCCATGGTTGTCTTTGAAAAAAAAAAATGCTAGAAAATACAAGATTTCTGGGCGATTGATCTTCACCATAGGTTTGCTCCCTATAGGTGAGGATTTGATTCCTTTCATTGGCATTAATTTTGATAGAGAAATCGAGGGATGGAATATTGATCTATGAGGCAGGTTTTGGTTTAGGTTTGAATTGTTATGGGTTTTCTTATTCATTACCAATGATATCATGAAAGAAAGAAGTAGATCCTAATGTTGATAAGCTGAGATCACACTATACACTCATGGAACTCAATGTGTAGAATTATTCTAGTTAATGGATTAATATTTGAACTTGATTATGAAGTCTACGATGTGCTTACCTCCAGGAGAAATTTATGCCCAACATTCATGAATCTTACATTTCTCATATCTGAATCGTTCTTCAAAAATATCATTTGGTTTCATGGAAATTACCCTGTAAATTCTCAACTTATTTTTTTTTTGCATGTTTTGCTCGGGACTAGCAAAATGCTGGTTGGGGGTTGTGTTGAGGGTCAAATATTGTATATTAGACCCCATTTATCACCGGATTTATGAACATGCCACCGTTTAAAAAGCCTAATTTAATCGTGTTTGTGATGCAAGGTACATTTGCAAGTGTGGGCTACAAAATAGTGCTAAAAGTGTATATTTGATGCTCTGAAATCACCACACCAAGGTACGGACCCCAGGGGATCAAGAATGATGAATTTACATGCCCGGGATCAGAGAAAATCAAGCCGTTCACGTTAAAGAGGCCACACAGTCATCCAGATTGCAAGATCACAAGGTTTCCACCATCCGTTCAGCCTGAAACTTCATACATGGACTGAGGAGCATAAATTAACCGTACACGTCAATTTTCACCCATTGGAGACCTCTAGAAGTGGTCCAACGGACAGATCAGCCCAATAATCTACAATTTGGGACCCACCTAATATTTGGAACTGCGTCAACTTTGGTATTGACGGCTTAAATGATATGGCAAAACGGATGGACGGAGCAGATGTCTCAAAAATATCTCCGTGGGATCCACATGTACTGCACATGTACGGTGTATAAGAACACCGGGTGTGCACCAATCCACTCTACTAGTCGGTCAGCGGCGCTGACCGACTTCTTTTTTAAAAAAATTCGAAAACGGAAACCTCCGTTCTCTGTTTCGCAACCGAACCCATCGGTTCCTGTTGTGGGCCCCACACGTCATCCGGACGGACAATCCAGACCGTTCATTCGTTCTCTAAGGCGGCCACAATCCACGCCTAGGTGGCAGTATTTCAAGAGACAACGTAGATCAGGTTTTGATCGTCCAGACGTCTGATGGACGGCGAACTGAATCAGTCCGTGGGCAGCACCGAAACAGACTCAAAATCGGTCATTCCCGACCGAAATTGCGAGGAGAAACTGATGAACGGGGTGGATTTCTCTTGAAAGGCTGATCATGGACCCCACCACTAGTCCAGCGCGGAATCGAAGTCTGTTCTGCGTCGCGAAAACCGGCCGCTGTGGGCCCCAGTGCGTTCATGATCGCCATCGGATTGATAATCCGAACCGTCCATCGTGTAGACAGCTCGAAATCCTCCCAAGAGACGATAATCCGTTGAAAAAAAATCACTGTAAAGGAGAGTTAGGGGTCTCCGATCTTGTCACGTAAGCCTTCCCTGCGCAATCTCTCCGCACCGACTTCAGTTATACACGGAGTGCGGGAATTCTTCCGCAGGGGAATTCAGTTGCAGACGGCCTTCCCTACAACAGCTACAAAAAGACCAAAGGAAAGGAGCTTTTGAATTATCTTGGGCTGAAGACAGGAGACGGACAGGGAGAGGAAGAGACAGGGAGGAGAAAGAGAATTATTATTATTTTTTCTTTGACTATTTTCTTTGCTGTGAGAGATCTAGCCAACATGGTCGGCTAAACCCCTTAGCTAGGGCTAAGGGGTGAAGCTTGTAGCTTGATGGGTCTACTTCTATGGTTGTATTTCATGATAGGCTGGATTGTTGATTGATTGCAGCTAGAACAAAGGGACTACTTCTGGTTTTTAATGATTCTTTTGTGACTAACATTACATTAGATCTGTGATGGCTTGAGTTTTCCTTTTGCTTAATTCTGATTATGGGGTTAGGAAGCCCTGTTGTTCACCATCGTCTCCTAGGCATGGTTGGATGACGGAACTCTTCCTGACGCTCATACATCATACAGTTCGGTTGTGGATTGGTTGAACTCTGTTGTTGGCTTTGTCTCATAGGCATGGTTTTGTGATGGAATCCATTCTGATTTATAACCATCTGATCTATTAAAACTGCATTAACCAAGGTCCAATCTTGATATCTTTTACCATAGAATTCCCTGATTTCTACAAGTGGATCCCCTGAATCCCTAGTTCCCTTCTCTGAATTCTCTAAATTTAGATCAATATTTCACTATTATTCTTCAAAACACAATTGGTTTAGTTTTCATCTTAGCCTAGTTCCAGATCTGGTTATTTTCAGATAACGTACAGGTTTCAATCCCTGTGGATTCGACCTCGGTCTTACCGAGTTATTACTACATCACAACCCTATACTTGGGGAGTGAACACCATCCTGAAGCAAGACGTGCCGTAGAAATTAAAGGATCCTGGTAGCCCAACCATATCATGTGTAATCGGAAACCATCGAATTGATCACGCACTTCTTGACTTAGGAGCGAGCGTTAATCTGATTCCCTACTCGGTATACAAGCAGTTAGATTTGGGTGAGTTAAAACTCACCCTAACCACACTACAACTTGCCGATCACTCTGTTCATGTACCAAGAGGGATAATTGAAGATGTGTTAGTCCAAGTCGATAGATTTTACTACCCTGTAGATTTTATCATCCTGGACACCGAACCTATCAATAACATGAGCACTCAGATTCCCATCATTCTTGGTCGCCCATTCCTTGCCACGTCAAATGCAATTATCAATTGCAAGAATTGTGTCATGACTATGTCTTTTGGGAATTTGACATTGAAGTCAAACATCTTTTTCAATAACGGCAACAACTCAGAGGATGATGACGATTTCCACGACATTAACATGATTGACTCTTTCGTGGAAGATACGACACCTCTGACCTTATCCTCCGACCCTCTAGAGACGTGTCTGACCCACTCCCATGAGTTTGATGATGATATGATTAGGGAGACGTGTGCCTTGCTGGAAACTGCACCGGTACTTGAAGTTAACCGGTGGAGGCCACAATTTGAAGAATTGCCACAAACTGATGTAGTGCCTCTACCGTCTAACCTCAAGGCACCGAAACTTGACCTAAAACCTTTGCCCTCTGATTTGAAATATGCCTATTTAGGTCAAGATGAGACATACCCGGTGGTGATCTCTGCCCACCTGGAGAAAGAACAGGAGAATATGCTTATATCTACTCTCATTGAGCATAAAGGAGCCTTAGGATGGACAATAGCGGACCTCAAGGGAATCGACCCCTCGATTTATACTCACCGTATATATCTTGAGGATAATGCGAAGACCACTCGGCAACCACAACATAGACTAAATCCAAACATGAAGGAAGTGGTTAAGGCCGAGGTTCTTAAACTATTGGATGTGGGTATCATATACCCTATATCTGATAGTCAATGGGTGAGTCCAACTCAGGTGGTTCCTAAGAAGTCCGGAATCACCATCGTAGCCAATGCTAATAATGAACTCGTGCCAACTAGAGTCACTACTGGTTGGAGAATGTGCATTGACTACAGAAAGTTGAATACCGTCAAAAGGAAGGATCACTTTCCTTTGCCCTTTATTGATCAAATTTTGGAAAAGCTAGTTGGTCATTCCTATTTCTATTTTCTTGACGGGTATTCAGGCTACAATCAGATTGAAATCGCCCCTGAGGACCAGAAAAAAACCACATTTACATGTCCCTACGGCACCTTTGCTTACCAAAGGATGCCATTTGGACTATGTAATGCCTCTGCCACCTTTCAGTGATGTATACTGAATATCTTTTCTGATATGGTGGGACAATATCTAGAGGTCTTCATGGACGATTTCTCTGTCTATGGTTCATCTTTCAGCGAGTGCTTGGAAAGTCTTAAATGAGTGGTGAAAAGATGTGAAGAAAAGAACTTGATACTTAATTGGGAGAAGTGTCATTTCATGGTTCATAAGGGAATTGTCCTTGGACATATCATCTCGTCCAAAGGAATCGATGTGGATAAGGCAAAAATTGATCTTATCTCTAACCTACCTCCACCCAAGAACATACGGGACGTGCAATCCTTCTTAGGACACGCTGGGTTCTACAGAAGATTCATAAAGGACTTTAGTCTCATCTCTCGTCCTCTATGTAATCTACTTCAAAAGGATGCACCATACGAGTGGACTGAACCATGTCAGAAAGCTCTCACTAAGCTTAAGGGCATATTGACTAGTGCACCCATCATACAGCCACCTGACTGGAGCATTCCTTTTGAACTTATGTGCGACGCGTCTGATTATGCTCTTGGGGCAGTTCTAGGCCAGAGAAAAGATAAGAAACCCTACGTTATTCATTACGCAAGTAAAACTCTAAATCCTGCCCAAGTGAACTACTCGACTACGGAAAAGGAACTCTTAGCCGTAGTGTTCACCTTGGACAAATTTAGGTCCTACTTGATCGGATCTAAGATCATTATTTACACTGATCACGCGGCGCTCAAGTATCTTCTATCTAAGAATGATGCTAAGCCTCGCCTTATACGATGGATCCTCCTACTCCAGGAACTTGACCTATAAATAAAAGATAAGAAGGGAGTAGAAAACGTAGTGGTTGACCATCTTTCTCGCCTTAATCCCACTGATTCCCTTGAGACAACACACATCAATGACATGTTCCCTGATGAACAGTTGTTTAGAGTCTCCCATTCTCCTTGGTTCGTTGACATCGCTAATTATCTTGCCACAGGTTCCACACCGACACATTGGACTGCGCAAAATAAGAAGAAATTTTTCACCGAGGTGCGTAACTTCTTCTGGGATGATCCATACTTGTTTAAATATTACCCAGACCAAATCTTGAGGAGATGTGTCCCAGACGATGAGCATCAGAGTGTCATTTCCTTCTGTCACTCACAGGCCTGTGGTGGTCACTTTTCTGGAAAAAAAAAAAAAAAAACCACGGCCAAGATTCTGCAGTGTGGCTTCTATTGGCCTACTATGTTCAGGGACACTCATGAGTTTTGCAAAGCTTGTGAGCATTGTCAGAAATTGGGAGTATTGTCCCGTCGAAATATGATGCCCTTGAATCCCATTCTTATCATCGAGGCATTTGATTGTTGGGGCATCGATTTCATGGGACCATTCTCCCAATCTTTTGGAAATCTATATATTTTGCTCGCTGTAGACTACGTCACTAAATGGGTCGAAGCAATTCCGTGTCGGAATAATGACCATCGTACGGTCATTAAATTCCTAAAAGAGAACATCCTTTCCCGATTCAGAACGCCTCGAGCTATCATTAGTGATGGGGGCTCACACTTTTGTAATAGACCATTTGAGAATTTAATGAAGAAATACGGTATCTCTCATAAAGTGAGCACCCCATACCACCCACAGACAAGTGGGCAAGTTGAGATTTCCAATAGGAAGATCAAACACATTTTAGAGAAAATGGTTAACTCTAATCGTAAGGACTGGTCAATCCGATTGACCGATGCCTTATGGGCTTACCATACTGCTTTTAAAACCCCTATTAGAATATCTCCCTTTAGACTCATCTATGGGAAGGCTTGCCACTTGCCTGTGGAGTTGAAACATAGAGCCTACTAGGCGATCAAAAATCTGAATTTCAATCTGAACAACGCTGGCTCGCTACGCAAACTTCAATTAAATGAACTTGAAGAAATCCGGAACGACGCGTACGAGAACTCGAGAATTTATAAGGACAGGATGAAGGCATTTCATGACCAACATATTCTACGAAAATCATTCACACCAGGTCAGAAAGTCCTTTTATATAATTCTCGATTACATCTCTTTCCGGGTAAACTTCGATCTCGTTGGACCGGCCCTTACATTGTTGTTACTGCTTATCCTCATGGGGCCGTTGAAATAAGAGATCCCGACAATGGCAAGGAATTTAAAGTAAATGGACATCGATTAAAACCATTTGTCGAGAAATTTGATTCAGAAGACATGTCCATGCCTCTGACTGCTCCTGTTTACCAGGATTGATCTCCTAGTCTGATGGAGGTATAGGTAGGTTTATCGCTTTCATAGGACTAGGGTATTTTCTTTATTTGTCTGGCTGAAGACGGTAAGCTTAGCGCTTCTGGGAGGCAACCCAGCTTTTCAATTCATTTCATTTTCCTAGTTAGTTAGTTCAATGTTTGTGGGTAACATTGCTGCAAACCCTCACGAGACTATAACTCGTCCACTAGGGGCAACCTAGGGGTTTAAAGGCTTGTTGCATATGCTAAATGCAATCGAGAGTACCTGCGAAAGTGGTATAGGTAGGATTTTATCTTTTGTTATTTTTGTTTTGCTTTCTCTCTCGTGCTAACCGGCTTCCATGCTGCTATCTCTTGAAAAGTCTCTCTAAATTCATCATCCAGGTACTATCTTCCCATCACTTCACATTTACTTTCACTATCCCATGTGCATTACATGCTCATATCTTTTACATTGAGGACAATGTAGATTTTAGGGTGGGGGTGGGAGATTAGGTTTCCTAATTAGTGTTTTCTTGGTCCTAAGCAAAAATTGTGAAAATTTTTAAAATTTTTCTGGAAATTCGTGTGAATTTGAAGTGATTTTGATAGCCATCTTAGATTTAGAATTACAAGATACGTGATGTTGGTAATTTATGACTCTTGCGTTCAACTATTCGTTAGATTTCACAGTTAGGTTTGAATTATTAATCCATAATTAGAAGCTGTAAACATTGATTGAGTCATGATTTCACATGTCACATCTCACTTTCACATTAAGGTTTCAGTTTGATATTGAAGGGTTAACTTGGTAATCACTAGGCATGTAAGGAACCAGCCCAGAAAATTTGTCTGTCATGATCAATTGAAGAAAAAGAAAATACCTAGCTTAAAATTAAAAATTAAAAATTTTTTTAAAAAAAATAAATAAATAAATAAATACCTTTGGAAATGGTTGGGCGAATAATCTTCACCATATGTTTGCTCCCTATAGGTGTGGATTTAATTCTCCGTGGATGATATGTGAAAAAGGTTTAGGTATATGGTCTTCACCATAGGTTTGCTCCCTATAGGTGAGGATTGGATTCCCCTTCTTGGCGTTACTTTTAATGAAAAAAAAAATCAAAGGCTGAAAGAAAAAGAATGATCTATGCAGGACGTTTTAGTTTAGGTTTTGGGTGTCCTAAATGTTCTTGCTGGTTACCAATGATATCCTGAAATAACGAATTAAATCTTAAAGTTGACAAGCCGAGATTACACTATACACCCATGGAACTCAATGTTTAGAATTATTCTAGTTAATGGATTAATATTTGAATTTGATTATGAAGTTACCGTGAACTTGATTCCAAGAGAAAGTAATACCTAACATTCATGAATCTTAGAAGTCTAGTATTTGAATTATTTTTCGAAATATCACTCGAATTTATAGAAATTGTCTTGTAAGTCTCTATTTATTTTTCGCATACTTTGCTCAGGACTAGTAAAATACTGGTTGGGGGTTGTGTTGAGGGTCAAATATTATATATTAGATCCCATTTATTACCTGGATTTACGGGCATGATACTGTTTAACGCCCGGTTTTAACTGTGTTTGTGTTGCAGGGTATAGTTGAGAGTATGGACTACAAAAAGGTACTAAAAGCATGGATTTAACAATCTGACTACACCAAGGCAAGGGACGAACTCCAGAGGACCAAGATTGACGTCCGAGATCCGAGAAAATCGAGAAACTAAAGCTCAAGTGGCCTGAAAGTCAGCAAGAATGCAAGATCACAGGGTTCCCACCCTCCGTTCAGCTCGAGACTTCATACATGGGATGTGAACCATAAATTGACCATACATGTTAAATTCCAGCCATTGAAGATCTCAAAAAGTGGGCCAACGAACAGATCAGCCCATTAATCTTCAGTTTGGGGCCCACCTGATCATTGGATATGCTCCAGTTTTGGATTTAACGTCTTAAAGTAAATGAGGAAAGGAATAGTCGGAGCGGATTTCTTATATACATCAAGGTGGGATCCACCTTACATGGTGCATGTGCACAGTACATGTGCACTGGATGAACACTGCACCTAAGGAATCAGTCAACAGTGGCTTGGACCGACCCTTCTTAAAAGGAATTTGATTTCCTGTTTTGCCGCCTGCGGAAGTGGAAACAGGGACTCACTGTCGGACTCTAGTGGGCCACGATCGCAATACAGACAAGAGATCTGACCCGTCTACTCGATTCACTTAAGGATTATGACCAAGATCTTATTGATCTTGATCTAAAACATACTAGACAACGACTGTAAAATTCTCTTAACGGCAGAACAGTTGCTACAAGATCAAACAGGTAGGCCGCATCAAAAGAAATCCAAAACCATCCGTATGCAACCGGTTTTTTTGAGGTAACTTCAATGGACGGAGTGGATTTACCTTCCGACCTCAATCAGGGACCCCACCGACGGCCAGCACAAGGAGCGCCAGCCCTGTTACGCAGTCCGTTGGAACCGAACGATCAGGATCGTTTCTGGCCCACCATTCAACGATCGGATGGCCGATCTGAACCGTCCATCGTGTAGTCCGGATCGAAACATCCCAGGAGACGTTGTCTCTTTGGAAAGAAGGCAAGGGAAGAGAGGAATGCGACGCTGTTGAGATACGTAGCTATGTAGCTTTCCGCGAAACCGAAAACTCCTTCCGATTTCTGGAACTCTTCTGCTGCGTAAACCCATACATGAAACCGCCTCTTCTTCAATCGAGGGCTCTCCACCGATGCTGCTGTCTATAAGAGAGAGAGAGGGAACGGGGAGAGAGAAATCATCTACGGCTGTGGGGGAGCAAGGAGAGAGAAAAAAAAAAGGGCAGAGATAGTTCTAGCTTTTCTTCTTCTTCTTTAGTTTCTTTTGTTCATTAATTTTTCCAGATATTATAGCCTCATCATGTCCATGAGTGGCTGAACCTCTTAGTTAGGGCTAAGAGGTGAAGCTTGTAGCATGATGGGAGACTCTTTGCTTGTCCTTTTTGTTTAGACTGAATTGATGTTGATTTTAGTTAATTAAGGGAATGTTTATAGTTTTTAATGGTCTGTTGTGACTAAAATTACAATGGGTCTGCGATAGCTTTGAGCATATTCCTTTCCTCTTATGTTTATGACGTCAAGAAGCCCTATTGTTCACCATCGTCTCCTGGGCATGGTCGGATGTCGGTACCCTTCCTAACCTGCATACATTGATTGATTGGTAATTAGTTTAATTTTGTTGTTTACTTTGTCTCCTGGGCATGGTTTGGTGATGGAATCCATTCTAATTCATACACCTTTCATCTCTTGAAAACTATATCAAAGAAAGTTCAGTTTGATTTTCATGGTTACACCCTTCAATTGGATGAAGATGGACTCTAAGTCCAGTTGAGTTCTAGAAGCAGGCATAAGATCTCCCTGATCTCTACAAGTGGATCCTCTGAATCCCTAGTTTCTTATTTCTGAATTTCTTAAGTTTTAGATTAATATTTCACAATTATTCCTCAAATTACAACTCAATTTAGATTTCATCTCATCCTAGTTCTAGTTCTAGTTAGTTTCAGAAAGCGTACAAGTATCAGTCCCTTGGGATTCGACCTCGATCTTACCGAGTTTATCACTACATCACAACCCTGCACTTGGGGAGTGAACAGTGGACCCTAGTAATCACCTTGGTTGTGCAAAACAAGGAACTGTCGAAGCGAACAACGTTTCTAGACATCCAAATTTCCCAAAAGATGAGAGGGGGGTGAGGCCTCTCAAGATATGCAGACGGTCAGATGGGGCAGTTGCCACCCACCACCTGGCTACTCTGCCAAAGCTGTGTCTTGGGCCAAAGAAGGAATGTTGAAAAGGGGCTAGAAATGATCCCACACCTTCTTAATTGTGTCGCCCGAGGAGAAGACATGGTCGATTGTTTCCGCTTGGGGTGGAAATGGAGGAGGACAGCAGTCACATTTGGATCGAAATTGTATTTCTTGATTAATATTGTTATTTAATATTGTCTTATGATGTATCATCATGTAACATCCCAGATTTTTCTTAACTTGGCGATGGATGTCCTTGGACGTAGAATTGCCCTATGACCTTATCCTATCATAATTAGGGTGTAGTTTAGTTAAGTATTAAACTAAAGAAGTGACGAAATTAGCTTGAACCACTTTCTATACAAACTACATGACCTAAACCCACCAAAATCACTAACCCAACATTACTTAAAAACCTAGGAGCAATCGCAAAACCCAGTTGCTCTCGGGAGCATATTAAAACTCCGTATCGGACTTGGACCGCACGTCGAAAGTTCGATGACGACGAAACTATATGGTTATGACTGCCTTATTGGGCTTGACATGCATCGCTGGAATCGAGCCCAAATAGTGTCCAGAAACGTACAACTTGAGCTCAAAGCAGAAGTGTGTGAGAAATGCGAATATCTTTAGAAAACAAACTCAGATTTAAGAAAATGGGGTCATTCACTTGCAGGGCCAAATTTAAGGTTTCAGACCAACAGTTTCTGACCAAACTTCACCCTCAGATCAGGGAAATTTTCCTACACAGGTCAGTGTACTTGTGGCCCTGATCGAATCCCGACGACCGTTGAACTGAGACAGGTTCTTCACGGTCGATCTGCAAATCCGATCCGACCAAAAACCGCATCCTAACGTAGATCCAATGGCAAGTAACTTATCCTGGGGCGTGTGGGCGAAATGGACCTCCGGATGGACTCCGTAGGGCCGAAACGGACGACTTTTGGTTAGTACCTAAGTATACTATGGCCCTGGGGCCATTGATATCAAACTTAAGCCTATTTAAAGGCCTTAACCCACCTCATTTCCACCTCATACGATTTTGCTCAAACCCTAAGAGAGAGAAGAGAAGAAAAGGAGAGAAAAGAGTAAGGAAGAAGGGAGATTTTTAGAGAATCTTGCTGGGATTCTCTCCCCGCTGCCCCATACACCGTTTCACCTCTCTATTACGTTATATGAATCATCTCGACGACGATTGAGGTGAGTAAACCCTAACCCTAATCTGTCTTAGGTATCCAAATAGGTAGATCAGCGAAATAGCTAACTTTTTTAGTGATTCAAGTGGCAGTTGTGTCGTAGACAAAGGCATAGTGTACGGATCAAGTTCGTAATCGACGTACCGACGGAAGGTGCGGACTATAAACGCTTAGGTTATAGTTTTCAAGGCTTTCAATGTCAGTAATGATTTATGACTAACTTGATTGCTATCACATGTATTTAGATAGGGTGCCCTCCGTGTATTACACACACACACACACATATATATATATATATATATATATATATATATATATATATATATATATATATATATATATATATATATTATGCATTCTATATGATCATTGTATGAGTGGCAACTCCCTTGTGAAAGGATTTGTCCTAATGTCTATTGAAACTAATATATTACACGTATGTGTAATATGTAGTCTAAGTGTTTGATAAAATGCATGTATGAGTAATTGTTTGATGCTTTGTATTTACGAGGGTTGTTGAGATAGGATTCTCAACTACCTTAGTTATATGTATATTTTTCTTCATGTAGCTTTAATTTCAATTGCATATTTTGTGTAGTCAGTGTATATGTAGAATGTCATGTTATATGTGTTGAATAATATGCTCAAATGATATGATGTTGGAATTAGTTGTTAAATGCAGTATGATTATCATGTATGCTTACTTCTCGCATTTGACTGTGATTGGGTCTACGACGTAGTCCAGGAAATCGGTAACAATTCATGTTTGAGTGGCCGAGCTAGTCTCACCACATTTGATGCATTCGGTGAATCCGAGTCGTACGATGATGGTCGGTAGTGGTTAGCGCTCCATGTCGATTAATTCATCGTACGCTTGTACCAGTCGAACTTGTCCAATAAACCAATTGTCTTATTGTGTGTTTACCATGTATGGACGTTACTGCTTGAACCTAAGGTACTCCTTACCAATGTAAAGACCCATTTAACCTTGATACCAAGATCCACTAAGACTCATGAGCCAGGCATGGTGGTATGGGACATCGTGATCGAGCTATCGGCCTACGCTGGGGCAACGAGCCTCCCCGTAGTGACCAATGAGTAACCCAAACTCGTGAGCCGAATACAGTGGTATGGGACAGTGTATTCGAGTTATTGGCCTACACTGGTACAGCCTGGCTGTGGTCCCCAGCCTGGTTGGTGACGAGCCTACGAAAGTAGACTGCCAGTTGGTAGGGCGTTGGTGGAGTGACTTCGAGTATGAAATAGGCCTACTCCAGCGCAGCTTGGCTGTGGTCCCCAGGCGGGTTAGTAACGAGCCTTCGAAAATAGACTACCAGTTGGTAGGGCGTTGGTGGGTGACCTTGAGTATGAATTAAGCTTACGCTGAGGTGACGAGCCTCCCGTAGCAACCTACAGTATAAATTCGCTAACTTGCCTATCGTATGTGATTTACTAGGATTGACGACCCTAGATGGATCATTGTTTGGGTAAAGGATATAAAAGGGGGGTACCTTAGCTTCCCAAACCTGTTGTATGAATGAGTCTAATTAAGAACTTGGCTAATCACGCACATGCACCACATTTGCATGTGCCTTTAGCGTTGGAGTTGAGCGTAGTGGGAGTGTTGCATGCCGCGATCGTGAGATGATGTCGCAGAGGGAGTGCAGGCGAGGACATACATCATTATTGCATATCATCCTTGCATTAACAAGAGTACTTAGGACATAAGTGTCGTACTGCTTTATCATTACTGCTTGACTGAATTGATAACATGTTAACCTTTACTTTATAGCTCCATTAAGTTGATCACTCACTCCCATGTTCTGGGATGGTGTTTTAAACCATCAACCAGACTCTGTTTTAGCTGTAGATGAGGGAAATGCTTACGAGGCAGAGCCGGACTTTTATGATGACGAGGAGTTCTCCTACCTGCAACTCTCTGGGGGATCTATGTAGACCTGGAGTTGCGTCACCGGGGCTACAGGGACATGAATTAGAGGACATTACACTTCATCATTTTATTTATTTTGAAACTATACATGTAATTATTTAACCTAGCGACATGTTGATACTCTGGAGACTTACCACTTATATGTTTTATATATCTATCACAGTCTTCCGCTTGCGTAATCTAATTGTCTCTGGAGTATGATATGACGACGTAGTGTAATCACATTCATGTTTAATGTGCTAATACAGACAACATTTAATCATCATTATCTATGTTGCATAAGTGATGTGCTGGAACTCGGGAGCCGAGCTTCTGCTCGACCCCCCGATTTTTAGGGCGTTACACATCATTCAATAAATATGTTACTATTGTGTAATCAATAAAGGTCGAGATTATCATCCATTAAGGATCAAGATTATCATCCACCAAGGATCAAGGTTAACGAACTATTCACTAAGGGTCAAAGTTATCATCAACTAAATATCGAAATTATTATCCATTAAAGATCAATGTTAAAAAACTATTCACTAAGGGTCTTAGCCATAATTCTAAGGTTATAAGCTTGGTGGTATTTATGCAATACCTGCAATTTCATAAACGTGTGGAAGTGAAAAAGTGTGTCCATGGCCGAAGCTCTCTCTCTCTCTCTCTCTCTCTCTCTCTCTCTCTCTCTCTCTCTCTCTCTCTCTCTCTCTCTCTCAAAGATGCCAAAGGTAGTGCACATCTAAGCTCTCTAAGTATAGAATGTCTCTCCCTTTGAGATAGGATCTTATATGAGGGGGGTCTAGGGTTTTAAGTGATGCACTAGTTATAGCGCTCCTTCACCTTAGAGACATTTGTGTACCCTACTATAAATGATATTTATTTATTTTCCTAATCCATGCACCCCCAACCATCTAAATCCCTCCACTATCATTGGTCCTCATTTATGGGTAATTCTCATGCCATCCCAAGGTATAGATCAAACATATCTTAGTCATTAAATGTCCATCAAACATGATCTAAAAATTAACATTTAAAAATAAAATTTAATATTTGTAAAACCATGATTAACCAATTGGAGGCCTCGGAGGTGTCTGTTGGCTTTTTAAACACTTGAAGGATAATCTAAACCTTAATATCAAACAATAAATTTCATGTCCTACGTAAACCAAATGAATCTCATATTAGATTGTATATACTTTGAGGCTCTTGATAAGGACACCCAGCTACACCTACTTTCAATAGACATTCAATAGTCTCGTAAGGAGAGCCAAAGCATGATCAATGAAGCCCTCTTAATTCACAAATCCACAAGTCATGAGGATTTTGATAGAACTAGTGGAACCACAAGCATATTTAACTCTAGACATAATCCCAACCTTGATACTTGCAAGTGATCCTTCCAATATAAGTGGCTAAAGGCCCTAATTAAGAAATCATCCATGTCGCACTTACCCACTCATGTGGGGTAACGATGAAGGTAAATTGACATCAAATTGGCCTTGATGGATGGAGACTGTCCATCCTAACACCAAGCCAATCCATTCACATGAGATATCCATTTAATTATATTACAAGTATGCTTAGGAACCTATATGGTGATGGCAAGGCAATGAGATCCATAGACCATAACTCTCCGTTGACTTCCAAGTCATTCTATCCAATCTCAGGTGCCTAAAAATAACTGAGATATTCCTTTCAAAGCCACATTAATCATGTTTCATAGGAATTAATTTAGTAAATGCATCATACCATTTTTTTTTAAAGGCCCAATAACATTGGTTTTTCAAGGCAGGACCCAGCAATTGGCTTGACACCATTTTAGCAGTGTATGATTGCCCTCCACCTCTTGTTCAAGTTGGAAGTTGAGTTGCATGGTCATGATAGCCTATTCTGTTGTCTTAAAGAACATCTTACCTCTGCACAAGCCTACATGAAACTTCAAGCTGATAATCATTGTATATATGCATAGGGAATTTGTTGTGGGCGATTGGGTATTTCTTCATTTACAGCCCTACTGACAAACTTTGATGGACATTAGTGTTAACATGAATCTTGCACCAAAATTCTAAGGGCATTATCTAGTAGTGCAACACGTTGGCTTTATTGCTTACAAATTCAATTTACCTCCTTCTCACATACATCTTTTTTCCTGTATCTTAACTTTTGAAAAACATCGGTGCTTTTGTTCATCTTAAGATAAGCCACCGCCTTTTACAAAGGAGATATTAGAAAATAATCTATTGGATACACCGAAAATAGAAAAATAAAATAAATATGAATTTCATTTCACAAGGTTGAATCATGTAAAAAAATATGTTGTCCTTAAAGCGTGATTCGCCCCCTTATTAATTGTTGATGGGCTACATGCGAATTGCTTCCAGGATAAGACAAGCTTGTTTGGATCCGGCTTGCAGCAATCACAATGGGTCCACTTTGGAACAGTTTAACGCAGTAGATCTGTTCTGGCAGAATCAGATAGTGAAAATGTTCACAGTATTCTAAAAAGGAGATTTAGAGTATCTGATGGGAGAGATGGTGTTGAGATGATTGATTTTGGACCGGAAAAGTCTAGTTTATATAGGCACCAGGTAGAAGACCATTGCTAGGTGGCTATCAATGGTTCAGCATGTTTAAAAAACGTTTCTGACTGTTGACCATTAAATCCAGCCGTTTCCGGTCGTCAGATCACAAAATCTGACCATTGGATCATGATGGCCCATCCGTTTTCGGACCGTTGTAGCTTTCAAGGCAGCTAGCCGTTTTAAGAAACTGTTGAACGTTTATGATGAAAGTGTGCCAACTAGCGCCACTTCAACCACACTGCCCACGACCGTGCCCATGCGTGTGTTCCAGTGAAACACGCAACCTGAGCATCTCCATCTCCAAAACATCCAAGTAAGAATACTACCCACAGATCCACATATAAATCGCAAAAACTTTTCTACCATTTCCGATGTGGAACTAAAAGCACACACCGCACTTTTTAATTTGAAATTCCCGAAAATCGTTTTGGCAGTAAAATTCCAAAATTTTGAAATTTTGAATATTTTCAAAACAATCACAAATTTCAACGGGAGAGTTTTGGACCGTCGGATGGTTAAAAAAGAATAAACATACGGTTACAGAATTGTCAGTGAAGTGGAATGGTATACTGACAGAAGATACAACCTGGGAGATATAGCTTAACCTCCAACATCAATTTCCATTCTTCACGCAACAGGGGCATTGCAATGCTTCAATAGGAGCAATGCCACGTCCCAAGCATTTCATCCAAGTGTCATATGTCCAAAGGCCAACATCGTCCATGCCCCACTAATAATAGCTGTTAGTAGCTATTATCTTTATGGATTTTAAGGTGATTAATTTGAATTCCTAAAAGTAAGGAAATGGTTAGCTGGCAGTGATTTGAATTCTTAAGAAGTTAGGATATAGTTAGCCAGTTGTGGTCAAACATGCATCCTCTATTGGCAGGATGAGAATGCTAGTAGCAAGGTTATTTTCATCTTTGGCAATCTAAGAAATAATAAGGAAGAAGTACTTTCTCATTCACATACCTAATCTCAAGAGGACGCCGGTCCCCTCTCAAATCGTGGGCCACCAACCCAGTGATAGGATTCAGACTCCATCAGTCGTATCAGGACATTTCTGTACTCTATTGGCCACACACCCATCTGATTTGTGTACAAAACCAGAAACCCTTTCACTCTCAAATTGGAAAGCGGATTGGCTGGTGTACGACACACCACCCATGTGGCTAGTGTGTTGACGTCACTAAGTCATGTGCGTCTCATCATGATGTATGAGTTATATTCAAACCGTCTCGTCCACTTGGTTAGATGATTGAAAGGCTTAAGCTAAAAATAAAATAGATCCAAAAATCAAGTGGACCACACTTTAAAAAGCAGTGGGGGATTGAACGCTTGCCATTGAAACCCTTTTGGGGGTCACAAAAATTTTGGATCAATATGATATTTGTTTTTTCTCTTCATCCAAGTCTGTGTGACCTTATCAACAGATTGGATGGAAAGTAAACGTTATGATGGGGCCATGCTTTAACGGTGAGATTCATTGTCCCATTTCTATTTGTGGTGTGGTCCACTTGAGCCTTGGAAATTATTCATTTTTGGGATCAATTTGTAAAATAATCTTTCCAAATGGATGAACGGTGTAGATATGATAATTAAAAACAACATTTTAGAGTCCATGTAACTTTGATCTCATTTAAACCGTTCCTACATCCTAGAGCTCGTGGAACGTTACCGCTTGTCTTCGCAGGACACGTACCCGCATCAGATAGGTTGATGGTGTGTGGTACACCAGCCATTCCGCTTCCAGCGAAGACGAGCTGAGCTCGGGGCTTTACAAACGGTTTAAAGTATATCAAAATTACATAAGCCTATAATGATGTATTTATTATATCCACTAGGCATGATCATTTTGGAACATGAGCTCAAAAATTATTTATAACTAAAGCTCATGTGAACTACACCATAAATAAAAGTGGGACAGTGATTTTCACCATAAAAACATTTATAGGGCCTACTATAACATTCATTTTCCATTCAATCGATCCATAAGGTCACACGGACCTGAATGAAGAGGAAAAACAATTATCTGATTGATCCAAAACTTCAGTAAACCCAAAAGGGTTTCAACGGTAGATGTTAAATACCCACTGCTTTTTACAGTGTAGTCTTTGGATTTTTACACTCCCCAAATAAACATACTGTTTGGATATAACACATACCAAATAGTGAGACCTACAGAATTTGGTGACATCAATACACTAGCCAGAGGGTGGTGTGTGGTACACCAGCCAATCCGCTTCCCTCATATTGTAGCCGGCTAAGGATTCCGAGTCCACATGCCTGTCAGGGCATTTTTGTAGTGTGCTGGCCAGTACATCCATCGCATTTGTGCTCAAAACCAGGACGCCCTTTCCGTCTCACATTGTGGGGCGGCTAACGCAGCGATAGTATTTTGACTCCGTCACAGGCTTGTCAGGACATTTTGGCCAGTACATCCACCTCATTTGTGGACGCTGATTGCGTCCTACCCCGCCTTCTTTGAGTGTCCACCTTGATGTATGGGTTTTATCCACACCGTTCATTCATTTTTTCGTATCATTTTAAGGTATAATATGGAATATCTAAGGCTCAAGTGGACCACACCACAGGAAGTAGGGGTGATAATGATTCTCACTGTTGAAACTTTTCTAGGCCCACGGTAATTTTTATTTTCCATCCAAACTATTCATAAAGTTACATAGACCTGGATGAAGAGAACATAAATATCGGATTCATCCAAAACTTTTGTGCCCCAGAAGTTTTCAACAATAAGAGTTTAATACCCATTGTGTAGTCCACTTGAGCCTGCCACCCATTCCCAGCTGGAGATGGGCGCAGGTAGGACGCAATCCGCGTCCCTCAGTTGTGGACAAAACCAGGACGCCCTTCCCGTCTCAAATAGTGGGCCAGCTAACCCAGTGATAGGATTCCGACTCCATCACAGGACTTTCGGCACATTTTTGTACTGTACTCGCCTGTACATCCATCTCATTTTGTAAACCAAACTATAGTTCGAAAACCCATAAGCTAGAATCGAGTAATTGATGTTTAACTGGGTCAGATCAACTCAAGACACAAACTCAGAGTTTTTGTTTTGTTTTTTTTTTTTTTTCCCGCTTGTTAGTACGCCTCACTGTCAGTTGACACTTCACTGTTAACCACTTCAAGGTATCTTTCACTCAGTCTACCACTTGAGCTATGGATCAAGGTGTAAACTCAAAGTTTAATATATAATTAAAATATTATTTATAGGGTTCTGCTAATGTCCCTAGCCGTCATCATCGATGATAGTAATGTGTCCAAAAAATTTAACTGACGTAAGATTTCTAATCATGAATCCAAGCCATTCATTCAATAATATCATTGGGAGCAAGCTATGCTGCAAAAATCAAACTAACTTTATGATCCTAGCCCTGTGAATGAGGTTGCATTTGTTCCAACCATCTTTTTATTTTTTAACAAGCCATAGATCACATGATTAGAATTATCAAACGAAAGTGCTCTTTAGAAAATCTAAGAATACAAAGTGAGATCTATCGGATAGATGATTCAAGATAATGACTGAACCTATTTTATTTCTTCGCTCAATATTAATTTTTCATTTTCCATGATACCTATCCAACGCTCAGAATCATCTCATTCACATTATTTTTTGCATCATGGGTTGTCCCAAATTGTATGAAGGAATGGAAGATGACTGAGCATCTTTAAGTGTCACTTAAAAGCTTTGGGTACGATTGCTCACATCCCATTAACGCAGGACAGTTAGCAAAACCCTTATTTTATATTGATAAATATGTAAAAATAACTAGAAATATTATAAAGCATTTCAAAATAAAAGAATGTTCAAATGTAGGAAAGAATGGATGGTCTGAATTGATGATCCAATAAAGCTTCGGGGACAATTGCTAACATGCTAGGAAGGTGCGACGCGGTAGCAAAACCCCTTATATTGATAAATACATAAAATAGTTTGAAATATTACTAAGTACTGTAAAATAAAAAAATTGTTCAATTTTTGTTAGACACATTGGTTAACTACTTGACTTTGTCTACATGAGCCTGTAGGTTCGAGCCCACACTTCGCATTTACTTGTGACTCACCAGGTGACTCAGTTCGAATCGACTTAACTAGAAATCTTGTCAAGTCGAGTTGACTAGTCTGAATTTAAAATCTAGTTAAAGAGTTTTTTTAGAACTATGAACGAAATAGCTTCGTATCAATATATCATTTTCTGCCACATGAATTTTCAAAATCCCATTTTGAAATGACTATGAGTAGGTAGGAAATTTGTGCCCACCAACACACTCTCTTACACAAGAATATGTCACATTATCTTTTCTTTTCTTTTCTTTTTCTTTGGTTTCATCCTTTTTAGTTCAACCAACCCAAATATCTAGACGTCTGACCAGAATAAGCTAATCCACTACTTCTGTTGAAGAAATAAAGTCTTGGTTGGTTCAACAATGCTTCCCATTGGATTTGAGTGCTGAAGTGGACTTTCATCACATTCTTCTACTTATCAGTCCTTTCAAATTTGGTGGACGTGAGCTTGATTCTTAAACCAGGTCACATCAATGGTGGAACATCTGGTCATTGGCCAGGTAGGGTGCTAGTGGGTCAAGTTGATCTGATGACCTGTTGGAGTGGGTCCAGGTTGAAAACGTCGACCTGAGTATTAGATGGTTAGCCATAAAACCTCTTGATCCGGATCTACACGACCTAAGTTGTATGGTATGCAATTTTAAATGGATATGATTTGGACTAATTTCAAATAGACCCGAACCCAAGCTTGGACACCAGATGCACCATGTAAATAATTACCAAGTCTAGGGGAAGTAGGAAATTATATGTATTTACCTAGTCTATTTAGGTAACTGATAGATTACCCACAGAAACTGAGAGATGTGAAACAATAATATATTAGTTAGTGATTATTAATGAGAAATGCTCCAATGCTTTTAAAGAAATAGTTGAATTAGCTCATTTGGACAATCCAACTGATCAATCTAAACTGACGTCCATCTAGCTTAGAACACATTTTATGTACTACCATGCAAAAATTGCACTGATCTGCAGATCCATCCATCCTTGATTTGTCTTTATTTTCTATAGCCATCCTTTTCCCAATGCATGGATGAGATGGTTGTGATTGACTAACAAAAGGGATTCTTTAGAGTCATAAGCAATCCATGATGGTCTCCGACAACAATATGGAAGAATTTTTTACACAATCTTGACCACCTATATTAAAGAATGTGGATCAAATGGTTAATATCTGTTGGATCAGTGTGATGTAGCATGTTGGCATATGAAATCTACATTGTGCCTGACAAAGGTGTACATAAATAGATTTATTAGAGTGTTTACGCGACCCAATTCAACTAGGAGCAATGTAACTTACAGTTCTTTGATAGGATCAAATTATCTTCTTTTTCCTCTCCTCTCTACCACTATCATAGTAAATACCAATTGTATAATCCTCTCTCAACAGCTTAATCTCCTGCAAATCTTTTTGGCTCTCAAGACCGATATTATCATCTTTTCTTTTATCTTCATCATCTTCTTTCTCTCCTTCTCTATGCAGCATTATTTATGTGAAAACCATATCTATATGTTTTTGTTATACCTAAGGAAGACCAGCTAGCCTCAGAGCCAACCAAGACCTAGGCCCATTAAGTAAATGGGTCTTCTTATTTGGACTTGGGCCCAACAATTACCCAACTGGCATAG
The DNA here is from genome assembly GCA_021015155.1 of Magnolia officinalis. NCBI lineage: Eukaryota > Viridiplantae > Streptophyta > Magnoliopsida > Magnoliales > Magnoliaceae > Magnolia > Magnolia officinalis. Next base: position 58,848,356 of record JAJHSJ010000009.1, on the reverse strand, counting down.
GGAGGGATGTGATGAGGTCGATCACCATCTTCCTCAAGGAATAACTACTCTAAATCCACGGAGCTCTTTGGACTCCTCACAAAGCTTCCTCGAATCCACGAGTAGGGTTGTACACGAGCCAAGCTAGCTTGAAAAGCTCGCTCGGCTTGGCTCGATCTAGCTCGACTTGACTCGACTCGAATGATGACTCAAGGCGAGCCAAGCTTTATATGACTCAGCTCGTTTTGAAAACAAGTTAAGTTCAAACATAGGGGATTTTGACTCGACTCGAACCCGACTTGGCTCGAAGCTCGAGCTCGGTTCGACTCGAATATATATTATTATATATATTAATATATATTATATTATATTTAAAATTAAAACATAAACCCTACCTTACCTGTTCGTCCCTCTCGTACCCTTTCCCTTCCTTACTTAATCCATCACGCTCGAGTTCCTCTCTCTCTCTCTCTCTCTCTCTCTCTCTCTCTCTCTCTCTCTCTCTCTCTCTCTTAGCACCAACAACAAGGTACCCTCTATGACTCTATCTAATATTATATATGTGTGTATATTATTAATTAAATATTTAATTTGGGGGTTGGGTCAGTTGGGTCGGGTTGGGGTTTGGGTCAGGTTGGGAGCAAGCTCGACTCGACTCGAGGTAAGCTCGCCTCGACTCGATCCACTAGCTCGCCTTGAGCTCGACTCGACTCGAGGTAAGCTCGCCTCGACTCAATCCACTAGCTCGCCTCGAGCTCGACTCGAAAGTTTTGGCAAACAAGCCAAGCTTCAATAGTAAGCTCGAGGCTGAGCTCGAGCTCAAGCTCGAACTCGAGAAGAGCACGGACAAGCCAAGCCAAGTTTGGCCCACCTCGACTCGACTCAGCTCGATGAATAGCCCTATCCATAAGGGATAAAAGCGGGAATTATTCCTAATAAATTTGAAATAATTTGATTGATGATTTTTAAAAAATGAAATTACGACTCTTTTAATAAGGATCCCAAACCTAGGACAGAAATTTAGACTTATACTCCAACTCGAACACCCTAAAAACATGACTTACTATAAATAGTAAAGTTACTATTTATATACGACCTCAAATCCTACTAGATCTTATGGTTTTTGGCCAAAAATAGTAAGTGTCCAATTTGGCCTAACCATGTCATTCTCCTAATTTTTCTAAGCCCTTTTCATGTTGGGCACAACTGCTACAAATCGAAGGATCAAAATTTATACTCGAATTAAAACTTACTGTTTATAGTAAAAATGAAATTTAACGGCACTTTTGATTGTCAATCTGATGGGATCTAGCAAATTCGGTGTGGGCAACCCGGCACAGTAGAGTAGGTTGTCTTAAGTAGATTCTCCTAGCCCAAAATTATAATATATCGAAAAACTCATCCCAATTTGCGAGATACAACTGATTTAAAGTTCTGACGGTCCGAATCATTTGCCTTCTCTTGTCCATCTTTACCACGAAAGTGTCTGCAACCCACTCCACATCAACGACCCAACTTTTAATGGGTTGAATCTAGGCCAAAATATAAGCTCGATTGTTGAATGGATTGGGTAGAATTAATATACAGTCTCCCTAGTTTCTAAAAGGAAATACTACAATCTTTGAATTCCTATTGGCCCAAGGTATGGACCACCTTAAAGATGATGGGACTCAGAATTTGTTCCCCGAACCATGGAGCTTACAATAAAAAGGGTTCATGGGTTGCACAAGTATGATTAGGTTTGTGAAAGGTGTTAACAAGGTACTACTTAACCTATGCATTTTGGTTTATGGGTTTGTGTTTGGAATAAAGACTTAGCTAGACTTAAGTTTTGGCAAGTTAGAGTCCTGGATAGGGACTTTACCAAACCAGTTTCTAAAACCCCAAACGGGACACCTAGTCGTCTTACAGGTTTTATCCAAACGGTCGGACCCATATTGACCCACAAAGGCATGTGAATCTAGTTAATTTAGATAAATAATAAGCAACTAAAATCAGTAGTGCAATTGTTGGAGTTAGTGTCTTAGAAAATCATCCATGCCCTTATCCACTAGCCACATAAATGTGATTGGGCAGATCTTAGTCGTTGAATGTGGTGACCTTGAGTTCTATATTAGATATGTGATATGCCTTAAATACATTTAGTGTTTCTCTCTTCATTAAGTTTGTTGAAGAGTCTTATAGTCCTTGGGAACTTGAGATTGGACATGACGGTCATTGACCTAGGAGAGTTGTGGGTCATGGATCTCAGCAGCTTGTTAAATCATGACCATCACAGGTGCGTGGGATAAACCTATGGACATCAGTTCATGAGATGTACAATCATCTTGTGTGAGAGAACTGACTTGGTTCAGGATGGACAGTCTTCACCATCGGGAGACAACTTGGTATCAGTTTATGGTTTGCCCTTACCCTACACAAGAGTTTGAGTATGCCGTGAACAAAGGATCTAAGTTTGGACCTTTAGTCACTCACATTGGTGGATCAAGATCAAGTCAACAGTCTGGGGGCCCATTAACTTGGATTGTGATCGTGAGATCAGGACTTGATGATGCATGAAAGATGTTTTGATCCTTAGACTTGAGAACGTGTAAAGATCACGATCTTAACTGGTTAGTTTTGGCTCTTCCTATGAGGTCCATGCAGGAGCCAATAAAGTGATCGTAACAAAGTATTTCTATTAAGAGTCATTGATTCTTGCACAGGTCAACAAGGGATGCACTGGTTTGCCTATGAACATGTTATGACTTTGTTTGAATAGATCAGGGATTCATCGAGTGGTTTTTCCATTGGGTTAAGCACTATGAATATTTTGATCAAAATTTTAAAGGTTTTTAACTATTAAAGTTTTATTTTAACCATTAAAACTGTTTTGAATGCACTTGATGATGACTTGATGGCCCAGATCTGATGGCCCACTTTTGATTATCATGGGATATTATCATTAGTGGATATGTCATGGCAATAATGGGATTGAATCATGAGTATATGCATAGATGATGTGAATTGATGGGGCTTCCTTCACATTAGGTTACAGCATGGAGTACCATACTGAGTACACCCTAGAAACCCTAGCATCTCCTTATTTATATGATCCTATCCTAGTGATAGGTAAAGCTAGCTCTGGATGTCCCATCCCATGAGATGTGTGAGTATGAGAAATTATATGAAAGATTAGAGATTCACTCCATCCTTTTCAATTTTTTTCACGTGTAGTCCACTTGTGTTGATGGTATATGTCTTCCTCGGCACGTACCATACGATTAGACGTTGGGTTAGCTTGATTTTCAGTACTGGAATAGATTAGAAAGAGACTACTTTAGGAGATCGGCATCAACAGATTGGCATTACAGATATCTCTTTTATGCAACATTACATGCATGTATGATCTCCACCATTTACACATATTATTATATTGTAGAAATTTGATGTTATTACAAACGAAAATTCTTGAGATCAGTCATATGATCAAATTGTATTGTACTATATTCCACTACGTTTGTACACTAAGGACCTAACAAAGTGGTATTAGAACGATCCAATTTCATAATAACCGTCAATTTCTATTTTGATTAAAAAAAATTAGCAATTTTTCTAGTAGATGGGAACCGGTCAGATTATTGTCCTTTAAATGAGGATCAAACTGGTTTTCGTTTCACGTCAATTGAATTTCTTGATTGGGAGTTCTGGTCTATTGAAGTTGGCTTTATCAAGTGCGTCCTTTCGAGATCTGATTTTGGACACTTGAGATCACAGTGTTTGTGTGATTTTTTCCTTGATTTTACATGTGATGATTATATATTTATTTCTTTATTGATTCATGTTCTTAGATTGCATAGATGTGGTGTGGATGGGCCATGATGGGAGATCACACACTATGTACATCTCGCATTGTATGTATGAGATATGGGTCATAAACTCTCATATTTTTAGTAAGAGAATTATCTTATATCTTGTAGTGACCATTAGGTTCATCATGATGGGCCTGAATTAGTTAAAAAGGCCATGATAATATGAAATCTTTTATCTTACATTCCACACCATCCATACGAATCTATGGATAATGATAAGTAGACAAGGAAACAAATTATGTTTTTATAAATATTACTAATATGGGGAATGAGATGGACAGAGTGGATTCAGAATAAGAGGCCCCATGTGGGCCCACCGTATAGAAAACATCCTTGCGATTTTTGGGAGGCGCAAAGGGTGTGCATGCGACACCCTTTTTTGTTGGTGTGTAAAGTACCTTAAACTTTTCATTTTCTACCTCTCCTCCTTTCTCTGACTCCCCCTTTTAGTAATTTCTTAATTCTAAGATACCTAATTAGATCCTAATTGAAATAAATTTGTTTTCTAATTTTTATATGCTATAGAATATTCCTTATTATATGAGATTTTGTGGGGCCCACTTATAGAAATAAATCTTATCCACCGGTCCATGTGCATGTGTGCATCTAGGTGTGAGCCCATCCTTTATTGGTGTGGGGGCCCACTTGGGATGTGGGTTTGTGAGATTTTAGGGGTATATGTTTGCTCATATATTGCTTACTCATGAAACTATTCTGGAATGTTTTAGATATCCATCTTATGGCTCACTTTTCACCTATTTTTTAGGTCTTATAAGAAATATAAACCGTTATTTTGAAAACACTCATTAATACCTTCGAAATAAGCTGTCACACGCCCCAAACAGGCATCAGATGGCTGAGATCCAAGGTGACGCCCTCTAACTTGTGGCCCACTTTTAGCAATCTAATGGTTTCCTTTAGAGAATCTAATTTGATAAGAATGTTTTCCCAGATGCCAGCTTCGAAATATGGCATCATTTGCCCCAATCGGATTTCAAATCACGAAGTTATTGGACTAATAAGATCGACTCTCCATTGATCAAGCAATGGCATACATTGGGTGAGCCATATCTCATGATCTAGTGATCAGATTGAAATAAATTATTTTCTGAGTGATGTCTTTAATGTTCTTTTGAGATTAGATGGAACGGATTAGATATTGGGTATATATCTGCTTAGAAAAATCCTGGACCATTCATTATTTAAAGTTCCCTGGAAACAAACTGTTTTGATCAGATCTGTTAGATTTGATTTTGGATTGAGCCTAAATTTAACCTTAGCCCAATTTCGATGTTCTGAAAACATCCGTCGACTCAGATTAATTCATGAAGTACTTGATCATGGAGATTCAGTCAAATCAATCCATGGATCTTGGTTGGACGTTTTGGCTAGTTGATTTATTTAGAATTGATTATCATATGCATGATTGTTTGGATCCCTACTTGATTTGTAATTTGTGACCACACATGTGGCATACGTGGGCCCACACATCCTTGGTGGATGATGGTACCACATGTCCAGTTGTGGTGGTCTTATGGGGCCCTCATTTCAATAAGCCCGCCCATGCGATCATGGGAACCGCTTGTTCAATTAGATTTCTAGTTAATCATCCAATTATAGGCTTGGCCAAAGTTAAGCAGATTGATAGAGTGATGATCTGACCCTAGATACCAAGTCATGTGGTCATTGATCGCCTATATCTCTCTTTTGTGGAGACCTTAGATGTTGGATGATTTTGATTATTTGTGCTTAATCAGACCGTGTCTCACCCACTGGTGGGCCGTTTGAACTCATATTCCACAAGAAAGTGTTATTCCTTGTGAAAAAGTCTTTAGATGTTTAGAATCTTATTTTTGATGATCAGATCTGTCCAGAGTAGAATATAGACCATTGGATCCCTGGTGGATTGATCTCAGCTATTAGAGATTAGATTGGGCTATAACTTGACTGTTAGCTCAAGTTTGATATAGGAGTAGTGGGAGGCCCAATCATGCTCTTCTCTCAAATCAGCTCCTATCTTATATGGATGATGTTCTGTGGGTCATATTAGACCTTATCACGATAATCCCACAGATGTTGATGTGAGTTGTATTATGAGGCTTTACAAACGTCAACGGCACCCTGGTCGCATACATGGATATTTGATCCAATGTGCGAGGGAGGATAACACAGTCCAAACAAACGCGCATTTGATTATGTTACATGCTTGTTGTTTTGAGACTATATTTTTGTTGAGTTCATGTTAGGTGTGTACACACTTTACATGGAATGTCAGTTTTTGGATGGATTCTTGAGGTTTTTGGGTTATGTTACCCCTTGACTGATTGGTGTAGTGATAGTAATCGATTGTGTTGGGGATATGACAAGACAAATTCCATTATGTGCACCTAAAAACATCATATTCCCTGGTACAAGACGCAAGAACACTAAACTCTAACGTTTATGGTCACTAACATAAAAAAGTTATACACGATTTATGATGTTGTTTATTCCGAGAAGATTTTGAAAAACTGGTTCTAAAGCTCAAGTTAGTACTCACCTTAGAAAGAGTATTATATGCCATACATGAACCTTCTTTGTCTAAACTCAACCTAGAGCCTTTATATGAGCCCAAGGTGATCTCTTCCAAGTTTGTAATATGAAAAAAAAAAAAAAAAAAAAAAAAAAAAAAAAAAAAAAAAGAAGAAGAAGAAGAAGAAGATAATTGGGATACTAAAGAAAAGGGAACAACCCTTAAGGGGTTAGACATCAACCTGATAAGAAAGGCAAGGGGAAGGGTAAGGGCATGTATGAGAAGGGATGTTAGCACTGTAGGAAGTCGGGCCTTTTAAGGCAAAGTGACGCGTCTTCTGTAAGCGACTCGCTTGGGAGGATAATGCGGTACGATTTTATCCTCTCACCTTCCATGGATCCCGAGAAATGATACTTGGCATATCATCTGACATACTGTTAAACTACTTGTGCAAAAAGTAAAAAGAAATAAGATGAAAAGTGAAGTAGAGGACGAGTGTGCATTAGCCAGGAGCAAATAGGCATTGTAAGCATAATATAATAGGAGTAAAGTAACGTTTGAGGAGGACTTGTTCTTAGGTCTTCGACCTTAATGATCTACTTGGCTTTATAACTTATTTTATGGACCGTGCATCCATTATATGTAAGGTGGATAATTGATGATCGTTCATCTTATATGTATACATAATTCTCTTCATTAGATCTACTCCACAATTATCATTGTTCTCTTATGAATCATATGGGTATGTGTGATTGATTGTTGATATCTCCACTCTCTAAGTATCCTATGTTAAGGAAATATTAGTATTGAATTTCATCTGGTACTTAAGAAAGATACTATGCAAGCATTACTGGAATTCCACTAAAGGCATATATGCACTTATCAGTATTGTAACCTCATGCGATGCTTGACTAGTTGGACTTCAGGACGAGCACAATATATTGCCAATCAAGTATATTGCACTACCTAGTTTTTCCACCACTCATCAGTTGACTAGTGGTGAGGAGAATTATTGCTCTAGATGCATAACTGGTTGATGCATGATGATTCATGATTTTTGAGATGGCTTCCATGTTTGCCTGATATGCATGTGTTTAATGAATGTATGACATATTTTATCTCATCTAAATGTGAGCACTATGTGACGAGATTATTATATGTATCCTCTGAATCTATATAACTTGTGTATTTTCTACCTTTATGATTGGATCTTAGGTGTTACCCAGATAATTCCAAGCAAGGGCATAACTAAGAAATCTAGACTGTTATGTTTGTTCTTATCTACTCATTGAATTTCCTTCATTAGTCATTATATGCATGTTGTGACTTTAGACAAGTGTCATAGTTAGTTGGAGAAAATGGACACAGTGATGGACTCTTATTTAATGTTGATATGTCCTTGGGGATGGACGTACTTCTCATAATTGTATCTTGGATATCGTGTATATGTTATGTCATTCCTATGGTAGCACTATCAGTTTGGCATGTGACATGTTTGTAGTTCCATGATGATCCTAATGCACGATGTGTATTGTATCTGTTGTATATGAAAATGATCAATTATATATGTCCTTCAGTAAACTATGATTGTCAGATGATCTGATCTCCGATCATAAAGGTAAATGGTACTAAATGTGGATTGCTAATTAACCATGGGAACCTGATGCACCTGCATGTGTATCGAACAGTGGGAGCTACCATTAGAGAGATTAGATGGACTTTATAAATTATCAATATGACTCTTGGTTTTAAGACAAGTGGAAAATTGTTGGAGTTTGCCTTGAAAAACCATTTCTGCCCTTATCTACTAGCTACATGGATGTGATTAGGCGGATCTCGACCATTGATTATAGTGACCACGAGTCCTAGATTAGACATGTGATACACCTTAGATAGATTTAGTGTTACACTCATTCATTTAGTTTGTTGAGGAGTGGTTCCTCTTCTAGTCCTTGGGAACTTGAGATTGGACATGATGGTCATTGATCTAGGAGAGTCGTGGTCCATAGATCTCAATATCCTGTTAGACCATAACCATCACAGGTGTGTGAGATACACCTATGGACATCAATTCATTAGATGTACAATCATTATGTGTTAGCGAACTGACTTGGATCAGGATGGACAGTCTCCACCATCGGGAGCCAACTTAGTATCGGCTTATGTCTTGCCATTACCGTACATAAGAGTGTGAGTGTATCATAAATAAAGGATCTAGGTTCGGACCTTTAGTCACTCATATTCGTGGATCGAGATCAAATCAATAATCTGGGGCCCCATTAACTTGGACTGTGATCGTGAGATAAGGACTTGATGATGGATGAAAGATGGTTTGATCCTTAGACTTGATGACATGTAAACATCATGATTTTGATTGGTCGACTTTGGCTCTTCCTACGAGGTCCATGTAGGGGACAAATAAAGCGGTTGTAGCTGGTTACTTTTAGCAATAGTTGTTGATTCTTTCACGGGCTAATGAGGGATCCACTGGTTTTCCTAGGAACATGTTTATAGCTTTGATCTAGATAGATCAGAGATTCATTAAGTGGTTTTTCCACTGTGCCTAGCGCTCTCAATGTTTTAATCGAATTTTTTTAAAAAAATAACTGTTAAAGTTTTGTTTTAACCGTTAAAACTATTTTGAACGCACATGATGATAACCTGATGGCCAAGATTTGATGTTTCTCTTTTAATTGGCATGGAATATAATCATTAATGGATACGCCATGGCAATAGAGGGATTAGATCATGAGTATATGCATAAATGAGGCGGATTAATGGGCTTCCTTCACAATAGGCTACACCGAAGTCATTAACGTAGTGGAGCACCATACTAGATGAACCCCTGAAACCCTAACGCCTCCTTATTTATATCATCATATCTCGAAGGAGAGATGGAGCTAGTCATATATTACTCAACCCCATGGGACGTGTGAGTGTGAGAAAGTATGTGAGAGAGCGGAGATCCACTCCATCCTCTTCGATTGTCCTCACCTGTGGTATACTTATGTGGATGATATACATCTTCCTCAGCACCCACCAGATGATCAGATGTTAGGCTATCTCGATTCTCTGGTATTTTGATAGATCATGGAGAGGCTCCTTGGTATAGGAGATTGCCATCGACAAATGTAAATAAAAAATGCCCGACAACCCCAAGTGCAGGGTGTAATGTAGTAATAACTCGGTAAATCTGAGGTCAATCCACATAGATTGTATAAACAACAGTTCTCAAACACAAATAGATTTAAGCTAAACTAGAAATAATTTAAAAGAGTTGAATTCTTTGAATAAGGAATCAATAATATGACAAATTAGAGTGGCAAGGATTGACCTCTAATCAATCTACAATGCACGGTTCATTAATTCGATCCAATAACTCAATTGATGTAGAATAATCATTCCCTCCGATTGGGTAATAAAGCAATTAATTTAATATTTCAAAATCCAACAAAGATATGAACTTCAATTGATTGGTTCTCTCATAAAGAACAAAATAGTTGATGGCAATAAATTCAAAGCATCTACTATGCACATAGTCTACGATAGATCAATGAATTTTACAAATCAAAACTTTCCCAAAAGCTAAGCTAAAAAATCTCAGAGAATTCTAAGCATCCAATGTACCTCAAGTCGACAATGGATCAAAGGATTAACTAAATTAAATAGCTTTATTCAAACCAAATCAATTAAATAATTCATCATTCAAACCATAATTCTGAATCAATTAATCTAAAACATCATAAACTAATTAGAAACTTCACCTTTTAACCCTGATTAAGAGATTAGCCAACCATCGTTATGATTGAACTAAACTTAAATAAAAGAAACATGAAAAACAAACTCTAGAACTAAGAAAACGGAAAATTTTGCATAGATCCGCTCTACCCTCGAGCTCGTCTCTCTTTTCTTCGTTTTTAGATCATTTAGAACATATAAAAGGGCTCCTTTAAATAGAAAATTTTGCACTAACCATGAGAAATTGCTTAAGTTCACATCTATTGACATTGTCAATCGAAGTGTTGATCGATCGATTGATTGATGATTGTCAAAAAGTCCAGCAACAAACTTTCTAAATTTGAACTTTGTGTCAATTGATCAAGCTCCCTACTTCGGTCGACCGAAGTTAGTGAAATTTTTCCAGCAAGTAAGCTATAAAAATAAGAGAATTCAAAATGGATCGATCCCAGTCCATCGATTGATCGAAGTGTCCAAAAAGTATCTAGCAAGTTTTCTCCATAATTTTAAATTCTCTCGAGTCTTCTCCCAATTGATTGACATCGATCGAGGATTCCGTGATCGATCAAACCCTGTTGTCAATTGATCAAACTGTCCTATTTTTTTGTAGTTTGAACTTCCTAACTTCCTTGGTTCAAAACTTTGGTTATTCATGGCTCCTTATTTCTAGATCTTGTGTCCTTTAAGCTTCATATCATTTCCATTAGCTTGAATTATTATAAACTATTCTCAATTCATTTGTAACATGAAATACTCTTAATTAGTCAATTTATTAGTGAAATCTATGGGAAAACGGTGCCTAATTGGGGATAAACATGCAAGAATTTAACACCCCCCCACCCCCCAACATTTTTCTAGTTGCGAGCAAAATATGCAAAAATAAAATCAAGATTCAAAGTAAAAATCTTTCAGAAGAATGGTCCATGTGTATTTGATGTTTTCTAAATTATAGAGTTCAAAAGCACAATGTTCTCAAAATAAAGTCCACCTAAATTCCGATGAAATTAATTAAACAATCAATCTGAATTCCAAAGCATCAATCAACGAATAGAAACAAATTTTAAACATTGAATTCTCAGTGTACTCAGTGAATTCTAACTTAACATCAGTAAGGATTTACCTTTCTTTCGTTAAATTAATACTAATAATCACTAGAAGTGGTCAGATCAATTAAATGCAGTGATTCAAAATCTTGCTATTATTCAATAATAATTTTTCTGCTTTTCGATTTTTCATCGATGGCTTTCACACTATTTTTCTTTTGTATTCATTTACTTTTCTTTTTTTCTCTCATTAATAAGTAGTCATTTTCAATGCTCACTATTTTTTTAGCCGGTTATTCAAAAAATTTGTTTCTTTCATTTTTTTTTTTCTTATTTTCCTTTTTACCTCAAAACTCCTATTGAACAAGATAGACAAGGATCTCCAAGCTTAGTTCCTAGCACTTTCAAGCAATCATAATGATAGCAATACAGTATCCAGTTTAAACTTTAATAGTGTAAGTTAGATTGTGAGTTGTGAAATCTACACTCAATCAATGTTTAAAACTTCTACAAGAAAACTAATTAAATGAACTCACTTTTGAAATCCACTAATCAACTAGTTTCTGAGCTTCTATATTAAAATCGCCATGTGCCTTATCATTTTAAAATTCAGAACTTTTCAAATTCATACTTTTACACATAAATCAATTTTTCAAAAAAAAATTAAAATTAAAATTTTACCTGAAGGAAGGCTTAAGATAACAAAATCTTGTTAATTCCATAGGAATCCCACCCCCAACCTAAATTCCATATTGTCTTCAATATTGAAAAAGTCATGCAAAGAAAAATAAACATGAGAGCAATTTAAAGATAAAGAGAAGTGGGTGAGAGAGAGTATATGAGAGATTGAACAATCCAAAGTAGATTTCTCCATCAAACTAAGAGAATCTTCAACATCTTTGAAAACAAAAAATAAATAAATAAAAACAAAAAGAGAAATGAAAGTCAATAGTAAAAGCAAACCTAGCTAACCTACTCTACTAAAAAAAATGGATTTCCATCAAACTAGGAGATCAATCGGTGGGCATGGCCTCTTCTTCCTCTTTAGGTAAGCAGCATAAAAGGTCTCTCAATAGATTTTTCAGCATGACTACCCAAAAGAAGTTGTGTACTTCTGTAAAAATTTAATGTTTATCCAGCGCACTCTAATGATTAGGTATCTCACCTTGGACTAAATAGTTAAAAATTTCATCCAGCCAACGTGATGGGAGACTACTTCTAATTCCTTATCAGGAGGAACGATGTTCTCAATTGTTTCCATATCCCTGAAATCATTCACTTCCACAAACAATGGTAAGGAATTTAAATTAGTAAAAGTGGACTTTTCAAAACATAATCTTTCCCGATTACTTTCAATTTCTAGGGGTAACTTATGGAAGGCATTCACAATGTCTTTATCATTTCATCATCTGAATTCTCAAAGTGAGCCAAACGAATTTATAAAGAGTTGCAACAATTGATTTTTAAGAATTCCTCTATAAGAGTATTAATCAAATTTATCTCATGGATGTCATCATAATCATCCTCCGGTTGTTTACACATATTGAATATGTTCATCTCCAACGTCATATTCCCAAAGGATAATTTCATCACCCCGTTCTACTAATTGATTACAACGTTTGAAAAATCAGGAATAGTCGACTTAGAATTACATGTATGTGAGTGCTTGCGTTTATGACTGGTTGCGTATTTAAGATAATAAAATCTACTAGAGAGTCGAATTTCTCGACTTGGACTAGCACGTCATTAACTACCATCTCGGTATTCAAACTGAGCGAATGGTCAATTGTAGGGTTGTGTGTGTTGTTGGTTTTAATTCATAAAGCCCTAGTTGCTCCTATACCGAGTAGGGTATGAGGTTCACACTCGCCCCTAAGTTTAGTAATGCTTTTTCGATCTAGAAATTTCCAATGATGCATGAGATGTTAGTGCTACCCGGATCTTTGTATTTAGGGAGAGTTTTATTACTTAAGATAGCACTCACTTACTCATTTAAGAATACTTTCTTATGTACATTTTGCTTATGCTTAATTTTACATAAATCTTTTAGAAATTTGGCATTGGAGGGGATTTGTTTAATCGTATACAACAAGAAAATGTTAATCATAACTTATTTAAAAACCTTCAAAATATCTCGAGTGTTGTCTAGAGGTTTTGGTGAGTTAGCCTTTGGAGGAATGGAGCCACAGGCTTACACTCATGCTCCAGCTCCTTATCATGTGGAGAACATTGGGTTCATCATCACCATTAGGTTCTCTGAGTCCATAGGTTTTAACCTTCGTCGAAGTAATCTTATCAATTTTTTTTCCACTTCCAAGAATAGTGATGGACTTAGCTTTCTCAACATGCAAGTTGGGAGGATTAAAATAACTCACTTCAAATTGTCCATTTAGTTTAGGCTGACGTTGGGCCAGAAAGGTCATTTTCTCCCTAACACTTTAGTGTGATTCAATCCTAACAACCGACATTTTAACTTCATTGATAACTTGCATGGTGTTTGATTGAATTGTTTTTGGCCTTGCATAAACGCTTGCGATGTTTCTTCAAGGGTCTTCTTTAGTGGGGGCACATATGGTGTACTAGTAAAGGGCTCTTGGGATATATTATTAGTATTCGTATTAGATCCATTCCTCCAACTAAAGTTTGGATGGTTCCTCCAATTACGAGTGTATGTGTTTGACATGGGTAAACTGAACAGTTGTTGATAAGCGTTCATAGCATTAGCTTGATCATGCAACACCTCTTGGAATGCAAGAATTGTAGAACAATCATGTGTTGAGTGAACATTGCTCACACAAATACCACATACACTTTCAACAGACTTGTTAGCCTTAACCGCTTTCACCTTCCTAAGTTTCATGGTATCGACCTTATGTGTGAGACCAATTATCTTCACATTTACATTGTCTTCCTCTTTTAGAACGTAAATTCATCCCTTCTCTTTGGCTTAAGGTGGTCTGGTATCCCGTGACTGGGCATTCTCAAACAACGTCTCAAAATAATCACATGCCTCATTAGGATCCTTACTCATAAACTCACAATTACACATCATCTCTACAAATTTGCAGATGTTTGAGCTCAATCTATCATCAAAAAAAAAAAAAGTTAATGACTCGCCATGTTTCTTAGCCATGGTGTGGGCAATCGAGTAAGAACTCTTTGAACCACTCCCAACACTGGAAAAATATTTCACAATTTTTGTGAAAATTTCATGATATTTTTTCTCAGTGTTAATTTTATGAACGGGAGAACTTTTTAAAAAATTCTCAGGTTATCTCAACCTATGTCCTAATGGATCTCGACCTCAAGAAGTGAAGCCATAACTTGGCCCTCTCCTTCAAAGAGAATGAAAAAAATTTCAATCTAATCACATCTTCAGATACGATGTTGTAGTGCAAAGTAGCCACAATCTTATTAAATTATTTGAGATGTAAATATTGATTTTCATAATAAGTAAGTGCATGAAACTTCGAAATTAATTGGAACACACCGATTTTAAAGTATATGTTTCCATGTTTACTGAAAAAACCATATAAGAGGGTGTGCTAGCCCTTATAAGTTGTAAGTAATCACTTAGTGTCCTAACTAGTGTTACATTGTTTACCTCGTTCTCATCTTACATTGGCTAATTAAGTTGATTTTGTTGATTTCCAGCCATGTTTTCAGAAATTCAAAAGAATTTAGATGTTTTCTAACACAACGGTGAATGGAGAGTCCTTCAACCAGTCCTCCTTCACTTAGAAGACAAAGCATATTATTACAGACTTACTTAGGTATAAACACACAACAAAACC
>JAJHSJ010000009.1:58782990-58833339 GCA_021015155.1 Magnolia officinalis | reverse complement strand
AACGGTAGAGATGCAGAGAGGGGAGCTTACATGGATTGTCAAGCTTGGAAGTAAAAATAGTTTCCATTTTCGAAATGTGTCACTCGGGTGGAGTGTCTTTGCGCCAAATTCCAGCGCAGCACGTATGCATGCATTTATGTGGGGTCCACTATCATGGATGAATTTAAGAGGCCTATAACTTGAACGGTTCGGATCGTTTAAAGGGGCCCACATGAACCACAGTAGGTTATTTTTGAAGGGGGTGAAAACACAATTCCGCCTTCATGCCAGCCTAATCAGCCAGAACAGTGTGCGTGTTCGTGGGTTTCAATATACAAAAGTATTAGATTTTCGTAGAGCTTGAGAGCCACAACTTATAGACGGTTCAGATCATCCAAACGAGTCCCGATGGTGGGCCACTAACCAACCACAAGACGATGTACGTTTTTTAAATTCGACCGAACAGGAAAAATAAGAGGAAATCCTCCTCTTCGGGTAGCCTCGGTTAAATGTGGTTTGACCGAGTTGGCAGGTCTGGTGCACAGCAGGTGTACCACACCTGGTGTACACGCACATAAGTGTGGGGCTCACAGTGATGTTCTGATGAAATCTACTCCATCCATTCTCCTTAGAGACTCTTATTAGGTCCTCTGACCAAAAACCAGGCATATTCAAAGCTCAGGTAGCCCCATGACTTGATTCAGATAATATTTGTGGATTTGCCTCGATCCGATGGTCAGATTACATCAAAACTTATCATCAACGGTACAAAGGTCTACGGGACTACTTAACTAGAATTTAGTTTGGATTATGGATCAGATGGCCTAATATACACATTTATAATATAAAAACCCTCTTTACATATTTTTAATATCATTTTTATTCTTATTACTATTATCTTTCTCTAAGTTGTTTATGTGGGTCTTATCTTGATCAACACCATTTATTCACTCACTCAGCCCCTATAGGCTTTGATCAGAAAGATTAAATCATTTCAATTGTAAGTGGTCATACTTAGTAATCTCATGGCCAACTAATGATTCCCACTAATCCAATGGTCAAATTTTTCTAGATTTGATCATCACCGATCAGAGGGGTTTTAAAGGCCCAAGGCTATCCACATTGTGATATTATGGGGATTTAAGGTTATAAATCTCATTGTGTTTACTTCCAACTTAATCTTGAAGTTGGTTTAAACTGGTCTTCGCAATTTAAGTCACGCAGATGTAATTTTCTAAGATCCATACTGTCTAGGAGGCTCCATGGGTTTAAATAGTAGACTTGGCCCGAGAGATCGTACACAATACCCACGATCAGATGGCCAGATCCATGGATGAAAATTACTCTCCAAACAATCAACTACGTGTTAGAATAAAGGTGAACGTTCTATTTAGTTAGATTTTTTTTATACTAATCTACGTCTTCATGGTAACTCCCGAGTACTGAAAATATACAGGGTGTTACACCAGCCTCGTCTTTTGAGATGGATCCTCACATTCCAAGAATTCAACTTAAAGATATGTGAGAAGAAAGGAGAAGAGAACGTAGTAATGGACTGTTTGTCTCAACTAGTTCTTTCAGACTCCATCAAGAGTTCACCAACCAAAGATACTTCCTAAAAGGAACAATTATTTGTTGCCTCCCAATCACCTTAGTATGCTGACATATAAAATTATCTTATAATAGGTAAATTACCGATCCATTAGACTTCACAAGAAAAGATTTTTAGTCGAGGTAGGTAGCTTTTTTTGAGACAATTCTTATTTGATTATATATTGCCCAAAACAAATTATTAGGAGATGTGTTCTAAACAATGAACGCTTTAGTGTCATCTCCTTTTATCACTCACAAGCTTGTGTAGGTCATTTTTCGGCAAAGAAAACCACCACTAAGATTCTATAATGTAGTTTTTATTGGCCGATGATGTTTAAAGATACTCATAAGTTTTGCACATCATGTAAGAAATATAAGAAATATGAAGAATGTCACAAAAAAATATGACACCTAAAAATTCGATTCTAATTGTCTAAAATTTTTATTGTTGGGGTATTGATTTCATAAAACCTTTTCCCCCATCTTTTAGATATCTTTATGTAAGGCCCTGAAAATCGGGGGTCGAGAAGGAGCCCAACTCCTGAGCTCCAAAACATCACTTATGCAACATATATGATGATGATTGAATGTTGTTTGTCTTAGTGCATTAATCATGAGTGAGATTATACCAAATCAGTATATCATACTCCAGAGGCAGTTAAAATAGCGCAAGCGGAAGACTGAGAGATGTATATAAGCATATATGGAATGTATAGACCATTGCCTGTCTTTAGAGTATGAATACTTTGTCAGGTCAAATTATTACATGTATATTCCAAAGTGATCAAAATGAATATACAGGTGTGTTCCAAAATTTCAGAATAACTGTGTAGGAGCATCTAGTCAGTATCCTTGTAGTCCCAACAATCAGGTCACGACTCACATGAACCCGCTTGATAACTGCATATAGGAAAACGCCTCCTCATCGTCCTCGAAATCTGGCTCTACCTCGTAGGCATCACCATCACCTGCAACTAAGACAGAGTCTGGTTGGTGTTTAAAATACCGTCCTAGAACGTGGGAGCGAGTAATCAACTCAGTGGAGCTATAAAGCAAAGGTTAACATGTTATCAATTCGGTCACGCAGTAATGATAAAGCAATACAATCAAGCATTCCTAAGTACTCTGGTTAATGCAAGGATGATATGTATTAATGATGTATGCCCTCACCTGCACTCCCTCTTTGAACTTCATCTCACAGTCGCAGCATGCAATCACTTCCTCAGTGCTCAACACCAACGCCAAAGGCACATGCAATGCGATGCATGAGCGTGATTAACAAGTTCTTATTAGTCATTTTCATACAGCAGGATTGAGAAACTAAGGTACCACCCTTATATCATTTTCCAAACAATGATCCATTCTAGGGTCGTCAGTCCTAGTAAATATCATATGATGTTGCGATTCTAGGTCACTACAAAGGGCTTGTCACCTGATCAGTGTAAGCCTAGTTTATACTCTAGTTGTTATGGAAAGGCTCATCGCCTCGACGTAATCTCAGAGTATGCTCAAGGTCACTATAAAGGACTCGTCACCTGATCAGTGTAGGCCGACAGCTCGAATATAGTGTCTCATACCACCGTATTGGGCTCACGAGGCGGTGTCGCTCATTGGTCACTACGGGGAGGCTTGTCGCCCTAGTGTAGGCTGACAGCTTGACCACAGTGTCCCATACCACCATGCCTGGCTCATGAGTCTTAGCGGATCAAGTTACTAAGGTTAAACAGGCTTCACTGGTGAGTTTTGGTACCTTAGATTCAAACAGTAGCGTCCATACATGGTGAACATACATTGGACCAATCAGGTTACTTGACAAGCTCAACTAGTACGAGCGCACGTAGACTTAATTGACATGGAGTGCATAAGCATTCCACGTGGCCTAGCCACTGTCGTCAAGCGACGTACGACTCGGATTCGTCGAATGCATCTGTCGTGGCTGAAACAATTTAGCCACGAGTCATAAATCGTTACCGATTGCCTGGACTACAACGTAGCTCCAAACACACTCCAGATCAATAGCATTCAGATGTAATAGCCAAGACAGCATGTAACAACACAATTAAATATAGATTCCATATCAGCATTTCAACGAACACATAGAATATATGTTAACATACATGAGCATTTATTCACAAATCACATAGTAGTAAATAGATTACATGAAGGAAACTACAACCCTATATAAGGGGATTGAGAATCCTATCTCTACACCCTCCTTAAACATATTACATTAAGCATTTTCTCACTCAGGCATTTTATCAAACACTTAGGCTATACATATTACGTACATGTAATAAGTTAGTTAAAAGCATATATAGTAGTGAATCCTATCACGAAGGAGTTGTCACGCATACAACGACCATACGTTAGTAACCAACAATCATGGCAAGCAAAATTCATAGTTTCATATTCATTCGAATATTCTTACAAACACTTAGACTACACACTATAATATACATGACGTATGTTGGCCATAACATGTATTAGGGAAAATCCTTTTGCCAAGGGGTTGTCGCACATACAACAACCATAAATCCACGACAGATAATCATGTCAAACACAAATCCAAATTCCATACGTATTCAATCATTTCAACTAACACATGGAGTGCACTATACTCAACATGGTTCATATATATTTGTAAAGCGAAGGAATCTTTGCATTTAGCATGTGAAATGGCACCCACATCAGTTATAAATCATTAGCCGACATTGAAAGCCTTGAAAACCATAACCTAAATGTTTATAGTCCGCACCTTTCGCCGGTAAACTCGTAACGAACTCAGTTTAAAACATTAAGTCCTCGTCCATGGCACAACGACAACCTATAACATGAAATAGGTTAGCTATTTCACCCTTTATTCTATCTGAATCCCTAAAACAGATTAGGGTTAGGATTTCTTACCTAAGAATGGGATCGGAATCGCTGGAATAATAATACAGAAGTGGCAGTTAGGTACGTGGAGCAACGGGATTGAATCCCAAGAACGAACTCTTACTCTCTCTCTCTCACTTTCTCTCTCTCGTTCCTTCTCTTTTCTCTCTCTTCTCTCTTTAGGGTTTGCAAATTCATATGTGAAGGGAGTGAAAGGGTTTAAAACCCTTATATAGGCCCACAACTGATGGGAATGGCCCCAAGGTCATGGTATACTTAGGTTATAGCCAAATAGGGGTTGTTTCAGTCCAACGGAGCACTTCTGGTGGCCCCTTTTCTGCGTGTGGTCGGACTTAAGCTCCCTGGCATTGGATCTAGGTTGAGTCAAGTTTTCAGTCCGATCGGATTTACAGATCGACCGCGGCGAACCAGTTTCAGTTCAACGGTCACCGACACTCGATCAGGGCCACAAGTATACTGACATGTGTTGAAATTTTTTCCTAATCCGATGGTGTCATTGGGTCATATTCTGATGGTTTGAAAGCTTAGATTTGGCCCACAAGCGAACAGCCCAAATCACTTAAATCCGAGTTTAATTTCTAAAGATATTTGCGTTTCTCACATACTTCGCTACGGGCTCAAGTTGTGCGCTTCTGGATATCATTAGGATTTGATTTTCGGGATGGTTATCAAGCCCAGTAAGGCGGTCATAAGAGTATAGTTTTGCAATAATTGGATTTTCAACACGCGGTCCAGGTCCGATACGGAGTTTCAATGCGCTCATGAGAGCAACTGGGTTTAAGATTGATCGTAGGTTTCAGGGTAATATAGTGTTAACGATTCTATAAGTTTTGAGTCTTGCAGTTCATATTAAAAGTGATTCAAGGTAATTTTACAGATTATTTAGTTTAGTACTTAACTAAATCATGCCCTAATGACGACAGAATAAGGTCCTAGGGTAGTTCTACGTCCCTTTCTAGCACTTTTAATTAGTATATTATTTTAATTATTTTTTTAGTAGTTCATCATCAAGTCTACTTCATCTCTACCAAATTTCATTAGATTTCGTGTTGTAGAAAAATTCTAGAAGCAGCAACTGTCCAAACTAATAATTTTCAGATAGTTCTCACAATGGCCTATATTTAACTATATTAAAAATTTTACTATATTTTTTACTTATTTTTATATAAAACTAGACTTACCAAGATTCAATCTGACTTTTGAATCACCTACATCGGAGTTATATTGAGAGAGATATGACTCTTTGAAGTCGGGATGAAAAGTACAGAAAAAAATAGCAGAAAACGGGCCGCCCGGCCCGCTGGACAGCGAGGCCAAGCCGATCTGGCGATGCCATCGTCAACTTGCTGGACAGTGGGGTGAGGGCTTGCCCCAGGGGCGATGGTATCCCCCCCCAAGTGTCGAAAATGTGTCGGACCCACCTCGGTCCCCTCGATTTGCGTCATTTGGCCCCTTGAGTCCGTTTGATGTGGTTTCGCCACCAGATATTTGAAACGAATGTATTTTTCAATCTGGAATGAGTTACACGACGTGAAATATATGATTTAGGGGTAGGAGAAGCTGTTCTATCCAAATAACCTATGCATTTCATGAGATTCTAAAAGGTTAATGGTAAAAAATCCACGTTATTTATGTATTTACCATATATAGTAAGTTTTAGTTTAAGTATTTTTCTTCATCATTTAAACTTTAGGATTAGTGTCTAATGTGAAATTACTTAGAAAATTTTGAAGGACACGGTGGTGAAAGGTGAGATTTTGAAGGAAATGGGTTAAAAAGGGATTTTAGACTTTGGGATTTAGTTCTGAGAAGTTAATAAGGTGTTATGATCGACTCATTGTCTAAGGACATCTATTTCCAAGTTGGCAAAAATCTGAGGTGTTACACTTTACATCATCCTAGTTGTGGGTTATATTCCAAATGGGTGGAGGCGATTCTTGTAAAACTAGTGACCACAAAATAGTTCTCTAGTTTTTTTTTTTTTTTTTTTTTAAATATCTTGTCGAGATTTGGAACATCGAGATCTATAATCAGTGATGGTGGTTCGCACTTTTGTATTAGGCCATTTGAGAACTTAATGAGGAAATTTGGTATTAAATACAAAGTGGCTACACCCTACCATACACCGACAAGTGGAAAGCTGAAGTTTCCAATAGGAAAATTAAAAGGATATTAGAGAATATTGTAAATTCAGAACATAAGGATTAGTTTTTAAGACTAACTGACACATTGTGCGATTATAGGACCACTTTTAAGCTTGTCACTTACTAATGAAATTGGAACATAAAGCATATTTGGCGATAAAGAAGTTCAATTTCAATATTGACAAAGCTAGCATGTTGTGTAAACATGCTACGTAAACTCCAACTTGTAGAGTTTAAAGAAATTAGGAAAGACGTGTATGATAACACGAGAATATATAAAGAGATTATGAAAGTGTTCCATGACACGAAAATTTTTAGGAAACTATTTGAGCTAAATCAAAAAGGCATCCTTTATAATTCTCATCTCCATCTACTTCCTAAAAAAATGCGATTTAGATGGACCAGCCCATTCATAGTAAAGAATATTTATCCTTATGGGGCTGTGGAAGTTGTGAATCCTAAAAAAGTAATATATTTAAGGTAAATGGCCAGAGATTGAAACCATTTGTGAAAAAATTAGTTGTAGAAGAAATGTCCATATGTTTGAATGATCTTATGTACTAAGATTGATCTCCTAGTCTGATGGAGATCATTTCCCTTAATTTTTTAGGATTTAGTTTCCTTTAGTAGAAAAGATTTTGTTTCTAAATTTTAGTTGTTGAAGCACCAATCTTTGAAGTTCGCTCTCGTACATATCATCCTTCAAGTATTTGTTTCCACCTACTCTTTATTTTGTTGCTCTCATGTTGCATACATTGCATATATTTTATATATTTAGGATAATGTAGAATTTAGGTTGGGGGTAGGTTTCCTTAGGAAAATTTTTGAAATTTGAGTTGAAAATTCTGAATTAAAAAAAAAATTAAGACAATTTCTATAATTTAGATAATTTCAGGAGATAAATCTGAGAGTTGTATTGAATATTTTTGAAGCCTAGATTCTACCTATGTAAGACCCGTATCCTAGACCATACCATTTCGTAGGCTTCCTCGGTCCTTCCGGTCGAATTTTGGCAACCCTCCACCCGTATCTGATGTTTGCACGCAATCCTAAGCCGAGTCTTGCATACCTGAGTCGACTCACCTGAAACTTGTATCTTAGTGACCGCACCGTCGCCGCGGTTCCAACGTCGTGACTCGCTCACCGATCAGATACCCAGGCTAGAAGTTATGGGCCCACGTTCATTTCGAGGAAAACACCATGCGTGCGAATTTCGAGAGAATCTCTACAACCTATCTCATCAATCAATCAATCAATTCCATCAATCAAGTACACATCACACATCAAGTCAGGTATAAGTAACCCATACCCTACCCTTACCTCTCTCTTACACAAGCTACCCCAAAGTCAACTCTTACATCACTTCATCCATCACTCCACCCATCACCCATCACACCCATCCCATATCATCTCATCACTTCTCTCTCTCTCTCTCTCTCTCCTCTCTCTCTCTCTCTCTATCTCTATCTCTCATTTCTCAAACCTCCCAAGTAACCAAAAAAATTCCGACGTCCAAGCTTTCTCTCTCCTAAAGCCAAGTGTGGCCTACTTTCCCTCTTTCTCATCTCCCATGTCAACCATTCATTCATCATCTACCTCTATCAACATTGAAGGCAAGGAGCTAAGGAGGCTAAGGGATCAAGGAGGAGTGTAATAGGTGAGTGATCCACTGTTGATTCTTATTTTAGGGCCCACCTATTTTGATGTATGTGATGTAACCATGAGGGGCCCATAGTGGTGGTCCCTCTATCACCGTCTCTCTCTCTCTCTCTCCCTCTCTCTCTCTCCTCTCTCTCTCTCTCTCTCTCTCTCTTATCTCTATCTCTCTTCTATGGATGATAGTGTAGTGTGTGTGGCCCACCATGAACTGTATATTTTATCCATGTCATTCACCTTCATGGGACCCACTATGATGCATGTGTTGCATCCAAACCGTCCAACCATTTTGAAAGCTCATTTTAAGGCTTGAGATAAAAATAATACAAATCTAGTACCACGTGGACCACACTATAGAAACAGTGGGGTTGAACATCTACCATCGAAACCCTTGGACTTCAGAAGTTTTGGATCAATAGGGGATTTGTTTTCCTCTTAATTCAGGTCTGTGTGACCTTATGATCATATTGGATGGAACATAAAGGATATGGTGGGCCTTGAGGATTTTAATGGTGGAAATCATTGCCACCACTGTTATTTGGAGTGCGGTCCAATTGATCTTTCGATACGATTCATTCCTTTGGAAATGCTCTAAAATGATCTTTACATGGGTTATAACCCATTGCAATGAATATAAGGCCCATTGATTTGGCCCATTTGATAAGGCCCAATGTGATATATGAGGCTCGTTGTTGAGGCCCACCTTGATGTGTACAAGGCCATTGTTGAGGCCCGCCTTGATGTGATATATGAGGCCCACTGTTGAGGCCCACCTTGATGTGTACAAGGCCATTGTTGAGGCCTGCCTTGATATGATATATGAGGCCCACTGTTGAGGCCCATGTATATGAGGCCCATGTTATACAACCCATTTGATGTATTTAAGGCCCATGGGTCGAGGCCCAACGGGATGTACATAAGGCCCATTGCAATGTGTGATTCCGCCATGGTTTATGTAATGCTGTTCATGGCGGGCTGTGCCTTGGGAGCAATGATGGTTTGATGTCCACATTGTAAAGATGATGTTGGTTAAATGTCTGCATTGTCACTCTCCCTAGGGCACATTGATAAGCCCATACTTGTAATGTGTAGGTCGTCTAGGCCCATCTTCATTATGAACAAAATCCATCACCATATAACATGTTTAATATAGATCCATGATTCATGCTCATACGCATCATATGTATGCTTGATATGAGGAGTGACTGATTATAGCATATGTCTTCGGGCAGATTGTTTATGGGCTCCCTGATAGGCAGAGTTACCCTTCATGAGCGCGTGGTGCGCGCAGGATTGTTGCATGTTTGGTAGAGTGATTCATGCACTTGCATTTGTGTGATTGTGATTATTGTATGCCCTAGCGATATCAGGGCCATAGCCTCCACAGACACATCGTGGATGGCTGGATTGAATACCGAAAATAATGTTTCTAGCATCGGGGCGTCATAGATGTCCCTGGGTGAAAATTTCTAAACCCGATGGTACCAGATGATGACTCCAACATCGATACCGAGTAGATGCATGAGCGTGCAAGGGTCGTATACCAGTAGGTCGCGTCTTCCACTGTGTCGTGGTCAGTTGGAAAGGGGTGTGACCTTACCCACCTGAGTGAGGGGGCAATTTCTAGGTTGAGTTTGACTAGCTTGAGGAATAGGTCCACTATCGATGAGCCGGGCCCGATATTGGCAAGCGGATAGTGAGGTCTCTTCAACTCTCCTAGTTATGCGCTCGGATAGGGGCGGCAAGCTGGCATAGAGTATACTAGACCCTGGTGATTATCCAAAATGAGAACTGTATTGATATTTGATGAGTTGTATGAGGATTTGGATGGGGATTGGCATGTTTGAGTTGCATCTCGCATCTCATGGTCTTGATATGGCCGATAACATTCATATCTTGCACCGCATAGCCTTAGTACGGCTGATTGGATTCATGAACCCATCAGCATGATTCCTCATTACTCTGGCATAGCATTCTGAGCACGTTCATACTGTGTACACACTTACACTACCTTCTAAGCTTTTTATAAGCTTATGCACGATTGATGCGTGCAAGTGACGCCAAGACACAGCCATAGCCTCACCATAGTTGGAGCGTGCAGTCGAGCTTTTGGAGTTTCTGTTATTTTCATTATCTTGTATTTTCCTTTCATACACATTGTACTCAAGTTTTTTATCATAGTGGATTTTGTGATGGTGTTCTTGTAGTTATTGTTCGTGGGTTATGCTTATGGTTATGCTCATTACGAATCAAATCATGTTTGAAATCCTCCTTGTAGGATCCCAGAATCGGAACCTGGTGTATTTGGTGCCGAGAGTCGAGAATGGGGTACTATGGAGGCTGTCAGTGCCGAATTCGGCGATCAAGAATTTTGTGTGCCCAGTTTCCGAGTTTGGGGCGTGACAAGCTACTTAATGGATTTTAAGATTAAGTTTAGTTTAATAATAGTTAGTTAAAAAGTTTTAAACACTGATTGAGTCATGAATATAGAATGTCACATTTAGCTTACAATTAAACCTTAGTTAGATACTGAATTGTTGAAGTGATGGTTATTGAGAATGTTAAGAACAAAGTCAAGGGAATTTGCTTATTATGTTCATTAATAAAAGTGAAAATGAAAGAGTATTACCTAGCTTAAAAAATGGTTATCGAAAAGGGATATTTATCGAATTGTCCATGAAAATATTGTTTGGTATATTAAAAAGAAAAAACAAAATTTGAGTGAAAGCCATCGATAAATAAAATTAAAAAAAAAAATCAAAATTAAAAAAAATTTAAAAAAAATCAAAAGAACAGGAAGAGTAAATTATTGAGTTGTAAGACAAGTTTTAATTTAGGCTTTCATTGATTTAATCATTTCCCTTTATTATCATTATAAACATGAAAGTGAAAAAATTGAATATGTGGTGATGTTATATAACGCCCCGAATTTTCGCGGATCGAGTATATACTCGTGCCCAAGAATTTCGTGTGTTAATAATGTAAAAATTGGATGCTTTAAAATTGCATATTGTTTTTTTTTTTTTTCATTTAGATCATATCTAGTTACATTCACGAAGGTAACCATTTACAAAAAAAAATCAAATGTATTTATTATTCCATTAGAGAAAAAAGAGTTCAACTAATTTTCTAATGCCCTCTCAATGGGAGATTATTACATCATTTTAAAGTAAGCAGCTTTAAATAAATAAAAATAAATTCTGTGTTATTCTTCTTCTCTATTCAAACATATCTTCCACAGAATGGTCGTCATTTGTATCATCAACCTGTAATTCACCTGCAACATTTGTATGCTTGGAGAAGGTCAATGACCTACTCATAGTGGTGGTTGTCTTTTAAAGTTTACAATGATTCAAGTGATTCATAAGAATAATTGAAGGGTCTCGATATATCTCATACTCGACAAATATGAGTGGTATTGATATGCGCAAACATTCTATATGAAATGCTTGGAAAAGTATGTGTGGTCTATCACACGTAGTGATCATCACAATGTGAACAATAATTTAAAAAATCCATGGTTCGTCCTGCATCCCTTACTACGAAGATTCGTCGGCATATCCAATATTAATGTGGATTTGTACGAACATCTCAAGGTGACATAACACATGATTGGAAGATTTATGTAACATGATTTGTTCATGGAGAGACTATTTACGACATCCAATCCCATAAGTGATGTAACACACATGGTGGTTTACTTACATCGATTGTGCACTACTACCCAACCCACAGGATTACGTGTTGACCAAGAGGGAGATTATCCGAAACGCATTACGTCTATGATAATATATCGATTGCTAGGGTGGGATTTCCAACATGATACTTACATTATAAGGTATTAATGCAATAATTTATGTAATAATGATTCATGTGGTGAAGATTAGTGACAAAACTCAAAGCATTTAATAATAAGATAATTAAATCAATTCAATCGTAAATTTTAAAGGAAAAACCCTCACCTCTTGGGTCGGATCATTCTCTAAGCTTTGTCAAAACTTGATGTATAAGGCGTAGGTTCGGATTCTATCATATTAAAATAATTCCAACGATTAGATTTCAACATTGTACGGTTAGGATTAAAGGTTAAGTTTTTAGTATCGATGTAGACCTAGCTAGGTTTACATTAAATAACGAATAAATTAGAAAGCTTGAACTAGGTTATTGGATAAGTAACTGACATCATTCAATAAATTTCAGCCCGATAGTTCGAGTTCAATGACACTCTGTGATGAGTTGACTTAGTTCAACTCGCTATGGATCAATTCTACAAATAGTGTTTTAAATTTAGAGTTAGATGGAATCCAACAACAACTGAGCATCATTAGAAAATAATCTGGGAAATCAACTCACATCTGAAAAAAAAACTGGACTTGGCTGGACCCACACCAATGACTCGGTGAGTTGCTGATTGACGCCCGAGCAACACACACTCTCTCTATTCTTCATCCTCTCATGTTTTCTCTAATAATTCTCTCTCTCTCTCTCTGATTGCATATGATCTAGTTTCCCAATGAGGTAGGGTTTTTATACAGCTTATGGACGCTTCTAGAGAGTTTTCTCAGAAGGAAACTTGTCGGATAGACACGGTTGTAAACCATGAACAACCATTGTGGGGAAACAATTTTCTTTTCTTTTCTTGATCTGTACTTACTTCCTATTCAGTGGTATGATCTTGGTTGAATTCCAAGGTTTAGATGATAATCATTAGATTCCTATAATGATCGTTTTGGCTTTCTATTAGGTGGTCAGTCAAAGATCAGCGGTTGTCATTTCTTAGCGAGGAAGATGACCTGTGTTAATGGCATATTCACACCCGTGTTGTTTCCCTTCAACCCTCTTTCTTTGGATAGTTTAGATTTATCATAGGAAGCTCATAGATTCTTCAAATCGAAGATAGCCGTTTGTTTGGTAGGTTCCGCGAATCCTTCTAGCAGTACTTTTCAGCACGTCATCGTAACGAGCTCCAAATCTCGATAATCCCGAGCTTTTGTGATTTTTCTTGGTTTCTCTGGAATTCTAGGTTGGATTCGGAAGCATCCTTACTGTAGAATGGATGGTTCAGATCTCTTTTTGGGCCGATACCACCTTTAGTTGATGGAAGATGTTATTGCGATGTCTTTGTTGGAATTCGAATTGGATATGCTGGACGGCTGAGATTTCAATTGGCGGTGGGTCCACATTGATCTTCTACTCTTGGATTGTAAGGATCCTATTGAGTCTTAGGATCAGAAGGAAGGGAGGAAAGAACGGAAGCTAGAGTTTCCAAATTAGAAGTTTTATCACATACGCGATGTCAAGTTCATTCCTGTAGTTTGTGGACACTGAAACAACTTGATCTTGTGGGGTCTATTTCGATGTTTGTTACAAAATCTAGTCCATCCATTAACATGACTAGGTCGTGTTGGGTCATAGTTGCGAATATGAAGTTGATCAGAAGCTTATCTTGAAAGTTCTCCTAGCGGGTGTTGAAACGAACTTAATCTCGGTTAACAGTCCACGTTTACTGATCAGGGCCTAATTTTGGAGAAAATGTGTAGTCAAGATAGGAAAAATCTTGAAAAAAATTTGGTGGTTGATCGATGGTGTAAAAAGCCTACATCTGAAATTTCATCTTTAGCGCCAAAAAGAAGGAATTAGATCTAAAGTGGTCAACATTCAATGATGTAGGAGCCTAAATTGGGGTCTAAAATTTGTTATGATACAATAGTCATATGAGTCCAAAGTGTGGTCTAAATTTGAGTTGTGATTGCAATGTAAAGTGGGTCAATTAGAAGCTCCAGATTTAGAAAGAGTTGGTAAGCATAAAACGGATAACTTCGCACCTAAGAAAAAGTATAACAAGGTGGGGTTCTTATATTTCACATTTGTTCAATATGATGAAAAATCAAAGTCATTCATACAAATTAAAATATCCTACTAGAACTGCCCACAAATTTTCTTCACTCGATGAACACCAAAATCAACAGTTAAAGGGTTGATTTGTTAATTAGGCCACTATTACAATGATCTAAGGGCTGAAATTTGACATGTATGGTTAATTTATAATACATAGGCATGGTATAAAATTTCACATCAAACGGATCATGAGAACTATGTGATCTAGAATTCAAGGGTCTAAGTTAATGGCATATTCGTAATTATTATTGATCTGAGAATTTTGGAAAATCTAATAGTTCTACATGGTTATAGGTATGTTTATAGGAAATTCTTACAAAATAACTCATATATAAATCATTATGAATAAAGAGTTATTCTCCAAAATAATTAAGGGAAGGTACATATATCAAACAACATAATGGATAGTCGGATGACATGTTAAAAATAGTAAAACTTAATGGTTAGTACTATAACCATGTATGCAGGTGAACGTATGTTCATTTTCATAAATATATGAACACAAGTGTGCCTTTGGAGTGATCAAGAGGTAGAACATGTATACCATTAGAGTTAAGTGACTCGTTCACATGTGTAAGTTCCTCAAATTATAAATGGTGAATTAAGCATATTCATAAATGGTGAACAAGATGAACAGATCAAAATATTGATTCAATACGTATACGAGCGGATGTAGAGATCAGGTAGTTAGTTTACTATGATTGGGTGGTCTAAACTCAAATTGGACGGTCAGAAATTTTTACGTAGCAGTGAATAGTTGACTGAACGGTTGGTAATTTTCAAGTAAGAATATTTGAATATATGATGATATTATCTTAAAAATCAATAGTCAGATAACTTGATTTATGGATGAAGATTATTTCCAATGTTCATTTAGATGTAAGGTTAGGATTGCCTAAATTGGTATTGTACACATGTACATACTAAGTTAAATTTCATGGTAACACTAGAGAACTTTCAATACTTGGGTATTGAAAAATTGGATATATGGTGATGCTAAGTCTAGATTACATAATACATTCATGAAACTCAATGTTATGAATTATTAATTTATACGATTATTACTTTGAGTTTAATCGGGATATTTATTAAAGTATTATAAATTAGGTGAATAATATGATTGATTTGGTTTTCTCTGGATTGGTTTGATTTGAAGTTATTTAAAATTAGAAGATTTGATCTTTTTCGAATTATTTTTGAATTTGGAAATTTTCACATATTTTGCTCAGGACTAGCAAAATGTTGGTTGGGGGTATGATAACGTCTAAATATTGCATATTCATCCTCTCAATTATATTAATTTTTATGCATTCAATGTGCTTAATTGATTAACTAACATATATTTTGTACATGAGAGGTAATCCGAGAAACAAAAATGAAATCATTATTAATAAAGGTTAAACTTCAAAAGATTAATCAAGTGAAGACTTGAATATTTGGAGGTCATTATTGGAGAATTTAAGTATCAAAGATCCAATGAACAAAGTACAAAGAATAGAGAAAAGACTGAAAAATCACAAAGTGCAATAACAAAAATAACAGACTATTCGGTCCCACCCGAGGTTGGTTCGGTCCGACATCAAGAAACGGTGATTTTCAGAGATAATTCGACTTGACACTTAGGTCTGACCAAAGTCATGTTTGGTGCATCCTAAGGGAGACAAACTTTAGACATATTTTTATAAAATTTGGCTATAGTTGAAGGAATCTTCAGCTGGACTCGGTGCGACTTCAGTGCGATTGAAGGTGACTATCGGTGCAACCGAAGCGTTACATAAGTGCATAAATTTGAAGTCAGTTTCAAGTTGATGCGAAGTTTTCCTATTTAAATGGGTATTTAAAGCTGATCTAAGAAGAAATTAAGTCTTGGAAGAGAGACCTAGGAGTGGTAAAGCTTTTTGGGAATCATCATTTTCAATCCTTCAGTTTTAATTTATTTTTCTAGTTTTTCTTTTTATTTTGTTTAAGATATTAGTCATGTTTGGTTAATCTCTTAGCTAAAGACAAGAGATGAACCTCTTAATGGATATTTGATATTTAATTCATTTTTCAATGAAAGTTAAGGTTTTTTATGTTGAATTGTGATTTGATACGATTGAATTCATAAATTGGAGAAGGAATCAATTTGTAAACTTTCTTTTATTATCGCCTCTAGGTACATTAGATACTTTCAATTTCTTGCGAAGTGATTACCTAGATTTTCATGAGAGATCTTGAGGGTCAAATATTGCATATTAGACTCCAGTTATTACTTGAAATTACGAACATGATACTGTTTAACACCCTATTTTAATCGTGTTTATGCTGCAAGGTAAATTTAGGAGCCTGGACTGAAAAAGGGTATTAAAAGCATGGATTTAACGTTCTACATTCACCAAGGCAAGGGACGGACTCTAGGGGACCGAGATCGATGATTTTACACGACCGAGATTCAAGAAAATCACGTGTTTTACACTGAAGAGGCTTGAAAGTCATCCTAAATGCAAGATCACTGGGTTCTCACCATCCGTTCGGCTTGAAACTTTAGATTTGGCCTGAGGATCATAACTTAACCGTACATGTCAAATTTTAGCCCTCGGATCCCTGTGGAAGTGTCCCAAATGATAGATCAGCCCATAAACCATTGATTCTAAGCCCACCCGCAATCTGGATATGCTTCAAACGTTGGCTCAACCCCTTAAATTAGAAGAGAAACAAGATGGATGGTGTGGATTTCTCATATACATCAAGGTGGGACCCACCTTACATGGTGCGTGTGCGCAGTACACGTGCACCAGATGAGCATCAAACAGGAGAAATCGGTCAACATAGCCTTTGACGAATTCTTTTTAGAAGGATTTTTAAATCCTTCTCTCCCGCCTGCAAATGCTCAAACAGAGCTTACAAACGAATTCTTTTCTGCCACCATGATCATCCAGCAAAATGATCTGAACTGTCCATTGGGAGCGGATGACTCTCCAACCAAAACCAAGTCAAGTTGCGTTGGAAAAGAGCCAGGAATCATCCCTATCTTTCCACTGCGATTAGATCTCCATCGCATGATCAATCAGGTGGGTCAACTCGACGGGAAGCCAAAACGTTCCATTCCAAACTGGAATCTCGCCACAACACTGATGGAGTGAGTGGATTTCGCAAAACATCAGGAAATATGGGCCCCGCAGCGAAACCACAACCTGCTTTACGCAGGGGGCGCGCGTCCGAGAAATCTGGGGCATTGTGCATCGAATCCAATCATCAGGGACTTGATCCCGACCGTCCAATTCAGAGCTAAGACACGTCCGCCTGGACCCTAGGTATGCTTTCGTGAAATTATACACATAGATGTACGTGTTTCTCAGCAGAAAAACTCGGTATTGATGGGCAGGTCCTGTTTTTAAGATGGTGAGACCCATAAATGATTCAGATCGTCCATCAGGCGAAGGAGGATCTGTAGAGAGTGGGCCACGAATGGAGGAAGATTGGAAAAAACAATTAATAGGAAGTGTTTTCGCAGGAAAATCCCGAAATCAATGGGATTTCCTACCACGCACACAAACGGGCAGCTCGGCCATTGCAATTTGATGTGGTCCACCCCTATGATCGAATAGATTAATCCAATCCGTCTATCACATTCAGAGGACAGGTTCAGCCCTAACCTAACTTGTTTCGCATCCAGAAGATACCTCGCACATATGGAAAATTAATATACAACCGGACAGTTGCAAGGCCTGTTTGCGAAACTTGCTTCGTACGCCTATTCTTACGCACTACTTTATGAAATAAGTTGGCTGCATAAATACCAACCAACTTGGCTGGTCACACATCTATAAAAGGAGAGAACAGACGTGGGTAGTGGATATCTACCGCTTGAACATACAAGAGAGAGACAGTAAAGTTTATTTTTATTTTTATTTTTATGTTTTTAAGGAAATTAGCCTAATCATGTTGGGCTAAACCTCTTAGCTAGGGCTAAGAGGTGAAGCTTGTGGCATGATAAGAAGATTTTACGGCTCTGATTCATGTTCTGAACTACTTCTGATTTTAGTTTAATTATTAGGAATGCTTTCAGTTTTTAGTGGTTTGTTGTGACTGAAATTACAATAGATCTACGATAGCTTTGATCATGTTCTTAGCATTTTAGGGTTTATGAATTTGAGAACCCTGTTGTTCACCATCGTCTCCTGGGCATGGTTGGATGACGGAATCCTTCCTAACATTCATACATCTATCAGATTGGTTGTGGATTGGTTTAAGTATGTTGTTTATCTTGTCTCATGGGCATGGTTTAGTGATGGAATCCATTCTAATTTACATCCGTCTTATCTTTTGAAAAATAAATCAACGGAAGTTCAGATTGTGCTTTAGTGATATATCTTCCAACTGGATGAAGATGGGACTCGAAGTTCAGTTGAGTTCGTGAATCAAGCGTAGATCTCCCTAATCTCTACAAGTGGATCCTCTGAATCCCTAGTTCTCACCTTTGATTTCTACAAATTTTAGTTTCTTATTTCACCATTATACCCTCATATTCACTTAATTTAGATTTCATCTTATTCTAGTTCTAGTTCTTAATACTTTCAGATTACGTACAGGTTTCAGTCCCTGTGGATTCGACCTCGGTCTTACCGAGATTATTACTACATCACAACCCTATACTTGGTGTGTGAACAAGAGACCAAGCCTATATCATAATTATAATCTATGTTAGATGTTTGTGATTGATATTACATTGTTATCTTCTTATTAGAATGGACTGGAATCCAGTTCTATTTGATTTATCAACTCGAGAAGACGAATTAAATTCAAGATCTAGTAATTGAGGATTCCTGAATACTTAGTCCTTTGTACAATTGTTTTTACAACTCTTCTATTCTGCTGGATTAAAAACCCAAACCAACTATTACTCTTAATTTAAGTTCTTAGTGTATTCTCACCAAATTACCTATGAATCAATCAAGGTCTTACTGAGTTATTACTGCATCGTAACCCTATACTTCGGGTTGTCAACCCTTGGGTTCAATCAGTAATCTTAGCCCTAGACCCCTTTAGGTCCCAAACAACTTACCCAAAATGACTTGATCCATATAGAAAAACACTTAGTCATCAGGTTTGTATCAGGTAGATCATGTGTGAAAGAAAGATAAACCATAAGCACAAGTTCAATCAATCCTCGATCAATCAAATGAATTCTCGATCGATTGAAGGCCCTTCGATGGATCGATCAAGAGTGCGCTAAATCGTCCAATGAGCTTTCTGCCCTGTTTTGTAGAAACCTCGATCAATCGACATATCCAGCTTGATCGATCGAAAGTGCGCAAAAGTGTCCAACGTACTTTCTACCTTTTTATCAAACTAAGTTTGATCGATCGAAGGAGTCCTTAATCAATCAAATCTAGCCATTATAAATTCGTTGGAGCCTTATTTTTATAAATCTAGAAACTGGATCTTTACAAATATGATGATTTTAAGTGAATTAGAAGTCTTTGTGTAGCCCAATACTTCCCAGCACTTATATGCTTTCACCCAAAGAGATTCATGCCTTCTTCATTGTGATTAATCACTCTAATGAGCATTTCAAGCTTCATTTAATGAAGAACATGACATCTTACATTATCTAGAGGATACACACTAATTCAATCAATAAATCATTTGTCTTTGAAACTTTAGAATGCACATCTAGGTTCATTCCGAATTGGAACCATCCCATAGTTGTAGGAGATTCTACCTCTCTCCCATTACCTTGGTAGCCTCATTGGTGCATCAAGTGCAAGGTAGTCGATCGTTTGAAAGAGATCAACATCAAAGTTCAAAGGAGCAATTGAGAAGTCGATTTAAGGTTGAAGAAGATCTCAAGCAAGGCGCATCAATGAGGTTCAATCTGACAATTAAGATTGTCATTGTAGAGTTCATATACTATTTCCTTGTGTAGAATTGAGTATAGAGTTTGCAATCTAAATTCAATAAGTCCTTGTGTAGGACTGTCTCCAGCGGGAGTGTACGTAGGTTCTTGTGGAAGACCACCATTAGGCACGAGTGTATGTGTGTTAGTTTCCATGGGAGCCTCCGATGGGAGTATACGTAAGTCATTGGATTAAGACCGTAGTGATTGTTGGTTAGCCAATAGAAAACCATCTAAGTCTCTACAAAATCCACTAATACGGGTAGAAATTTATTCCACCAACACGGGTGAGTACGTGTAGGTATTTATATAGGACCGTCACCGACAAGGGTGTGTACGTGTCGGTTTGTGGTGAACCTATAAAACCATTCTAAAGGTTAGGAGTGAACCTATTCAAAACTCCTAAGATAGTGAAATCTAATACACTCGAGGAGAGTGTCTCTCCTGGAAGTAGAGTAGGAAATTAGCTAAACCAATATACATTCTCTTATTTGCGATTGTTAATGTTTGTAATTTTATTCATACTTATGTGTTTAATTAATTGAATTATATGAATACTTGAATTAAATTGTATATTAGGCACTTAACTTGTAAGCACACACAAGAGCACAATCTCTAACACATAGACTAGTTAATCAATCAGTTACATAAATTGTAATCTATGAGAATTGGACTCTTATGCCTTAATTTTTAACAATTGATTAATTGATTAGTTAATTATATAAAGAATTTTTAAATGGTATTATTCATAACCCCCCATCAAAGACTTAACCATAATTCTAAGCTCCACTAAGCTTATACGTGACATGGTAGATAATCCACATAATTTCACCCACTTAATGTGTAGATAAGACTAACATTGCACTAGGAGTTCCTTGTGGTTCGGCCAACATGTTGGAAGGCTAGATGGCACATGTGCTTAATACTTTCGAAGTTATCATATCAGTGGCCTGTAGCTTGTGGTCCAATTGGTTGTACTTAATAACTCTCTTTGTTAAATATATAATTTTTTTTAAGAATTGGTGGGAGACATATACCTACCCATAATTTTTAATGGGACCCATGATGATGTGCACACAAGATCAACTCCAACCATTAGATGTGTAATCTTATGTTAGGGTCATAACCTCAAAATCGGTCTGTCCTGTACTTCGGGTGGGGCCAAAGTAAGGGAAATAGTGAGGAGAGAGACCACCCTTTATATTTACAAGGCCTGCCATGATTATTATATAAAATTCACTACAACCATTACATGTCAAAGTAAAACTTAGGCTTGTGGCCCAAACATTATGCCCATCTGTGATTCAAGTGGGCCACACGAAGTGCTTATTTTAATTAAGTTACCACAACATAATTACTCATAATTACCAGCTTAGCCCTATAACAGACGTGTTTGGATAGACTTTAACTATTGGTAGAAGTACACCTCAAAAAATTTGATTTCCTTTATAAAATTAAATGTGTGGCTCCTACTTTGATATATGTGTTTGATCCATCAATCCATAAGTTTTACCAACTCATTTTAGAGCGTGAGCTTATAAGCGCTTAACTGGACCACATCGTAGGAAAAAAAAAAAACACACACACACACACACACACACACACACGGAGGATAATGACATCCATAGTTGACAGTTGAATCATAGCTCACGGCCCACAGGGATGTGTATCAGTCATCCAACATATTCATAAGGTTACACAAACATGGTTGAAGGGAAAACACAAATATCAGCTTAGTTCAAAACTTCTTCTATGGTCCATAAGAAGTTTTCACCACAAGCGATCAGATCTTTGTATTTCCGGTGGTGTGGTCTACCTACACTTTGGATCGATCTACCTCATTTCAAGGCTCATGCCCTAAAATGATAAGTAAAATGGATGGACGGTATAGATTAAACACACATCATGATGGGCCCCATAAAATTTTGAAATATAAACTTTTCAAATATGGTGTTTTCTTTCCTCAATTTTAGAAAAAAAAAAAAAAAAAAGCTAGCATGAAATACCAAATTAAATAATAATTACTTATTTTTCTATATTTGCCTCATGGTATTCTAATCCAAACATGTCCTTAAGTAAATACTTTGGAGGGTGAGTATTGCCCTGTACACTGGTTTTAATAGTGTATTACACTCGAGCAACTTTAATTATACCTAATTTATAAGGGGTTGGACGTCCAACCGATTGTACCTGAGACTTTTTCGTTTTTAAATATGAATTACTTGCACGCATAAAAGCAACAAACAAAACAAGGAGGAAATCAACTACAACTTTTTGTCCAATGAATGGCATTTTGGTCATTTAGTAGCCGTGCCTAGTTTGGTGAAGAACCGTCGTTAAAGCTCGAGCAGTTTTGTCCCTTGAATTTCAAATCCATGTGCCCCAAAAGCTCAACCAGAGGTTGGTCGGT
Source organism: Magnolia officinalis (assembly GCA_021015155.1). Lineage (NCBI taxonomy): Eukaryota > Viridiplantae > Streptophyta > Magnoliopsida > Magnoliales > Magnoliaceae > Magnolia > Magnolia officinalis. The sequence goes on along the minus strand of JAJHSJ010000009.1, from coordinate 58,810,886 downwards.
GTCTCCAATATCTTGTTTTCTTTAACTTTTCTTTAACTTCCTTTCCACCTTTTTGCTTGAGGTTGGTTGCCACTTCTGTCATGTCTACGAGGTTTTCTAGGGTTTTGGGTTTCCCATAAATGGCAAAACTCCTGAGAAAACGCGCATCTTTTTTAAAGGGAGTTATTAGATACTCTGGCTGCTCATGATACACAGGCACGTAGAAATGGTGCAAATGTTATATATTAACTCAATAAACCGATTAAATTGTGGATTTTACTGTAGCTACGTTACAATCTATTTTTTGAATTGGTCAAACAATCCTAATTTGTGATTTGTGGACACTTCAAAATAGATCTTTGGAATTTTTTTCGTTTTAACCGTCAGTCCAGTAATCTACTAATTAGCTAACCATATAAAAGTAATATTTCGGTTCATGAAACATACAGAGTGGTAGTCATAATTTGAACTGTTTACTTTGAATTACTTATATGCCACGTATGCAAGTTTCAATATTTTATTACTGCTTGCATATCATTCGTCACGTTCTCCCAGAGTATCAAAGCATATCTCGTTTTTTTAAATACATACGGGCGTGGATGGAGCTCTGTGGGCCCTGTCGTAATGTGTGTGTTATATCAACGCTGTCCATCCAGTTCAGATCATTACTTTAGGGCATGAGCCCAAAAACGAGGTATACCAAAATCTCAGGTGGACCACACCATATGAAAACCATTAAAAACTTTATAGGGGAAACTGTAATATTTATTTCCCATCCAACGTGTTTATTAGCTTACACATACCAGGATGAAGGAAAAACACAAATATCAGCTTCTGTGGCCCCAATAAGTTTTTAAGCGTGAGCGTTCAATCACACCACTATTTCTTGTGGTGTGGTCCACCTGAGATTTGGATCTCCTTCTTTTTGAACTCAATCATGAAATGAGATGAAAAAATGGATGGACGGCGTGGATAAAACACATATAGCATGGTGGCACCTACAGAGCACCGTCCAGTTACGAGTTGCTCCTGGCAGAGCTTACTTCCTCACGAGGGTTATTTACACCCATCTGCATGCATACGTATGCAGATGTGTATCAGCATACAAACCACAATATGTACCTTTTTACCATGCAGATACAAGATCTAAGCCGTCCATCCGTTAGATATGACCGTTTTGATGATTTGACCCTTAAAAATCAGGTTGATCAACATCTTATGGAGAAATACTGTTAGAAATAGACTTAAGGCTTTAAAAACTTGACCCAGTTTATTATAGCCCTTCATTTATTTCGAAAATTGCGGCCTCCTGATAAGTGGAACTTTCTTATTCTTTGGCCAGGGCATCTACCCAGTGGCCCACCTGATGGATCTCTTGGATATCGTACGTGTGCACCATTATGGCACACGTGTCCTGTGGATGATATGTTCACACATGGGTTAAGAAGAGCTCCATCGGTACGCTAGATATGTATTATCTTTGGAGGAAATATACAACACCAGATAGAATAAATAAAATGCGTGGGCCCACCTTTGGGTGATGTAAGTCGTTCATCCGGTGGGCCCTGGAGCGGATTGGGTATACACAAAAACTCTCTTTCGTTCCATGATCTTCTTTGAGTAATGGGCTTCAGTCAATCTGGAGCATTGGCAATAATTCTCCATCGTTAAACCACCAGCCAGATAATCAGAAGGTAAGGAGATATTGACGCATGGCCATGCATCCATGAAGAAGCCCACAGTAAGAAAGGTAGGTCCAAACCTCTTTGGTTAACAATCATGTGATAAAACGTATGCAGAGCGGCCCAATTAAAACCGTACACGTAGCACTTGCATGTGCGGTAGGGACGCGGATTTCCTGTGAAACCCTTTTGCAGGAAGTTCCTGCCTGGGAAGTTAGGTGGGGCCCACCGTGATATTTGTGAGAAATCCACTCCGTCTATCCGTTTTGTGTGCTCATTTTAGGACAGATGGGAAAAAAGGAAAAAGATCCGGATATAGTACTCAAGTACCAAAAATGTGAGAACTGAACGTCCACAGTTAAAATATTTGTAGGGCCACGGAAGTTTTTAATCAGGATAATATTTGTGTTTTCAGTTGATCCCAGTATGAACGAGGTTATGAACGGTATGGATGGCATGTAAACATTACTGTGGACCCAGGGATGTTTCAACGGTAGGAATTTCCCTACCCACCTCTTCCTTTAGTGCGGCCCACTTGAGTATTGGATCCTGCTCACTTTTGGGTTCATCCCCTAAAATAAGATCATAAAACGGATAGACGGAGTGGATGTCTCACAAACATCACATTGGGCCCGACATAGGTTTCCAGCGCATAAAGGGCAGGAAATCCGCGTCCGTGGGGCGGTCAATATTGGACGCGGATTGCATGCTGACACTGCCACTGGCGACTGGACGCGGATTGCGTCCTACCCCCGCCCGGACGGTGATCGTCCGGGCGGGCAGGGCTCTGTGGGACCTACAGTGATGTGAGTGTTTTATCCACACCATTCAACGCTGTTTTCAAATAATTTTAACATGTGAACCAAAAAATGAGGCAGGTCCAAGGCTTAAGTGGACCACAAAGTGAGGATTGAATGTCCACCATTAAAAACTTCTTAAGAGCCGGAGAAGTTGCGGATGAAGCTGATATTTGTGTTTTCACTTCATCCACGTCTACATGACCTTATGAATAGGTTGTATGGTAAAAAAAACATCATGTTGGCCCTTAGAAAGGTTACAACAGCGGGTGTCATTATCAGTGTAGGTTCTTTGGTGTGGTCCACTTAAGCTTGGACCCGCCTCAATTTTTTGGTTCACATATTAAAATTATCTGAAAAAAGCCTTGAACAGGGACTCACATCACTGTGGGTCCCACAGAGCCGGGGTAGGACGCAATCCGCGTCCCTGGCGACTTGCCCCACCATGAGAGGGCGTGAGCTAAAAAATGAGGCAGATTTTTAATCTCAGGTGGTCCACACGACAGGAAAACTCACCATTAAAAAATTCTGGGAGGTTTTTAAGGGTGGACGTTAAGTCACCACTGTTTAACTGTGGTGTGAGCCACTTGAGATTTAGATATACCTCATTTTTTGGACCATATCTTAAAATAATAATCCAAAATGGATGGACGGCATGGATAAAATACATACATCATGGTGGGGCCACAGAGCACCGTCCGTCAGCGAGGTCGCTCTTCCGGTGGGCCTAAAATGGATGAGTTGTAGCCCAAAAACCACAAGGTTCATATAATCCTAACAAATGTGGGTCATGGTCTATCTTAGTTTATAATCGTCTATTTGCTAGCTAATGAGCCTACGGTGTTTGACCTATCAACGGTAGGTGCATTATTGGGGTAACCTAACATGTGTATAGTGGGACATTATCCATGATATCCGGCCCATATCTCTACTGCATTCCACGTGAACAAACCAAGTGCAAGATTCTGCGTGCAGTTAGTTTTTGAGGCGTTTGAAATATTGCATCATGGTTTTAAGCGAGTCTCGTTCGGGTCGACTCCGACTCTGTATGACCCGATCTGGTTCGATACCAAGAGTCACCCCAACTCGAGCGAGTTGGGTTGATTCACCACCGACTCAAACGAAACCCGACCCGTCTCAGGACCATTTGAGTTGGTCCGACTCGACTCGTACATTTTACTCGTTCCCCTTATACGTGGAGAAATCCTATGCTGCAACACGTGTTAAAGGAAGTGCGTATAACACTCAAGTTGTGTAGAGCCACCATGCTGTTTGCTTGAAATCCACTCCATCCATCAGAAGCAGCCTCTCAGGCTCATCATTTTCATAAAACTTCAGCCTGTTTTAAACTCAGGTGGGCCACGATACAAGGAACAAGGTCAAATTATGATTAAAGCTCCTCAGTCCATGCTGTGTGGCCCAGATGAATATGGATTATCTGATTTATAAACAATTTGGATTAATCTGATATCTAACCAATCTCTTCATTCCTGTGAGGCGCACTTGATGAACGAGTTGGATGGAATGTACAGACCACTGTGGGTCCCGCACATAAACTTATGGCTGGAGTCCTGTTCTAAATGTCTCCTATGTGGCCCACCTGATTTGTGGATCGTGGAGATATTCCGCCCCAATGCTTTACATTAAGGGTATCCCCTGATGGACGGCGTTGATGTGGCATTACACGTCCCTCATCTACTAGTTTTATATAACTCCCTTATTACATGTACATGCACATAGTCACCTAATTATCATAAAGAAATTAGGAATCACGTTCAGACCCATCCAAACCATTCACCTAAAAAGATAATTATAATAAAATTAATTATATTTTAAATTAATTACAATTTAATCAAATCTTGACACAAAAAAAAAAAAAAAAAAAAAAAAAGTAAAAAAGTAAAATGAATCAAAATAAATATATTGAGATGAACAACCATTTATCCCATGGGAGAATAATTAATATATTAGCGAGGCATATTTCCTACTCTCGAAATTTGAATATAGCACCTTCTGCTTTTATACCATGTCAAACAACCATTTACTCTAAAAGCTTAAGATGTCAAAGTGTGGTGTATCGATGTATATCAACTGACTTTATCACTTCAACAATCCAAGCATATTTGTTGGGGCGTCAAAGGCTAAGTTAGGCTAGACCAAGTTCTATTCAAGCTTGGCGTATTGGACATAATCTTGAATTCAGCTTGGGCCCATGGCAGGCCAAAATAGTCCAACCCATCCCAGGCTCCTAATGGTGCCAGAAATGAATGAGCAGCAACTAAGAGAACGTGAAAACATGTTTGATGACCAAGCGCACCCCAGTTCATAAAATGTGCAATTTTAGCCATATACGTGAGCCTTTGCTATGATAGAAACCCATAGTAGAAAGCATATTACAAAAAAATGACACAGCTGTAAGGGCCGAAGGCCCCGCTGCAAGAATGGTTAAAGGCATAATCTAGGTTGTTTTTATTCTCCTAAGAGATCATCTAAGTTGGTCGGTCGGATCATGTGAGAGAGAGAGAGAGAGAGAGAGAGAGAGAGAGAGAGAGAGAGAGAGAGAGAGAGAGAGAGAGAGAGAGAGAGAGAGAGAGAGAGAGAGAGAGGCAAGTGGGTTGGAGGTGAGAAAGAGATGGAGATGGGATCATGGGAGGCATTGGATTTGAGTATTTCTATTATATAAAACATATTACAGAAGTGTTATTTGCAAACTCTAATGGGCCGAGCTAGGCTGATGGGCCTTTAGATGTTTAGTCCAAGCCTAACCAGATTTACAAATAGGCTAAAATTTTAAGCCTGAGCCCGGCCCTTGGGCTTGTTACCCCAGCCCAAGTCTGGCCCGAGGCAAGATAGGCCAGAAGCCCGACAGGCCAACCCAGCCCATTGATGCCCCTACACCTTTGCCATGTGGCACGTGTGGAGATCCTAGATTTTCAACACGTGGGCTACACTTTCTAAATCTTCTGTCTCTAAATTCAGGATCTGTTCTTCCTCAGGAGGATCAAAATTCAGGATGTATTCTTCCTCAGGTGGACCACAATGTACAAAATAAATTAATGGGTAGAAAATTATTCTAGGCTATGTTATTATTATTATTTTTTGCTTTATACTTTTTGTCTGCATAAGAAAGAGCCTGATTTTTAGGCCAAAAGATCTACAAGGTCTGATCAACTAATGCAAAGATCAGCTCTCACACATGCATGTGATGTTAGCACGTATGCATCCATGGGGATGGCCAGGGCTTCTAATGCGGGAAGTTGGCTAGCAAATTTAGGTGGGGACTTACAAAGCCTATGTGATAAAAGCAGTATTAGGTGAGACTCATGCACCATACATATGATATCTACACGTCTAATTAGAATTGCTTCCATAGTGGGCCCATACAATTTGATAGTGATACTTACAGGCTTAGGGTCTGTTTGGGAGCGTGGATTTGGAACCCCTGGATTTGAGATTTAATATCTCTAATTAGTGAGTATGTAATGTTTAATACAATGGTTGTAATAACCCCATTGAAATATATGCTTTGCCTGAAAATGATGAAATTTCAAGTCTCAGATGGGCCACAAGCACAAGATCATGTCTGAGTGACTAACAACAATTTTTAACCATTGATTTACATGAACAATGATTGGACAGTGTTGATCATCGTATTAAAGTAATTAGAGTGATGCAATTGATAATCTATTTGTTTTGGGATATCATTGGCCATGTGCCCAATAGAATAATAGTATGGTGACACATGTTACACATGCAACTCTTGGAAGGATTTTAGATGTAATCCAAGCTCTCAGGTGGATTTGAAACCCCCTATTTGAGGGGATTTGAAACCTCTACTTTATGGTGCCAAACAACCAGGGGATTTGAAATCCCCCAAATCTATGGTGCCAAATGATCCCTTATATCGATGGGCCCACAATTTTAAAGACCTTTGCACAAAGTTAAATATGAACTATTCATGTCCAACAACCCACCAAACTATTACAGGAGTGAATATGATTTAATCACTTCTCTAATGCCTATGGTTAGAATAGCTCGAAGCATGATCAATGATTTATCAACTAAAATAAGCATAATAGACAATAGATATTAATTCATTATTCCTCTTTCAATTTTGTCTTTGGAATTCTCTTAGATGGGATGCTTTTATCGAGGGAATACCTCCATTTTTTTTAAGGGATGGATTGAGAGGATATGGGAGGAGTTCAAATGTGATAGGGCTTATTCTTTTCACATCTTATTTCTCTTCTTCATTGCAATCATCCTCTTCCTGAAATTTCAATTCATATATATTTCAGCTTCAAGAGAATATATATGAAAAGATGGATATCCACCTCAAAATATTTCAAATGTTAATCGGTGAGACGCACTCACTATGGTTGCTCATAAGTGGGTCTCATGAACCTATATCTAACATCTCCCACTCAATCATATTGTAAAAGTGAAAATAAAATTTTCACTATTTAACTTATCTTATAATAACTAAAATCAAAATACCGCAATCAAAATAATCAAAGTTGTGGGACCAGTTCGATTACTTTTATCTTCTGATAAGTGTTTTAGTAGTGACACATTAATTGCACTCAATAACCAAGCTTTATTACGTTTGTCCTAGTAAAAAAGACCACACCAGATGGAGTTGACTTTCAATATAATGTACTAATCCAATATACTCACTTATCTAACTTATCAAGTTTATTTACAAAACTCAAACTCCCACAAACATCAATTTAAAATCATTTATAAAGTAATAGTATACTACGTATAGTTTTTTAAGAATATTATTTGCAAAATCATATTAAAACTCAATATTACCATGTAAATAAGTTTTCAAATGCATATTAATAATTCTAGAAACATGGTGTAACTATTATGAGGATATTTCCCATATGGATATGTAATTTGGAATCAATTAACTCATTTTTCTAGTATAACCAAATCCAATTAACCTACGGAGCATCACCATCATACATAAAAATATGGATACTCAATCTCATTCTCCTATCTACAAGATAAGGGTAGCTAAGGATACAAAGTTACCTACAAGACTAACTACTCTCACAATACAATGATTAAATCAAATCAAAGCATTATGTACGTAATAGATCCATGAATGTGGCTGTAACCCATGATGTAAAGTAAATTATTATATACGTATATTGGGTATAAAAATGCAAGTTATGACACACATGGTATAACTCATCTTATATCCTCACGGCTTAGCAAACAAACACATTTGGTTATTGTAAAAATTCTATGTAGAAGCTTAAGGGTAGATCTTGACCTTAGAATTGAGATCCTCGACTTGGATACGGCCTTAGCGCCAGGAATTTGAGGAAAGCACCCAAACCTAAATTAAAAGTATAAAACTATCATTAATTATGTGAATTTAATATTAATTAAATATTAAACAATGGATTATGACTTAACTAACTCGATTGGAATGATCACGCAACTCGATTTGATGGATCAAGGCCCGAAATATACGCACAACTGAAACCCTAATGGAGCCAAGCTCGGTTACAGCGCACATAAAAGTATGGACTGCCCCAATCGATAATAGAGGCTCAAAACCTTAACGTACTCAACCCTAATATTAGGGTTTGCGAGGAATGACAGAAAAGAAAGGCAGCTTCTAATCCTAATGGCTCAAAATATAAGAAACGAAAGAAATAGATGGAAAAACAACTAGGAAACCTCTTACCTAGCAAGGGGTGAAGAATCTATTATGAAATCATTGAATTTCGGCCATCGAGAGCGTAAAACCGAGCACAAATGTGAGATCTTACAAAATCCGACAAGCACGATGATCAAACGATGATATCTAGCACCAGGCTTTACCATTTCTCCATTCCCACTCTTCCTCTCTTTCTCTTTCTCTCCTTGGCTTATGAAAAATTCGTATGGGGAGAGGGGGAGTCCAAATTAGGTCATTTTATAAAGCTAAAAGCGGTGAAAATGGCCTCAATGACCATTTATTAATTATATTAACCTTGTAAGGGGTTGTTTCCAACCAATAGGACCCACCAAGAGGTGTACAGGTCAATCTAAGTCATGGAATAAGTGTCTCACTAGGCGATCTATGTTTGGACACAACCATCCGATGATCGGATATGTCAATCAACTGGGAAGGCCCTAACCCAGGTTGAAGGTCACCGAGCGTTGATCGGGTCTATAACTATACTGATGTAAGAAGGGTAATAATTTCGATTGGTTTCCTAAATTTGGTCATCATATAACGGTCCGAAAGTCACAACTTTGGCACAGACCAGATACAGACAATCAACTTAAGTTCCTGATTAATTTTAAAAATATTCACACATCTCATGCACTAACCTTGCGAGTCCAAGTTGAGCGATTCGAGACGTAAGCTTGGTTCAATGTCCCACAATAGACATTAAGCCCACTAAGACCAATGTCTTCTATAGTTTCGGGTTTAGTGACCCACTGACAAACAATTTAGGGCTTATTCGGTTAATCAGAGCATTTTTTAAATGAATCGAGCGGCAAGATTTCTTATGTATGGAAAATAGAGTTTAAATTAGATAAGTTCATATCATGGCCTATTTGTAATTAGAGAAAATGATAATTTGGCTCTAACCACCGTAATCAAGAACCCTAATTCAACTATACTAGAAACAAGCTAAATTAGTAAAATATATATAATAATAAAAAAAGTGCAAATACTAATTTAATTATATGGGATAATTTCTAGTATGATTAGAAGCAAATACCAAGAAGGCACTGAATATAAAAACTCTAACATGAAAAAGATATGTGCGGTCCATCGACAACGTGTCGTTGCATAAAATTTTCAATTTCAACAGGTTTATTACTTATAACGTTTTTAGCACTTTTAATCAGTCTATTATTTTTAAAATTTATTATCAAGTCTAATTTAAGCCTACCAAATTTCATTTCATTTCGAGTTCTATATAAATTCTAAAAATTTCGAATGTACTAGCTGCCTGAAACCAACAATTTTGCTACAGTTTCCAAAACATCCTAAAATTAGCCTCCTTTAAGTTTTTATTTGTTTTTTTCATAAAACTAGACTTATCAATATTCAATTTTTCTTTTTAATCACCTTAATTAGAGTTATATTGAAGGAGATATATATTTTTGAAGTTAACTTACTAAAATTATCAATTCTATTTATAGTTATACATTGTTGTACAGGGCTACTCTGTTCAACCGAACCCTGTTGTTCACGTTTACTCAGTTTAACCGAGTTCCACTCGGTGCAACCGAACCCTGTTGTCCAGATTTACTCAGTTGCTCGATGTTTACTCGGTGTAAACGAACATTGTTGTCCTAGTTTGCTCGGTGTCACACTTGGTTCAACTGAACCTTGTTGTCTATGTTCTCCAAAATTTTCAAATTTTACTTGGTCGGTGATTTTGGTGGATCGAAGATCACTCCTTTAGATCCCAAACACGTGTGAATATACATACATACATGCACTCAAGTCAAGAAATCAGAGGTAGTACCCAATGACGTCTAACTCCCAACTTGGCAAAAGTTTGAAACATTACGCTTTTATTTTTCTTCTTTTCCTTTCTTTTTCTTATGAACTCCAACAATGTCTGGATTCAAACAAATCTCGACCAGACATGCCCAGACTCACCAAACCCAACCCGCGACTCAATCAGATCAAGTCGGTGCGGCACACAACGAACAACAGCACACCCTCCTTTCTTTTGTTTCTTCCTTTTCTCTCCCTGAAATGTCTACCCAACCATTGCCAGACTCGGCTCAAGCAAGTCCAACCTGCTTGTTAGACTCAACAACTGTACTGTGTTAACTCAATATGATATGTAACACCCCGAACTTTTTGATACCCAAGTATTGAAAGTTCTTGAGTGTTATCATGAAATTTAACTTAATATGTACATATGTATGATACCAATCTAGCTAACGCAACCTTACATCTATCTCTCAACATGAACCTGTCATTAGGAATGATCTATATGCAATAGACCAAGCCATCTGACCGTTGATTTTAAGACAAGACTATCCATCACGTGATTCGACATATGTGCCTTCCCTTAAATGAAGTGGCAAATAAATCTTTATCCGTAATGATTTAGATGTAATGTTTTTTGGTAAGAATTGTTTAAAAAGGTGCATATAATGTTAAGTGTCAAATAGTGCATATTTTCCCCCATTTATATCTTGGTTTTAGGAACATGATAATGCTTAATGGTATATTATACATGTTTGTGTTGCAAGGTGAGTTTAAGAGCTTAGATTGAAAAGAATGTTAAAAGCATGGATTTGATGCTCAAGAATCACCAAGTAAAAGAATGGACTTTTGGAAACTAAGATTGAAGATTTCAAGACCCCAAGAGTTAAGAAAACTAAGTGGAAAAGGAAGAAAGTACAAAAATTAGTGCAGGAATTCGCAGGATCTGAGCTTAGATTCATCGAAACAGTTTAGATGACATTGAAGCCATCCTTTGATGACATCAAAGCCTTTCGATGACATTGAAGAATTATAGAAAAATCAAGCAATCTTCGTTGACATCGAAGGGTTTACACGGAGCTTATGCAGAGTGAGCAGTTTTGAAGCAGTTTCTGATTTTTTTTCAAATCTGTTTGGAGGAGGGAATTCCCCACTTATAAATAGGGCTTCCCAGGGCATTCTTAAGCATCATTCAAGGCATTCTAAAACAAGATATAGGGTTTTTAAGAGAGTTTTATTTAGAATTTTTTGGAAAGTTTCTTTGTCTTAATTTGTTTTTCTTTACAAGTTTTTAGATATTTATTCTTTCTTGTTGCTTTCTATTTCTATTCTAATTATGTTTTTCTAGTTCCCTCTAGCCCAAGCTAGAAGAGAAGCACATTGGTTTAATGATTCATAAGTTATGGTGATTAATTGTTTTAATGATGAGAGGAATGGTGTATGCATGTTATCAATTGTTTAGGTTTAGTTTTTTTATCCTCATGTGAGATCCATATGTTTCAATCATATGAGATCCACATTGATGGATAGGCTTACCCTGGATCAATTAGATTTCCTAGATAAGAGAGGTTCTCAACTTGCTACATTTCTTTGATTCATTATCTCATGGATATTGAATGCTTAAAATCACTGGCACATGAGAATATAGATTAATTGTGCAAATTCATGATTTTCTAATATTTTATATTTTTTATTAAAATGTTTAAACTATTTTATTTTTCGATTAGGGCGACTATAGTGCTCGGATCCTAGTTGTGTTATCCAAGTCATCATGTTATTGGTACATTAACCTATGTGTGAAACTTTGAAGTTTTAGTGTTGTTTTAATTCAGTTGAATTACATCCATTCAAAACTCCCAAAATCAAATCATCATTTTAGTTTTTTATTACTTAGTTTGTTTTACATTTGATTTTTTGCTTCTTACAATTCATCTCCCTATGGGATCGACCCTGTATTCATGGGATATTACTTACGAACCTCTGCACTTGGAGGCAAGCAATCAAGTTTTTGGTGCCGTTGCCGGGGAAACACTGAGATAGATTGGATCTGTGCAAGATAGCTAAGGTAAGTTCTTTTCTAAGGTAAGTTCTCTTCTAAACCTATTTTATTTTGAAAGTAAATTCAGTTGGGTCTTTTAAGCACTAATTGTGACATAAGGTTGCCCTGCTTGGGATTTCATCACCCAAGTGCTATGGTTGTCCTACAGTTGCTATTTGATCATAAAGATCATCCGTTGAATTTATTTTTCAGATTAGTATAGTTTATTCTCTGCATTAGTTTTATTTTATTTTTATTTATTTTGCTTTGTGGATTGAATCCCCATGGTCAGCTCTGCCGCCTGAGTTGTTGGTTAAGTTTTTGTTTTTATTTTAAGTGTCATACTTACTATTCGACTTTGTGGTTTTTGTTGTATGGTGTGGATGGTTTATGTCCCGTTGGAGTAGAGATCAAAATAATCGACTCTCCTCCAAAGGTGGACTAGTCTCAAGCCTTGATCATTCATTTAGGAGAGCCAGTCAACACCACTTGGATTCCATGGCATAACTAGTTGATAATGTAAATCCAAATCTACCCGATCCAACTATAAACAAAGAATGAGAATGAAGTTCATAGGAATGTATTACACCAACCACAAACTTTACGTGAATGTTTACACCCTGAGAGATCAACTTTCTCATCTTGCATTGTGTTCCCTGATCACACAGGGAACATTGATTTTAAACCAGGTGTGATTCAATTGATTCTTAAATTTTATGGCTTAGATTTTGAAAGCCCTATTTACACCTCAAGGACTTAGAGGAAGTGATTACAACATTACAAGTAAACAATGGTAATATGGATATATGCACTTAAACTTAGGTTATTCTCAATTTCTCTAAAGGATCGGGCCAAAGCATGACTCAACTCTTTAAGACCTCATACCATCACTACATGGCAAGCCTTAAGTAGAGAGTTTTTGAAAAAGTTTTATCCCAAGCACAAAACAGGAAATCATGTCATTCTCCCAAAAGGGGAATGAACTATTTTTTCAAGCTTGGGAGCGCTTCAAAGGCCTTCTACTTGTCCACATCATGGTTATGAACCATGGCACGTGATTAATGCATTCCAAAAGGGGCTCACCATGGATACCCGTCAGTTTATAGAAATGATGTGTGGTGGAACCTTTCTTGACAAAGATCATAATAAGGCTTGGGATTTTCTAGACATGTTAGTAGAGAATACACAGACATGAGATGTCTCTGCTAAACTAAACCAAACTGGACCCATTCTTAGAGAGAAAACGGGGATGTACATCCTAAGAGAGGAAGACAACCTTAATGCAAAATTCGCTGCATTAGCTAGAAAGGTCAAAGCCTTGGAAATTAAAAAGGTTGATATGATTAAAGCAAATACCTCCTTTGGTAATTTTTGTAGCATTTGTGGTGGTGCAGACCATAACACAAAGGATTGTCCCAACAATCCCAGTTGTACAAGATATCATGCTTAAGCATGGGGAAGCGAATGCTATAAATAACTACCAAAGGTCAGTTATGCAACCAATGGGTAACATATATAATCTAAATTGGCGTAACCATCCTAATCTTAGTTGGAGGAATGGATCACAAATTAATGCTCTCAATGCACCTCAAATGCCTCCACAAAACAACTTCTTTGGGGACTAACAATGCATCATATGTGCCCCTGTCAACGCGATCTTCTGTGGAGGATGCACTGACTGCATTCATGAACTCTCAAGCTTAAATGAATCTGTCTCTAATCCAATCAAATCAGGAATTAAAGACAGTTGTGGTTAGGATTGAGACTCAACTAAATGGTAGGAAAAAAGGCACACTTTCTTCTCAACCTGTGTCAAACCCTAGAAATACACATTTTATTGGAGACTCAAATCCAAGTGAGCTACATAATGACCAAGCTAAGGTCATCATTACCTTGAGAAGTGGAAAAGAAGTCGATAACAAGAAAATGCAACTGGTAGAAATACTGGAGGATGAGTCACCATCTCAAGATAATGATGAACCGGCTATGGTTCAAAAGCCATAAAAACGAAAGGACAAAGAGACTAAGTCATATGAGCCTCTAGTTTTGTTCTCATCTATACTTCGGAACCTGACTATCCCTATGAAATATCAAGAGGTGTTGGATGTGCTCCAAAAGCTTATTGTCAATATTCCTCTCCTTGATGTCATTAGACAAATTCCATCATATGTTAAATATCTCAAAGACTTATGCACTGTAAAAAGGAAATTAAATGTGTACAAAAAGGCCTTCCTTACTGAGAAAGTGAGCGCTATCATTCAACAAAGGGTTGTACCCAAATACAATGACCCGAAAAGTCCCACTATTTCTTGTATTATTGGGAATTTTCAAATTGAGCATGCTTTGCTAGATTTGGGTAAAAGTGTCAACTTAGTACCTTATTCAATTTACAAATAAATGGGGTTAGGTAAGCTTAAACCAACCACGATTACACTCCAACTCCCTGGCCACTTCATTAAGGTACCAATGGAAATTTTAGAGGATGTGTTAGTCCAAGTGGAGAAATTCTACTTCCCTATGGATTTTATTGTACTAGACACTGAACCTTGTGTAAGTGCTAGCGCTCAAGTTCCTATCATTTTAGGCTGCCCATTCCTAGCAACTTCAAATGCAATCAAAAATTGTAAGAATGGAATGATGAAGTTTTCTTTTGGTAATATAACTCTAGAACTCAATATTTTCAATCTATGTAAGCAGCCCATAGACAATAATAAGATTCATGAGCTGAATTTTATGGACTACTTGATAGAGGATGAGGAATTGGAACCTAGCCCATCTAAGGAATTGATTAAAGTCTTTGGGGACTTAAAAAATTCTAATTTAGAAAAAGTGCTTGTTGAAATTTGTGATGATAATGAGAGCACTACCACCCAGGACATTGGTATGTACCAATGGAGACCGTGCACTCAAATCCTATCTATTGCGTACTCGGGACCTCTACCATCACCAACCAATGCTCCAAAGCTTAATCTAAAACCGCTATCGAATGAGCTTAAGTATGTATATTTAGGTAAAAATGAAACTTATCCTGTGGTGATCTCTTCATTTTTAGAGAAGGATCAAGAGATTAAATTGTTGAATGTTCTAAGGGACTACAACAGAGCCTTGGGGTAGACCATTTCTGACATTAAGGGTATAAGCCCTTCCATATGCACCCATCGGATCCACCTCGATGAGGATGCCAAACTAATTACACAACCTCAAAGGTGCCTCAATCTAAACATGATGAAAATTGTAAAAAATGAGGTGATCAAATTATTTGATGTGGGAATCATCTACCCAATATCCGATAGTGTTTGGGTGAGTCCAAAATAAGTAGTCCCAAAGAAATCAGGAATAAGTATCTGTTGAGGGTCAAATATTGCATATTAGACCCCCAGTTATTACCTGATTTTATGAACATGATACTGTTTAACAGCCTATTTTAATCATGTTTATGTTGTGAGGTGATTTTAGGAGCCTGGAATGGAAAAGGGTACTAAAAGCATGAAATTAACGCTAAAAAATCACTAAGGCAAGGGACGGATCCTAGGAGACCGAGATCGAAGAATTTATACGCCAAAGATCTGAGAAAATCAAGTGATTGAAGTTAAAGAGGCCTGAAAATCATCAAGAATGCAAGATCACAGGGTTCCCACCATCTGTTTGGCTCGAAACTTTATATCCAGCCTGAGGATCATAAAGTAGGCATACACGTAAAATTGTAGCCCTTGGATCTTTGTGGAAGTGGTCCAACGGAAAGATAACCTATAAATCACCGATTTGGGGCCCGCCTGATCTTTGGATATGCCTCGGATTTGGGATCAACCCTCAAATTTGATGGAGAAATGAATGAACGGAGTAGATCTCTCATGAACATTACAGTGGACCCCTCAAATGAGATGGAGAGGCCATCTAGGGACGAGAAGACGCAAGGAGGAAAGAGAGAGCGTGGAGCACGGGTTGAAGAATTTATTGAAGAAATTGAAGTAACTCGCTAGACTGTTTTGGTCACATTTTCGATGAGTCAAAGACCTGTTCGATGGATCGAAGCTTCACTCGATGACATCGAAGGGTGTTCGATGACATCGAAGGCGTTACGTAGTCTGCGTAAATTTGATCCGATTTTGCGGATCTGAGGAACTTGGCTTATAAATAAGGGTTCCTAGGAACTTTTTAGGATATCTAGGGTTTTAAGAAGGAGAGCAAAAGGGCGAAGCCACTTCGCAAGAGTTCTTCTTCCCTTCTTGTTAGTTTTTAATGCTTTCTTTTAGAGTTTTTAATCCAATTATGTTTATGGTTGGCTGAATCCCTTAGCTAGGGTTAAGGGGTGAAGCTTGTAGCATGATTAGGATGTTAGCTTTGTTTTTATTCATGCTTTGTTGAACTCTCTTAGATTCTAGTTTGATTATAAGGAATATTTTTAGTTGTTAATGGTTTGTTGTGACAAATTACAATAAGTCTGCAATTGCTTTGAATATCTTCTTTTCCTAAATTGAGATTGCGAAATTAGCAAGTTCTGTTGTTCACCATCATCCCTTGGGCATGGTAAGATGATGGAATCCTTCCTAACCTTCACAATTCTCTTATGACTGGTTGTGGGATTAGTAAATCTTGTTGTTTGCCTTGTCTCATGGGCATGGTTAGGTGATGGAATCACTTCCAAATCCTCACAACTTTCATTCATTGATGATTAGATCCATGAGAAGTTCAGAGATCTGACAAATCTCTTCGTGCCAATTGGATAAGATAGGAATCTGATTCCAGTTTTGTCCTTGATTCAAGCGAAGTAGCATCTTGAGAACCTACAAGTGGACCCCTTGAAACCCTAGTTCCCACCTTTAAATTTCTTAAGTTTCTAAATTCATCATCTCACAATTACACCCTACTTTCCTGATTTAGGTTAGATCTTTTCCTAGTTTTGATTCCAATTACTTTCAAAATAGACAAACAAGATTAGTCCATGTAGATTCGACCTCGGTTTCACGGAGATTATTACTACATCGCGACCCTACACTTGAGGTTGTGAACAAATGTACAGATTGAATACTTAGAGGACCATATCCCTATGGAAGATTATACTAAAAGAATAAGAAGATAGTTTTATGATTTAATTTTATACTTTCGCTACGAACTCGATAAATGTAATAAGCCCTCAATGAGAGGCCATTTGATTATTTACTGAATTCTTTTATTCTGATGAAATAATCAATACAGTCGATTTTATTCTTGTGAGTCTTACCTTCATGAATGTATCTGGATGTGATCCAAATGAAATAATAATAATAATAATAATAAGGTTTAATTTTTAAAGCATCCAATTTATACATTATTAACACCCGGTTTTATCGGCACGAGTACAAACTTTAGGCGTGAAAATTCAGGATATTACATGACATTTCGCACTTAACAGATTTGGCTTCCTCTTCTCATCCTCTCTTTCTTCATCTTTTTCCTCCATCTTCTTTCTTCTCTCCTTTTCACTCACTATCTGACCAGAATCAGTCTAGACTTGGCCCCTAGCGTATGACTCGAAACCCAGTTGAACAGACTTAATGCAGACCAGAAACGACGCTCCCCCCTCTCTCTCTATGACCTTCTATTTTTAAAAAGTGAAGCCCTAAAGGATACCCTTTAATAGGCTCTATTAACCCCTTTCTAGATGATTTAAAACCAATTAATTGTTAGATTAGTAACGGTTTTACTTGCTTAATCCATCAAGTTTTTATGACAATATAACTGAATATTACTTGCATGGCTATAATCCGAGGTTACAAATGAACTTCTGGCACCATGACCCACTAAATGTACGCTTTAGATCAGCGCAAATGGCCCGTAACCAAATGGTGGGTTTTCTGGCTAGACGGAGAAGATGATCCAGCCATTAATGACAGATCGTCAACGAATGGCTGATCTTATGATCTGATGCACATTGACGGTGTGGATTAGCTCAGTGATCCCTGTGGGACCACGTTTTGGGGCAAGGCAACGAGAAACTCAATGGTTCACGAGATTCTCTCATGCACACGATAAAACGGTCGATAACGAGATATCTCGCAAAAACTTTAACTGAAGCAAATGGCTACCCAATTGCCCTAGAATTAATGGTTGGAATATTTTGGAAGGTTTCTAGAAGCTAAGGGATGATCGAGATGGCCCCAAGAACCCAAACGGAAAGTTTCTTTCCGCCTCACTCTTTTCTAGCTGAGAGAGAAAAGCCCAAAAGAAAAACCTAGAATTGAGAATTAGGATTTCTTGAATGAACTGGTAGGATTGAGAGAGAGACTTCAACGCATCGATGACAAGAAAATGGGATTTTTGTTTTCGGCAAACAGTCACACGCAACACTGTTTGCACCCAAGACTGTGCATTTGCACGTGGGATTTATCGCATGAAGTTTGCTGGTGTGTGGTCAAAATCATCACATGCTCACGATGGACGGTTTAGATAATCCTAAAAGGTATCATGGTGGGCCACATTCAACGAGAACGGACGGTGCCCATTTAAATCGGGTTTGAGCGAGAAACCGATCAAAAGAGAGCAAATACCTCCTCTTCGGGTTTTATCGGGTCAACACGGTTTGACCGTGTTGACGGGTTCGGTGCGCTGCGGGTGCACCACCCCTAGTGCACACACAACACTTATGTGGGGCCCACAGTGATGTTTATCAAAATCCACTACATTCATTTGTCCTGAATTGAACTGTTGGGCCATCAGACCAAAGATGAGGCAGATTTAATGTTCAGGTGGGCCATAATGTTCAATTTGTGTGCCTAAATGATAAAATCTGACGATCCTTAAAGATCCGACAGTCGGATCTTTTCATAAAAAGATTTAGTTAACGATCTAAGGTCTTGAGGACTGATTACGCAGAATCTAACAGTCAACATTGAACTGAATGAACAATCTGTTATGTTCAAATGGACACCTAGATCCGTAGCTTAACTGGCGGACTGAGTGGAGATACCTCGTTTCTACACTTGAGGTGGTGTGTACTAACAAGCTAACCAAACATTATGAACTGATGGACGGTGGATCTTGGCTGACCAAAAAAAAAAAAAAAAAAACTATTCAAATGGGGATTTTGGCTGACCAAACATTATGAACTGATGGACGGTGGATCTTGTGATTAAGTCTTAAAAATTATGGTGTACGGCTTTATTTGTCTAACAAGTTGATTGAAACCCTAAATAGATTTTTCAGGAAGCGTGGTGTTCCATCGTGAAAATCAATAGATAGATGGTCGGATCGATGAATGAAAAGTGTTTTAAAGGTTAGATTAATGCATGATTGAGTTTATAGGTTGATCTCGAGGTGTTTAGGTGGGATATCACATTCCTCAACGGGTAGATTTAGACCATGGGTTCAATAATCGTTGATGATGTAATCCTATGTTGAGGAGTCAAGAGTCAATCAAGGGCGGATTGATCTCGAATCAAAAGGTTAAGATAGACAATTCATGAGCAATCAAGCGATGCACTAGTTGGGTTCTGGTCCTTGCCTGAGTGGTAGACTCTAAGGAGTTTCAACAAGAGGTCTTGGGTTCAAAACCCATAGG
Source organism: Magnolia officinalis (assembly GCA_021015155.1). Taxonomy (NCBI): domain Eukaryota; kingdom Viridiplantae; phylum Streptophyta; class Magnoliopsida; order Magnoliales; family Magnoliaceae; genus Magnolia; species Magnolia officinalis. The sequence goes on along the minus strand of JAJHSJ010000009.1, from coordinate 58,791,388 downwards.
TGGTGAAATCCCACTACGGCGTGCGTGGGCGTGTGGCGGGTGCGTGTGTTTTTTTTTTTTAAAAAAAAAAAATTAAAAAAAAAAAAATGATGCGCTAGTTATAGATTATGTGTTCTAACATGCGCTCATGCTAAATTTGATTTAAATGGTAACACCCGAGTACTAAAAAGTATGGGGTGTTACATAACAGGAGCGGATTAGGTGTTATCCGGGTAAGAACTTAGTTGGTGTTACCCCTATTATAGGGTCCACCTTGATGTATTTTTTGTATATCCGTGTTGTCCATCTGTTTTTCCATCTCAGATTGGGACACGGTCCCAAATCATAAGAAGATCCAAATCTCATGTCGACCACACCATAGGAAACAGTGGTGATTAAGTGCCTCACTATTAAAAATTCCAAAGGGCCCATCATAAGGTTTTCGTAATGTTTATTTACAATCCAACCTATTGATAATATCGAGAATATCTAGATGAATGGGAAATAGAAATATCTCAAATTGATCTAAAACTTTTGTGGCTAGCAAAAAGTTTTAAAGATTATTAATCACGGTTTCTATTGGTATGGTTGACCTAAGATTTGGATCTTCTTCTAATTTAAGATTGTATCTTAAACCGAGATGGAAAAACTGTTGTCAGAAAGTCTTCAAGACAAGTCCGCTGCTTGACCGGTCGAGCGGACCGCTCGACCAGTCAAGGGTCCACTCGACCGGTGGAGGCCCGCTCGACTCAAAGCCCAGCGAGCTCGCCTTTTGGGTGTCCGTCAGGCTCGACCAGTTGAGGGTCATGCTCGACCGGTCGAGCGGGTTGCTCAACAAGTCGAGGTCATCCTTCGACTAGTCGAGGTTACGCAGATCTTGCGCGGACTGCGTAAATTTGAGGCGGTTTCCGGATTTTTCTAGGCTAGGTGCGTAAGTTGAGTTTCCTAAACTATAAATAGGGGTCCTTAGGGCTATTCTAAGGGATTTTAAAGCTTTCTAAAGGGTTCTAAGGTTATCAAAGGGTGTAGCAAGGGTGAGATTCGAGGTTGTTCGAATCGGGTAAGTCCTCTCCCTTGTAAGTTTCTTTTCATAGTGGATTTCTATCGCTTTGTGCCGTGGTTTTTTCCCATAAGGGTTTTCCACGTTAAATCTTTGTGTTCTCTTGTGATTGCTTAACGTTATTGGACTGCTATCCTAGATCCAGATCTGCGTGATTCCGCAGCACAAATCCCCAACAAGTGGTATCAGAGTAATCGTTGGGGGCACAGATCTGAATCAGCAGGATTAGTAATAATGAGAAACGGTAAGTTTGATATTAAGAAGTACTCAAGCAAAAATAATTTTGAGTTATGGAAGGTTAAGATGATTAGCCTTTTAACCAAGCAAGGCGAGATTAAGGCTCTTGAGGAGCAAAAATCTACCATAAAAGATGATGAATGGGAAAACCTTGATAGAATGCTTTAGCCTCTATACGTTTATGTCTCACAGATGAGGTTCTCTATAATGTTTTGAGGGAGAAAACTGCAGTTAGTTTGTGGGCGAAATTAGAGAACATCTATGCAAAGAAGTCCTCTGAAAATTGCCTACACTTGAAGCTATAGTGTTATACCTTCAAGATGGCAGAGGGTGGAGATCTAGAAGCCCATATCAGCAACTTTAATAAATAGATGTGCAAATTGCTGGATATGGAGGAAGTGGTCAAAGATGAGGAACGACATGTATATTGTTGAATTCTCTTCTTGCATCATATGAGTCTTTCAGGGACACGATGTGTACCGTAAATAAAACCCTAAGTTTTAACACCGTTACTCAGCCCTTTAAGGGAAGGTTATGAGAAAGCTAAACGGCGACATGGGGGCATTTTCCGATGCACTGATTACGAGGGGCAGAGATTCTGAGCGAGGTACAGGATCTTCTAAACCTAGATCCAAATCCAAGGGTAAGGGCAAAGAAAAATTAAAGTGTTGGAATTGTGGGTTGTTTGGACACATGAAGAAGGATTGCAGAAATTTTAAAACAAATAAAAAAAAATTCAGCGACTTCTTCCAAATAGGCCAATGTGGTCACATCTAATGAAGAATCAAGTGGTGGTGATGTTCTGTCTGTTTTCATGATTGGTCACTTGCACTACAATCATAAAGACGAGTGGATACTTGACACAGGAGCATCTTATCATATGACTCCTCATCGGAGTTGGTTTACCAGTCTTAATGAATGCGATGGTGGACAGGTTTTTATGGGCAATGACAATGCCCGTAATGTTGTGGCTATTGGTATGATGAGCATCAAGATGTTTGATGGGATGGAGCGTACCTTGACTGACGTCAGGCACGTTTCTAATATGAAGAAAAGTCTGATTTCTCTCGGTGCACTCGAGGCTATAGGGTGCAAGTTCACCGATATTGATGGTATCCTTAAAGTTTCAAAAGTGGCACTCATGGTTATGAGAGCGCAGAGGCACGAAAACCTTTACAGGTTGATTGGGAGCACTTCAGCAGGTGGAGCGGTAGCAGCTATTGCAGACTCCATGTCTCTACGTATGTGGCATGCTCGTCTGGGCCACATGAGCGAGCAGGGCATGAATGTACTTTCTGATCGATGTTTGATTCCAGCTTTTAAAAATTCTGATTTAGATATATGCGAGCATTATATATATGGTAAACAATCTAGACTGTCTTTTAAACCTGGAAAACATGTTTGTAAGGGAGTGCTTAATTATGTGCACTCTGACGTATGGGGGGCCATCACCAGAAGTTTCCATTGGGGGGTCATCATGGTTTGTTTCATTCATTGATGACTACTCCAAGAAAGTTTGGGTTTACTTCATGAAACGTAAATCTGAAGTTTTCACCATATTCAAGAAATGGAAGTCAATGATGGAAAAACAGTCAGGGCAAAAAATAAAAGTTTTAAGGATTGAGAATGGTGGAGAATTTACTTCCACTGAGTTTTATGATTATTGCAAGGATGAAGGTATCATCAGGCACAACACAGTGCGCTACACACCCGGGCAAAACGGTATGGCTGAGCGAATGAATCGGACTCTCCTGGAGAGGGTCAGATGCATGTTAAGTAATGTTACATTGGGCAATGACCTATGGATAGAGGCCTTTAACACAGCTTGTTATTTGGTGAACTGATCTCATTCAATGACAATTGAATGTAAAATTCCAGAGGAAATACGGAGTGGTCAGAAAATCGACTACTCAGATTTACGCATATTTGGTTGTGAGGCTTACTCTCATGTACTGTCAGTTGAGAGAGATAAGTTAGACCATAGAGCCAAAAAGTATATCTTTGTTTGTTATGGCATTGCCGTGAAAGGTTACTGGTTATTCGACAGGGTCACACGCAAGGTCATCACTAGTCATGACATCAGATTCGATGAAAGCTCCCTATTTCGCAAGAATGATCCAGATGAGCAAGAGGAACCAGAAAGGCTGATCATAAACGTCCAAATTAATTCAGATGATACTCAGGAAGAGACAGACACGAAGACAAAGGTACAGGATCAGGTGGAGCAGCTACTGTGAGAAGGAATCCACCACATGATCGCATGTTACTGGCAAGATACAGGGAAGACTCTAATATTGCATATGCCATCATTACAGATGAGGGGGACTCGTCTACTATTCAGAAGGCTCTTAATGAGTCTGATGTAGATAAGTGGAAGGCGGCTATGGACGATGAGATGGACTCCTTGCACAAAAATCACACATGGGAGCTGGTGGAGCTTCTTGTGGGCCAAAAAGTGATCGGATGCAATTGATTATTCAAAAAGAAACATGATAGATACAAAACAAGGTTGATAACGAAGGGGTATGCTCAGAGAGAAGAAATTGACTTCACAGAGATATTCGTGCCGGTGGTTAAGCAGGTATCTATCAGATTCGTGTTGGCGCTGGTTATCCAATACGATCTCGAGCTGGAACAGATGGATGTGAAGACTGCATTCCTGCATGGGGAATTGGAAGAGCAGATCTACATGAAGCAACAAGAGGGCTACCAAGTTAAAGGGGCAGATAAAAAGGTTTGTAGGTTAATGAGGTCATTGTACGGCCTGAAATAGTCGCCTAGACAGTGGTATAAAAAATTTGATTCTTTCATGGTGAGTCAGAAATTTACTCGGAGTGAATACGATCACTGTGTCTATTACAAGACACTGAGTTATGACAAGTTCATCATCCTCGTATTGTATGTTGATGATATGTTAATCACCTGTCATGATATGTTAGAAATCAACATACTGAAGACTCAGTTATCAGGGACATTCGAGATAAAAGATTTGGGGGCTGCAAAAATGGTTCTCGACATACATATTTATAGAGATAGGAAAATGAGCAAGCTTTGGTTATCACAGGCAGAATACCTTGAAAAGGTATTGATCAAGTATGAGATGGATCAGGCAAAGCTGGTGAGCGTTCCCCACGCGGCTCACTTCAAGCTTTCTTCAGAACAATGTCCTAAATCCAATGAAGAAAAGCAGGCTATGTCTCATGTGCCCTATTCGAATGCGGTTGGCAGTTTAATGTATGTCATAGTCTGTACGAGACCGGATATTTCACAGGCAGTCGGTGTTGTGAACAGATACATGTCAAACCCCGGTAAGTAACATTGGGAAGAGGTGAAATGGCTACTTCGATACATTCGAGGTACGAAAGACTACATCTTAACTTTTGACAAAATATGGACAAAGTTGGTAGGATATGTGGATTCTGACTACGCGGGCAATATAGATTCCAGTAAGTCTACTTCATGATACTCGTTTGTACTAGCGGATGGAGCAATTAGTTGGATGTCGAAGCTTCAGTCCGTGGTGGATCTTTCCACGACCGAGGTAGAATATATGATAGTGACGGAAGCATTTAAAGAAGGTGTTTGGCTCAGAGGCATGATAAATCAGTTGAGACTTCAGCAGGAGGCCGTGCCGGTTTACTGTGATAGCAAGAGCGCTATCAATTTGGCTAAAACTTTTGTTTATCACTCTCGTACTAAACACATTGATGTTCGTCACCACTTTAAGACTTACTGGAAATTGTTGTCAGAAAGTCTTCAAGACAAGTCCGCTGCTCGATCGGTCGAGCGGACCGCTCGACCAGTCGAGGGTCCACTTGACCAGTCGAGGCCCACGCGACTCAAAGTCCAGCGAGCTCGCCTTTTGGGTGTCCGTCAGGCTCGACCAATCGAGAGTCATGCTCGACCGGTCGAGCGGGTTGCTCGACTAGTCGAGGCCATCCTTCGACTAGTCGAGGTTACACAGATCCTGCGCAGACTACGTAAATTTGAGTCGATTTCTGAATTTTTCTGGACTAGGTATGTAAGTGGAGTTTCCTAAACTATAAATAGGGGTCCCTAGGGCTATTCTAAGGGATTCTAAAGCTTTCTAAAGGGTTATAGGGTTATCAAAGGGTGTAGTAAGGGTGAGATTTGAGATTGTTCGAATCGGGTAAGTCCTCTCTCTTGTAATTTTCTTTTCATAGTGGATTTCTGTCGCTTTGTGCCTTAGTTTTTTTCCGCAAGGGTTTTCCACGTTAATTCTCAGTGTTCTCTTGTGATTGCTTGACGTTATTGGATTGCTATCCTAGATCCAGATCTATGTGATTCCACAACACAAATCCCCAACAAAAACAGATGAACAACGTGGATATACAAAAAATACGTAAGGTGGGCCTCATACAATTAAGCTAACACCCACTAAGCTGCTATCTAAGATGGAAAAACAGATGGATGTGGATATACAAAAAATACATAAGGTGAGCCTCACACAATTAAGGTAACACCCCCTAAGCTGTTATCTGAGAAGGAAAAATAGATGGACAACGTGGATATACAAAAAAAAATACATAAAGTAGGTGTGACGCCCCGTCACTATGGTCACATGTGGGTGGGCACACATGTGGGCGGGCCCCAAGGTGGCTGGCAGGCTACTGTGCACACAGTGAAGGTGAAACTTTGTCTCACATCGGAAGTGTCGTCTGAAGTTGTGATGGTTATATGTGGAGTTGTCACCCTATATTGTATGAGGCCTCCCTACGGAGAACAAAACCACCGCTGCGTACTCTGATGGGTTGTCAGTTAGGTTGGACAATATCTGTGGGATACGTGTTGATGTGGGTGGAACCATGGGAGCACCGGGTTTGGGTGAGCTACCAATATCCTTCCCCCACATGAGGCCTTTTGGGGGAGAAACCTAAGAACAAAACCGTGCGGGCTGTGCCCAGAGCGAACAATATCATACAGTGTGGGCGTGGGCTTTTACAGTAGGCCTCACACAATTAAGGTAACACCCACTAAGCTGCTATCTGAGATGAAAAGACAGATGGACAACGATAGATATACAAAAAATACATAAGGTAACACTCACGCAATTAAGATACAATTAATCCGCTCACCTTAGTAACCTCTATAAAAGTATTTTCCATTGTTATTTCAAAATATATTAAACCAATAAATTTCAATCTCCTATCCCATTCTTTTCTATTCTTCTCTTTCTTCTTTCTGCGTGGGCAAATTAGAGATTATATATACTTGAATTTTTAATAGCTCGTACATGCAGCTGACCAAGACTATCCAACCTTAAGGAGAGTTGTTGTATTTTTGGGGCAGAGTTGCTAGAAACACGTTGTATCGAATCAGTTTTTGTGGAGCAAATCTCAATGGCAATAACATGTCCGGAATCTCTCAATTTATAATTCTTTTTAATCTATATCGTCTAATTCTTCTTCTCTTATTTTTTTTGTCCTTTTTTTTAAATTTACCCAAAAAAAAAAAAAAAAAACTATATTTCTTTATTAGAGCCAATAACAATTCAGGTCCATCCGATCACCTGATCTATTACACTTTATTTAAAAAAAGTGGACAATTAAAAATATTGAAATAGTTGTGTGCATTTGATGTGCAAATTTGGCCACTTGATTTCCAGGGCATGGAACATACGCGTGGCGTCCACCCGTTGCATGACACTAATTTCAAGCATGTGTCACTTTCACATGTGTAGCCATCACACTGTAATTTATGACTTGCATTGTGTAAAAAGTAAGACTGCTGTTCTGAAATGTATAATAAAAAGAAGATATCTCAGGATTACTAGCCTTACACGCATCCTCTCCCTGCACGGACATTACACGCAGCATGTGTGCCAACGTTGAAAGTGTGTGAGACACCTGGACATCCGTAAATGGCCACGTCTACCACAATGACCATCCCGGAAAATAAGGCCAGGCTACCCTATGTGGAAAGAAAAACAATGGACGGTTTAAGCGTTTTGCTAGAATACATCCCAGTGTATTGCTACAAGATCCATTTGGATTGTAGCGTTTGGAATTGGGGTCATATTTCAATGATCCATGCCGTGTATACGATGGCTCTCACCTTTGATGGCAGATATCCAAAAGATTACCACCTTTATATTGGATATGATAACACTCTGGTCTTTTGACTTTTTCCATTGATAATGACTATTAACCTAACCTTGGAATCATGGAAGGGATGAGATATTTTAATCTGCAAGTATTTTTGGGAATTCCCATGGACGGTGGAGCCATCATTCGAACGGTTTGGATCATTGAAAAGGACCCCAATCCAATGGTTAAGGTGTTCAGATGTATTCTAGAAAACCACTCAACCACTCCATTCAAATTTAATTATCCACACGCGGGTATGTCTTGACCATCAACAGAAAATTCATGCACCATTTGCACACGTATAAAAGATCCGAACTTCCATCATGTTTCTCACACTGATTATATTTTTTTGAATAAAAAAGATCACTCTGATGATCGGCCATAGTGTACAAAACAAATGGATGGCTGAGGTAATGTTTCCTAGCCGTCCATTAGTCTTGTAAACTGGAGTACACTGGTTGTGAGAAATAGCCTGATCGTCAGGCAGATGACCTTTTAGTGTGGCCCAACTGACGGAAAGCTGTCGCCGTTGCTCCAGAAGCTCATCTACATCTGTTATTTTCCTACGGCATGTCACCTTCATAGAACATCGCAGCCGTTAAAAGGTCCCGGGCCCGTCATAAGACATCCTTTGGAATGAAAATCAGACCGATCCACTTACCAGGCAGTACAAACCTTTATGTTGTCAGATTGTCGGCCGTCCACTGGTTTCGACGGTATGACTTACATATCAGCTGAACAGCCCCATTTTTAGACCATGTGGTCGGCATGAAGAGGCCACCCTTTCTAACAGCTCAGATGTCTGACATGCATGACATATCTGCAACAATACGGATCATTTCTGATTTCTAATATTAAAAGCGTGGCACCGTAGTACCCGGAAGATGTCGGGCCCAACTGATACATGCATAAAATCCAACACATCCATCATATGTGTCCATGAATGATACCCTCATTTCCCTAAGGGCATGTTTGGGCAAACGGCTTTGGGTGTACTGTCATGTATATAATTACC
>JAJHSJ010000009.1:58727267-58782890 GCA_021015155.1 Magnolia officinalis | reverse complement strand
AGAAATACCAGCGTGGGTGGTTATTTGATACTCGGGCAGAGTGTGGAAGTAAATACTCAGGTAGCCAGAATTGTATACGTAGCATGGGTTAATACAAATTATGCCGCTCAAATTGCAACTATTTTTCATCTCAACTGTCCATTCCACGATCGGCCATAGCCTGTTAGCATGGATTTTGCGCCTTGATCATCCATCATGGGACCCTCACAATTGACGGCTCGGATCGAATGCATGAGGTATGGCAGGCTAATAGTGGGTGTGATTCTCTAGAATGCGAAGACTTTTTTTTTCTCTAACAAGGACATTTATTAGAAGGTTCCAGAGGAATAATCAAAACGTCACATGATGTGAGAGATAATGTGCTGTTTTTTTCTGCTAGTGGGTTCACATGTGCGGAGCATCCGAGCTGTAGGAAACGGTGGGCCACATAATCGGGAAGCGGATTGGCTGGTGTACCACACACCAGCTATATAGCTGCTGTAGGTACGTGTCGTGCGAAGACAAGCACTGACGCTCGGAGTTGTACCAACGGTTCAAAGGAGATCAAAGTTATATAGACCTTACAGTGATGTATTTATTATATCTACACCGTTCATCTATTTTTAGAGATCATTTTATAGCATTATCCAAAAAATGAATCATATCCAAATATCATCTAAACCACACCATAAATAGCAGTGGAGATAATGATGTTCACCGTTAAACAATTTGTAGGGCCCACCATAATGTTTATTTTACATCCAAACGGTTCATAAGGTCACAAAGACCTGAATGAATAAGAGAGATAAATTTCATATTGATCCAAAACTTCTGTGGCCCTAAAAAGTTTCAATGGTAGACAATCAACTCCCTACTGCTTTTTGCAGTGTAGTTGATAGTTAGATGTTGATAGCTAAATCTATCTTATTTTTCCTCTCAACCATTAAGACGTGCTCGCCAAATGAATGGTCGGTTTAGATATAACACATATCTCATGATCAGACTTCTGTGACGTAAACACCGCAGCTATATAGACGGGCCAAGCACGTACGGATGCAGTGGATGTTTGTAGAGCACTTGCCAACGGTCCATGTTCAACTCACACGTATGCGCGTTGACGGGCGTAAGTTTTGGGGATTGCGTGGAGACGAGGTCACCGGAAATATAACGGGTGACCCAGCTCTACGAGGGACGCGGATTGCGGTCACCGGATATATACGGGTGACCCAACTCTACGTGGCCCACAGTGATGCATGTATTCTATCCATGCTGTTTATTTGTTTTGCTGCGGGGATGAGCTCAGAAACGAGGTAAAAATCCAAAGTCCATACGTTGGTGGTCAGTTTTCGACTTTATGTGTGTCGTGTGCATTATGTGAAAGGGAAGTGTGGCTTAATTCAAGTATGAATTAAGATAGGCAAACACATACTATATAACCGAGATCCGATGAGATTGACTCTCTATTCTGTCACTCGCTCAATGTATGAATAGAATTATGTGATATTCAAAGGGTGGGATTTGTCCTCTGATGATGGGTTATATATTTCACTTCTGTATAAAAGGACTTTTTAATACTGATAAAGTAAAATGAGAAAGGAATTTTTACAGTCGGACGTGGAGAACAACTGCAAAACATATTTTTTTGAGTGAAGAACGAAAACCAACGTACAAACATAGACTCAAATTATAACTAAAATTACCAGCTAGTTGATTAACACTACAGATTGCATTGCAGAACATAAACAGCCGGCTTAATGTAATGAATTACACTAAGAAATGCAATTTACTCACAAGAAAAGTAAAGGATTATACTATGAAATGAAATTGACTGATAAATTGAAAGGATAATTAAAAGTTAATGTTTAGTTTGATTTGGTTGGTAGGAAACAATTTTTCTTACTGAATTACTTTGTTATTTATAGACTTAATCAGATCATCTAGATCATTCTCACATTCCGACATTTGTCATAACCGTTCACCACTTCCTTGCTTCATCTGTTTCTTCTTCTTCCATCCGTCATGTAACTGCTCCTTAATGATTGCTTCTCTATCAGTCCCTCTAAACAGTGACGTGGCATTATTTAATATATTTCTACTATTGTTTTTAAGAAATTTTTTTCAAATATTCAAATACACCATGCAGTTTTGTATAGATCACATGTAATATATTTTAATTGGCTTTTTATGATGAATGACGATAATGGGATGAAGACCCACCTATTGGCTTCTACGAAAGTAAAAACACAAATATCCAGTTGAGGAAGCTTTCAACCATAAGCATTGAATTCCTCTATTTTCTTTAGTGTGGCCCACTTAAGCTTTAGATTTTTTTGGGTCATGCTTTAAAATGAGCTGAAAAAATTAATAAACAGTGGATAAAACTCAAACATCATGGTGGCCCCCCTAAGAGTCGAGTCCCTGTTAGTCTCCACATATTCATGCCCAATTGAGACATAGATTAAGTGGTGACCCTATAATCTAGGACCTCTGTCGTTGTCCAATAGGACAGAGAGATTAAACATACTTTGTGTGGGCTCATATCTCAGATAGACACATGTCTCAACTAAGTCCCACTGCATAGGGTCACCACATAGTAGGTGACAGGGTGACTATATGATTCGGGTTACACATCAGAGCGGAAGACATGGTAAGGTGATAATGCGACACATGCTAAGGCAATGATGCGGCGACGTCTGATTAAGCGATTCTCGTGTGACTTCGTTCAACGTGTTCTCGAGCAAGACACGGATTGCATGTAACTTTCTACCACCAGAAACTAGGTTGGGCCTATAGTAATTTTTTATAAATCTAGGCAGCCCATTCTTTTTTCCAGATCATGTTAGAACATGGGTGTAAAAAAGAGAAGGGCCTGGAACTCAAGTGACTTGCACGGCAAGAAAAAGTGGGTAGGGGTCCACCACGATGTAAAAAGTGGGTAGACATCCACCATGATGTTTATATGCTATCTGTTCACAACCCCAAGTGTAGGGTCGCGATATAGTAATAATCTCGGTGAGACCGAGATCGAATCCACAGGAACTAATCTTGTGAGTATTCTGAAAGCAACTAGAAGTAGAACTAGAAAAACATGTAAATCTAAAACTAAAATAAAAGGAAGTAATTATGAGAGATTTAATTAGAAACTTAAAAAATTCAAAGGTGGGAACTAGGGTGCTAAGGATCCACTTGCAGTGATCAGGGAGCCATCTTGCTTGATTCAAGTAACACAATTAGAATTGGAGTCCTATCCTATCCAATTGGAAAATATATCAATAAAACCAAATATGAACATTCATTGACCTAATTCTCAATGAAGGAGAACTATGATAATTAGTAGGGATTCCATCACCAAACCATGCCCTGGAGGCAATGGCAAACAACAGGATTTACCAATCCCATAATCTCAAAGCAGGAGAATTGTAAAGATAAAGAAGGATTCCATCACCCTACCATGCCAAAGGGACGATGGTGAACAATAGGACTTATTAATTTCACAATCTCAAGTCAGGAAAAGAAGATACTTAAAGCTATTGCAAACCTAGTGTATTTTGAATCAGAATAAACCATTAAAAACTAAAAGTATTATTTAAATATCAAATTAGAATCCATGGAGTTTAACATAAACATGAATCAAAGCAATAGAAACATCTCATCATGTTATAAGCTTCACCTCTTAGCTCTAGCTAAGAGGTTTAGCCAACCATAGACATGATTGAATCTAAAAGCTTAAAAGAAAGCATGAAAACAACTAAGGAAGAAGAAAAAAACTCTTGGCGATGACATCTCCACCCTTTTGCTCTACTCCTTAAACCCTAGAAGATGCCGAAGAACATCCTATGGAGTCATATTTATAGTTGTGCAACTCCAACTTTTGCACCTAGTTGAAAAACTCTAGAAACCTCTTCAAATTTATGCAGTTTGCTAAAATAAACTTCATTCTACGCAGTTTTTCAAAATAAACTTCACTCTGCGCAATTTCACAAAATGACCCAGAGTTTCAAAATATGCTTTTTCAGGACAATTTTAGGATTCATTTTCTTCACTTCAAATATTTGATTCTCTTCATTCCTCACTTGGTTTTCTCATATCTTTGGCATATGAATTCTTCAATCTTGGTCCCCTAAGATTCATCCCTTGCCTTTATGATTCTTGAGCATCAAATTCATGCTTTTAGCACCCTTTTTAATCTAAGCTCTTAAATTCACATTGCAACACAAACATGAGTAAAATAGAACATTAAGCATTATCATGTTTATAAAATCAAGATATAAATGGGGGATAATATGCAATATTTAACCCTCAACACAATCCCCAACCAGCATTTTGCTAGATAATTTTTATAAGCTCAAGTGGTTTTAAAAAAACAATCCAGATAATAAAATTCTAAAAAACATCAATGTTGTGCATTACCTTCTCCTAAACTCTAGCACTCGGTAAGTTTCATAATCAAGTTTAAAGCATTAATCCTTCAATTACAACAATTCCAAACATTGAGTTTCATAGGTGTATAATGAAGTCTAGACTTATCACAGTCAAAGGTTCAATTCATCACTTTCATGATAACATTGATAATTAAAAGAGCATTCAGGACAACCTAAACCTAAACCGAAACTTGCCTTACAGTTCATCTTTTAGTTCCCTCTTTTATTCCTCCAGCTTTTGATTTTTTCATCGATGGCTTTCATGCTATGTCAACCTTTTTAAAGATCTTTAATAGGTGGCCCTTTTCGACGACAATTGTTTTTTTAACTGGGTATTTTCTTTTTTATTTCTTTTCAATTCTTCCCATTGAACATGATGGACAAATTCCCTAGGTTGGTTCCTTCCATGCTTAATAATCATCAAGTTAATAATTCAATATCAAACTAACACTTTAATGTATAAGTTGGATGTGACATGTGAAACCATGACTTAATCATTGTTTAAAACTTCTAATCGAGGATCAATGACCTAACTTAATATTGAGATCTCCTAAGTGACTAAAATTGAAGAGACAGAAGGCATCAACATTAAGTATTTTGTAATTTTAATTCATGGATTAACTTCGAGATCACTTAAATTTGCAGTTTTCACAACTTTGCCCAAAGACTAAGAAAATAACTTATTAGCCTACCTAATCCACACCCCCAACCTAAAATCTACATTATCTTCAATGTAAAAGAGATAAACATTCAACGCAAATGAGGCAACAAAAAGAAAAGGGAAGTGGTGTGAAAAGGTAGTACCTGAAGAAGGAATTCTGAAGTTTTTTTTTTTCAAAATATTCAATGTGAAGATGGGTTAGCACAAGAATTAAACCATCAGAAAGTAAACTTTCTTAAACAGCAAAAAGAAAAATATCCTAAATAGCGAAAAGCAAACTATCATAAATGGTGAAAAGCAAACTATACTAATCCTAAATTCTTTGAAAGTAATAAACCTAACTAGGAAAATAGGGGAAAACTACCTAGTCATGCTGCAAGGTTCCTCCTCCGGCCAGTATCTTGATAAAATTCCATAACAAGATCATCCAAAAGCCCTTTTTGCAATCGGCTTGAATGCCCTCGAGCATGATTTTCTAGAAAAAATTGTGAACCTCAGCATAAAGTTTCCTTTTAATCTTCCGAGGTGTTCAAAGTACATATGATTCACCTGAGATAGAGAAAGTTTTAGAGTTAGCGCAACATGGTGAATTAGAGACTACAAGTAGATGAAATTCAGAGAAATTCTCAGTAGGTGATGTAGTCTCAACATATTCCGAAGTTTCAGGCTTCAGTTCAACTTTCAGCTCTTCATCCCTTAATGACAAATATTCAAGATCTGTGGAAGGAGATGCTTCAGAATAAGGATTCTCTCGATCAGTAACAACCACCGAGGTATTGTTTTGCAAGGCATCCATTATTTCTTTTATCATAGGATTATTTGAATTTTCAAAATATGTCAAGCGATCTTTCACAGAGTTAAGATAATCAGTTGAGAGAGGCTTATTTTCCACATTGAGGTATGTGATGATATGCTCAATGATTCCTTCATCTTCTCTTATAATAGAGGGAAACATGATCTCTTGCTCTTCGCCTTGGTGAGAGACAATTGTCACCGGATACATCTCGTCCTGTCCCGTATAGACAGATTGTGGATCGGTAGGCACATTGATGTGAAGATTATATTAAATGCTACTACTCAATAGATGCACTATATCGTCAAGGGTTGACAGCTTAGATGATGGCCTTAATTAAGTGGTTTCAAATTCCAGAGTCATATTGAGCGACTCTTCCATCTCCCTAATCATATTATAATCTAAATCAGGGGAGTGGTCTACACACGCCTCAAAAGAGCTGGAAGGATCGATTGGAAGAGGCTCATCCTCCACATTTAAAGCAAGTGTGTCACATGGGTGGAGTAGATCATTATGGTCGACAACTTCTTGTACCTCGTGATCACTTTCCTGAACCATAATTGAAATCGATTCCAGTGAATCTTAGGTTGTAAACTCATGATTCTCATCCCAATACTTATCATCTTCCAATTCAGTACAGTTCGCAAGTGGAATGATATCACTTTTCTCGCACTATTTTTCTAGGTTGAGTTGAGACTCGAAAAAACTAGCTTCTTCCTCCTCATTGAAGTCAAGTGTGTCATATGACTGGAGCGTGTCAGTATCATTATATTTGAAAGACACCCATGTCCCTTAATCATTCCTTTGGATAGTCATCGAGATCAATTCTTTGAAAAATTGAACCATATGCTCATTAACACAATATAACTCTTCATTCTCAATTTCAGTACCCTTTGCAAGCGAGTTAGGATCACTTTCCTTGCATTGTATTTCTGGATTAGGTTGAAGCTGAGATAAACTAGCTTCTTCCCCCTCATTGAGGTGTGACTGATGTTCTAACCTGATTGATTTAATTAATTCGATAGATTTTTTAATGGCTACGAATGATTGCATGAGATATTGATTGAATTGCTCTTGTGCATTCATGAGTTTCTAAAGTGAATCCTCTTGGATCGTTTCTGGTTGGATTTCGAAGGTAGGGGATCCAAGAGAATAATCACTATAATCTTGTAATAGCCTCAGTCCTGGTAGTTAGTCTTATACACTTGTACATACATGTGTATTTCTAAGAAAAAGTAGTGATCGCTTAGAAACACCGTTGATTAGATTTTTTTAATTCCCATTTATGGTAGAAGTGTTGAATTTCAGGGACGAAATTCTCTTTAAGGGGGGTAGATTGTAACACCTCGTAGCTCCTGTACTTGGGTGTTACTATGACCATAAAACTAGATAGACGGAGTGGATCTTTTCAAACATCAATGTGGGCCCTACCATTGAATTGTGCATGTACACAACTTGTGTGCACATGCAGTGCATGGGACCTTTAATTCAATCAAACAGGTGCTGGCCCGTGATATTCTGAGAATATAAAGGTTTTCTCTCTCTTTCTTTTATTCCCGCTGAAACAAGATTTAAACGGACTACGTTCATCGTTTTTGTTTGTGGCCCACCATCAAGGGCCATGGGAATGATCTGAACCGTCCATCTAACTCAGAAGGTGGGCCTGACTAAACCCTTGGTCTTTTCCACCAATTCTACACACATGTGCATGCACGAATGCGGGAGAAATCGTGCGTGTATATGGTACATTTTGAAAACGGAAAAAGATTCTATTTCTTCTTTCTTAGCTGGCATTTACACGCATCCTCCCCTTATATCCTAGCCCTGCACCTCAGTGGATCCCTGCCTTACAATCCAAGCCAACTTTAGGACTTCCATCGCAATGAAAGAGACACTGCAACTCCGATTTTAGGAACCCATCAATCAAACCCACCTGGAGCTTTGTTTATTCCATTCCTCAAGCTCCTTACAACTACTCCAAACCAGCCATAGGACTCAGATCGAGGAAAGAGGCGTCAGTCGGAGTTCTGCCATGAAAGCTCCATCATCTTCCTCGTCGGATAGCAGCCACCATAAGAAGTCGTTTGGCCACCAACTTCAAATCCATGACATCCATTAGGTAGCTATATGAGGAGTGTTTAATCCATGATTGATTTCATCAAGATCAAATTCCACAATGGAGTCGGATTCCTGATCAATCAATACGATTCATTGTCACACCACGCCAAGTCTCCATTCTGGACCGAGTCATCCTAGTTTGGAGTCGGGTCTGCCCAAATCCAGATGTCTTTTGAATACACAGAGGGAGAGAAGAAGAGAAAACGAAGGAGCAATTTCAAGTGGGTGTGTCATGGCGGGTCGATTTGACCGAATCTTTGGATTTGGACTTGGGTGAGTTCTGGTCCAGTTTTTCCGAGTCCAGCTACTCTGCTGGTCATGTCTGAGAGAAGAAAGAATCAAGAAGAGAAAGAAGAGAGAGGGTAGAAAGGGAGTTTCGAGAAGATCTGCCTGATTGGGTCCTCTTTCAGCCAACCGAGTCAACTCGGCTAGCGCCGATCCTATTTTGAACTGGGAACGAGTTTGGAGGTGAGTTCAGTTTTATTAGCTGAGTTCTGTTTAGTCATTTAGGAGGAATCAGTTAGATTAACTGAAATCCACCGAGTTAAGAGGTTTTCTTTATTTGAACTGACTCATTTCTTTATTTTTGTCGAGTTGTTGCACTGACTCGGTGAGTTTCACTCAGCCTGGGGTAGATTCTGAATAGGTTTGAATCCTTTTACAATTTAACAACACCTTGATTTCCTGATGAAAAATCGGCAAGTAGGGTTGTAAGGTATTGTAGATTAACACCGAGTTGAGTTGACTCACTTCTTATTGAGTCTAGTTCATATAACATTGAGTAGTCTGATTTGGTTTTGGTCTATTTTGGCTTTTTACTAAATTAGAACTTGGATGAATATTGGATACGTAGGGAGTCTAGTTTAGTCTCGAGTTTCGTTTAACTAAATAAATCCATTTTTGGTGGGTTAGATTCTGGATCTTGGTTGTTAAAATGTTTTGATTTTTAGTAATGAGTTATAAATTTTACGGTAATGTAGGGATTTTGAATTTTTACATGTGTAGACCCTCGTTGAATTAGTTCGAGTTCAAGTAGAATCTAATGTAGAAATTGAGCCGAATGGGACTTTAGAGGTGAGGATTCACCCTTCAAGCTTACCTTCTTTATAATAGTTAATTTAATTCTCTTTTGAATTAATTATCTAATCATGTTAATGACTATTTTACATGTATGATCAAGTTATGAATTGTTGATCTTCATTTTAGGATGACTCACCTTTATATGTGCACATTCCTTGATTTGTTTAACATGTGCATGTAAGTACATCTATTGATTTGTAGAAATTAATGATTTAAATCCTATAGGGTTATGATTTATTTGAATGTGAAATTATTTTCTCTATTTTAGTTTGGATGTGTACTTACATGTGTATTTGTTTGATAATGTATATTAAATTGATTGTAATTTGGTTTAATACTTGATTGTGTTAAGTTGTAATTAAAATTTAATATTATATATTAGTGAATATGTATATTGGAGTGTTCTCGAGCTAGTGGCCTGTCGTGAATAAATTAAATGTTATGTGGTCGTAGACTTACCATCTCATGGATTAATTGTGTTCATGTAGTTTGTGAATTGTAATATTTGGTGGTGTCCATGAAGGACTTGGTGCTAATGTGGCTTATTGGAAGGACTCTTGTTGTTGGAAGTATATCTGGACTTGTGATGGTAATGTCTACGTGTCGAATCATAAGTGGCCACTAGTTGTAGAGATTCTTGTAAATGAAATGTCTTGGATTCTTTATCTTATAAATATTATTTATAATCATCTGTGTGTGTTAGAATATTACTTGTTTAAGTCTCATGAGCCGGGGATGGTGGAATGAGACACTATGCCTGAGCTGTCGGCCTATGCTGGGTTGCGCGCGCCCCCCATAGTGACCTTCGAGCTTCTCTGATATTTTATTTGTAAATTGGACTAATAACGGTTGGGTTAATCATGCATACATGGTATGTGGGCATTATCAGGTGCCTGGTCGACTGTTTGAAAGACCAGTGTACTGTTTGAACGACCCTCTTTGCATTTTGAATGGGTCGACTGTTTGAAAGACCCGATATCATGTATGAATGGGCCAACTGTTCAAATGATCCATTCATTTGTTCAACTGGATGTGCATCTCTAGGCTGATTGCATTCATGCATTCATTCATTAATCAAGATTAAGTCGGCGATTGAATTTGTTTGTGAAATAGATTATATCTTCTTATATCATACATTAAATTGTAGTTTGCATGTTATAACTATTTATATTATATTTGTGGGGAATGGGCTGTATCTCTACATATTATACTTTGAACTTCGGGTGGATATGTAGTTGGTGTTATCCTTGTGAATTGTGAAATATAACTTAGATTCTATAGTTCCTTGGATTGTACTTATAAATTATATTTTCTTCTTATGTACATGTGGTATCATCCTATATGTCACTTAGGAAACATAGATTGTATATTTTTGTATTTTACTTATGAACATTACATTGGATATTGTATTCTCCTGAGTTATTTGAATTCCATTCTTGACTATTGTGATGCTTGGTAATCTTGGAGGGTATACCTCAGTGGGATAGCCATTGATGCTATCAAACCATATTCAGTTGGCGTAGGTTATGTAAATGACGTACATGTTAACTTTAATGTGGAGCACGAAGAACTGGATAATCTCGTGACTTTTTATTCTAAAGTTCCTATTTTTTTTTTAGTTATTTCATTTGGGTTGAGTCATTGGTTTGTATAAGCCCTATGGACAGCCATTTGTATATGTTGAAGTATATTTTATGCATTCCCTTTATGTGTGGTTTGTTAGCTTTCATTGCGATCGCTCACTTATAAAAGAAAAAAAAATATTACTGTGAAATGTGGGCTATCCTCGTAAGTTAACACTCAGGATTTTGGAAAATAAGTATTAAACTCGGGATACGAAATTTGGGGCGTTACAAATCTCTTGTTGGGTCATCTCTCCAATGTTGATGTTTCCACTGATCATAGTCATATGGGTCATAGGTCGAAAAGTTGGATGTTTGTTGGTACGCATTATCACCCATAATATAATCATGCATGTTTCCCTCTTGTCTGATGGGTGATACTCGTTCTCACTCTAATACGGGTCATATGGAGTGTAATTATTCTCCCGCCTATAATCATCGAAGGACTTCTTAACCGGTGGAGCATTATATTCTGGCCGGTTCTCAATGATGGTCTCAGAAAATTTTTGAGACAGGTTGTTTTCTAACATAATCATCTGACAGCCCTTCACAATTTCTCGCATTCTTTAAAATTATCTCAGCATATTGACGTTCCCACTCTTGCATATACATGGTGAAACCCTAATTCTGAATCTAATCATAAAATAGAATAAAAGAAAAATCTTACAGCAATATGGAAAGTAAGTAGAGGAGAAGTTAAAAGGAGTTTACCGATTAGAAGAGTTTTATGTTAGGATCCTACAAAATAGAAAATAATGTTAGTTTCTAAAAATAAATCAGAAAAAACCCTAACCTAAAAACAAAACAAAAATTTAGTCCTAAAAACAAATTAGTTTCTTAAAAAAAAAAAAAAAAAAGTTTTTAAAAACAGATTAGGAAAGTTTCCAAATCTAGAAATAGAAAAAAAGAATTAGTTTCTAAAAACAAACTAGGAAAGTTCCTAAATTTAGAAATAGAAAGAAAAGTTAGTTTCTAAAAACAAATTAGGAAAGTTTCTAAATTTAGAAATAGAAAGAAAAGTTAGTTTCTAAAAATAAATTAGGAAAGTTTCTAAATCTAGAAATAGATAGAAAAGTTAGTTTCTAAAAACAAATTAGGAAATTTTCTAAGTCTGGAAATAGAAACAAGTTACCAAATTAGAAGTTTCTATTTTGGGATCCTGCAGAAGAAAAAGGAAAGTGAATTAGTTTCTAAAAAAGAACTAAGAAAGCAACCTAGTTTCTAAAAAAAAAAAAAAAAAGGAAAGTTCTCTAAAAATAGAAAGTAAGTTAATTTCTAAAAATAGAATAAGGAAATGAAATTAGTTTCTAAAAACGGATTAAGAAAGTTTCTAAAAAATAAAAAATTACTTTATAAAAACAATTTAGGAAAGTTTCTATCCTAGAATTAGAAAGTAAATTAGTTTTTAAAAATAAAAAATGAAAGTTTCTAAACCTAAAAATAGAAAGCTAAGTTAGTTTCTAAAATAATTATGAAAAAACCCTAACTTAAAAATAGAAAGTAGTAAAACCCTAATCTTAAACTAATTCCAAAACTAGTTAATCTCAGAAAAACGTAACCGTTAATTCCTGGCAATGGCGCCAAAAACTTGTTCACAACCCCAAGTGTAGGGTCGCGATGCAGTAATAATCTCGGTGAGATCAAGGTCGAATCCACAAGGACTAATCTCGTGAGTATTCTGAAAGCAACTAGAAGTAGAACTAAAAAAATATGTGAATCTAAATCTAAAATAAAAAAAAGTAATTGTGAGAGATTTAATTAGAAACTTAAGAAATTCAAAGGTGGGAACTAGGGTGCCAAGGATCCACTTGTAGTGATTAGGGAGCCCTCTTGCTTGATTTAAGTAACACAATTAGAATTGGATTCATTTCCTATCCAATTGGAAAATATATCAATAAAACCAAATATGAACTTCCATTGACCTAATTCTCAATGAAGGAGAACTATGATAATTGGTAGGGATTCCATCACCAAACCATGCCCAGGAGACAATGACAAACAATAGGATTTACCAATCCCATAATCTCAAAGCAGGAAAATTGTAAAGATTAGGAAGGATTTCATCACCCTACTATGCCCAAGGGATGATGGTGAACAACAAGACTTAATAATTTCACAATCTCAAATCAAGAAAAGAAGATACTCAAAGCTATTGCAGATATACTATAATTTGAGTCACAATAAACCATTAAAAACTGAAAGTATTCCTTAAATATCAAATTAAAATCCATGGAGTTCAACATAAATATGAATCAAAGCATTAGAAACATCCCATCATGCTACAAGATTCACCTCTTAGCCTTAGCTAAGAGGTTTAGCGAACCATAGACATGATTAGATCTAAAACCCTAGAAGAAAGCATGAAAACAACTAAGGAAGAAGAAGAAAAACTCTTGACGATGGCTTCTCCACTCTTTTGCTCCACTCCTTAAACCCTAAAAGATGCCTAAGAACATCATGGGGAGTTATATTTATAATTGTGGAACTCCAACTTTCGCACCTAGTTGGAAAAGTCTAGAAATCGCCACAAATTTACGCGATTTACTAAAATAGACTTTACTCTATGGAGTTTTCCAAAATATACTTCACTCTGCATAATTTCACAAAATGACTGGATTTTCAGAATATGCTTTTTCAGGACAATTTCAGGATTCCTTATCTTCACTTCAAATCTTTGATTCTGTTCATTCATTACTTAGGAGACCAAGATTGAAGAATTCACATTATAACATAAACATTACAACATCAAATCCATAAACATTACAACATCAAATCCATAACTTGCCTCGGTGATTCTTGAGCATCAAATCCATGCTTTTAGCACCCTTTTCAGTCTAAGCTCTTAAATTCACATTACAACATAAATATGAGTAAAATATAACATTAAGCATTATCATGTTCATAAAACCAATATATAAATGGAGGATAATATGTAATATTTGACCATCAACACCATCCATATCGATTATAAGGTCACGAAGTTCTAGCGGAAGCGAGTTGTGTACCGCCCTACAAGCTTGGCACAGGCAGGCCTATGAAGGCCACCACAATGTATGGATTTTATCTGCCCAAGACTAGGTAGATCCAAGGCTAAGGTGGAATACAAAGTGAGGATAAAATGCCAACCATAAAAAACTTATTGGAGGCTGTAAGTGTTATCTTTCCTAGCTCCTATTATTGTCAAATTTTGTAGTGCCAAAACCTCTAGGAATCTGTGTCTTGTGTAGCGCTTCTACAAATTCAAGACATTGCATCTCTTGTACAAGATCAAAGGTCTTTACTTCAAGAACTTCAAATGCAAAATTACATATTCATGTTCAAGTACAACACCAAGTGTGAATTCAATCTCTTAAGCTTCAATAGTTCAAGTTTTCAAAGCTTCGTCCAAGTCAAGACAAAGTTCTTTACTTTGAACCTCAAGCTCAAGCTTCAATGTTAATCATATTCAAGCTTCAAAAGTCTCAAGTTCAAGCTTCATCATTCAAGCTTCGTGAACTTCAAAGATTGACTATCAACTGAAGCAAAAGAAGTTTCAATGTTCATACATCATGTATAAGGTATGAATGACCCTAGATTGACCATAGGATAGGTCATTTTGAATACATAATTTAATTGGGTGATTTTATAAGTGCATAGTATGTTTTTTTACTAGTCTTAGATTAAGTTCGACTAGCCTTAGCACTGGCTCGACCAGTCCAAGAAATCCTCGACCAGTCCTAAGGTTGTTATTTATTTTTAGGATTTTTTTATTAAAGCCTCGACTAGTCCTCGAAACTGCTCAACCGGTCGTGTGAACAGTGCTCAACCAGTCCTGCAGGATTGACTCAAAGTCCAGCAACTAATTTAAGTTCCACATGACCAGTTATGGACAGGACTCGACCGGTCGTGGAGGCCACTCGACCGATTGAGCAGGCCCTTCGACCAGTCGTGGAACGGCCTTATCTTATCGGGCCCGAATTTTTAAAAGTTTGTTGATCCTTCAACCAGTCGTGCCGACCAGTCGGAGTGCGATTTCTGCACTTATAAATAGAGCACGAATTTTAGAGTTTGATATTCAATTCAAGCAAAATCAATACACCACTCTGAGAGATAAGTTAGTGATATTCTTAAGCTATTTAGTTCTTATTTCATATTATCTTTAATTAGTTTTTTTGTATTTGATTTTGTATTATGCATTCTAATTTTATTTGAAAGAGGAATTGAAGTATTTCCATTTCTAGGAATCAAAATTAAATCAAGCTAGCCCAAGGTGATTTAATTTAAAATCAATTTAGAACCTAGAACCATTTCATAAGTGAGTGTGGACATTGAACTTCTACGTTGAACTTCTACTCCGAATTGGTTCTTTCGGGCTACATCAAAAAGAGAATATCCAAATAAGTATTTTACTATTTTGTAAATTCATTCTTTTAGTTTCATTGAGATTGTGCCAGAAAAATCTCTTTCTTTTGGTTTGTCTGAGGACATCCAGAAAACTCAAAGTGTAGGGTTTTTGAATTGTGTAAGCCCACTTGAAAGACACAATTGTGAGGGTTTTAGGTGAACCTTGAAAAACCTATTTTCATAGTGAATGCTAATATCCACTGTGTGAGGATATTAGGAGTGGAGTAGTTGTGTGGCTGTTTTTCTAAACAGTTGGTGTACACACAAACGAACCACTATAATTTCTGGTCTTGTGGTGATTGATTGAATATTTCATTTTGTGGATGTTGTAATTTTCCTTTATACATTTGTGGAGAATGTTGTAATTTCTTTTATGCAAGTGTGGGAATGTTGTAATAGCTTAGTTATTTCCTTTGCTATTTATTTCTTTATTCCTCTGTATCAGTTTGAGTTTTTGATACACAGACCGTTCTAGGAATCAGATTGTCCTACCATAAACCATTAGTTTTTGGTGTAAGGTTGTCCTTAGAATAACATCTATATCAACCTCTCAATACTTGTACACTTGAGGTTGTTTTACATTTCTGCATTGTGGATTGTTTAATTGTTATCTTTTATTTATATTTGTTTAAATTCTGCTGTTAATTTTTTAATTTGGCATAGTCTTATTCACCCCCCCCCCCCCCCCTCTAGGACTCATAGCTCGGCCTTTTCAAAGGCCACATATATTTTGTTTTCCCTTCATCCAGGCCTATGTGACCTTAGGAACAATTTAGATTAACATCACAGTAAGCTTAAGAAAAGTTTCAACAGTGGAAGTCATTATTGTTGTGGGGAAATATGGTCCGACTGCCCTCAGGACGGCTTGGGCTGACGAGCATACACTCCTGTACCATCTCATCCAGAGAAGCTAGACTTCACATCCCTAGCCGTAGTCCTCGACAGTGCATATTTCCGAGCTCTCACCTATGTACCTCACAAGGATTGTCCTGAAGCCCCCGGTCAGAATACGCCCTGGGGATTAATCAGCTCGGTGAAGATGAGGAAGAGCTCATTAAGAATAAAAGGAACCGACAAAAATATAGATACACCCCTCTGCTCAGAAAAGCCAATAGCCTAGACGAACGAGAATTCGACGACCAATACAGAACTTCCGAGCTCCTCATAACAATCCCTTGTTGATCAATTGGTTGGTTCAGCTCGGCTTTGATACAAATAACCGAGAACTCAGTTCAGGGTCAGCTCTAACAATCTGTGATGGTCGAGTTAAGGGGATGACAGCATGTCAAAGGCATGTCGGATGATGTTTGGGAATCTCGCCTGTGTATTCTAAACAAAGCAATGACCTTCCAGAAGGTCTTTGTGATGTCCAATTTATTTAGTCTTTAACTTCTTCATGAGGCCTGATAGCCTCCTCGGATTACTCATATATGGGTTTACCTCGGACCCCCAACCTAGAGCGAAATAAGAAGTCCGGATTGTGCTGACCTACGATGCTCTGATCAGGGTCGCGCCGAGCTATGATGCTCCGATTAGGGTAGGACCGACCTACCTCCATAGTTGGGTGGATGATCTTCCTCGGGTATGCGCGACCCCAAGGTAACCATCGACATCCATCACCTGAATGTAACATCCACTGCGTGATTCCAGGATATCTACCAACATTCACCACTCGCTCACATCTTGACTAATGGCGAAGATCGTGCCTAAGATTAAGGACTACCTTGTCCTACATATATTATAAATAAAGGATCCACCTACACTAAAAGGTACGCAGAATCTCTCGCCCTAAAACCCTTCAACATGACCAGACTCGGATTTCTAGCTTAACTTTGGCATCGGAGGGTCCCCTGCTCTAGCTAGGGTCTCCTTTGTTCTTCTCTTGTGCAGGTACTCAGAGGTCTGAAGAGGGCGGTCCAGATTCTTGCATCGACATTTTGGCGTCATCTGTGGGAATGACATCAAAGTCGTTTATGCTTTACCAGAGAACCACAATGGCAAAAGGAAGAAAGAAAGCTCCTCCCACCACTGCTGTTGCCAGCCCCAAGCTTGCAGGGCAACTTGATCGTTATGACTTGTCTTCCCAACTCTAGGCCAAGTCTGCCCCTATAGGCCCTACGCAACGATCTCGAAACTGAGGAGGTCGTTACCTTTCCTTGCAGAATCAAGTCAAAACGCTAGCCAACGAGCTTGGCCAAATGAGGCAAATGCTAGAAAGACAACTCCCCTTCCCTAACCAGGAGACTGTCGCTCGAGCAGCTGCCGAGGACTTTGCACCAGCAAATTCTTAGAAAGACATGTTCCATAACATATCCGACCAACCACCATCTCATGTTTCAGGGGCCTCTGTGCTGGCACCTTCCGATTTACGTCACAAACTAGAAAAAAGGGGGCGGGGGAAAGCACCCAAGGTAGACCCGACCCTCAAAGGTGTCGCTGAGAACAAAGATCCATAGGAAGTTTAGCTCGATAAGCTATGAGGGAAGATCGGCGACATGTGCCAAGCTTATCGAGCACAAGCCCTAGCTTCGATAGATGCAATAATGGAAGAAATGGAGCCACCGTTCACCGACAACAACATAAGCTCTGCCCTACCCTCAAGGTTCCGGATGCCACCCATCACCCCATACTCGGGTTCTGGGAATCCTACTGAGCATCTGGAATCCTTCAAAGCTTGGATGGAGCTTCAGTTGGTATCCAAGCCAATCATCTGTCATTCCTTTTTCTTAACTTTACCAAGAGCTATGCAGAGCTGGTACAAGACTGAAGTCGAAGTTGATCAGTTCCTTTGCCAATCTCAGCAAGGCGTTCCTGACACAGTTTATTGTAAAAAAAGAACGACGAAAACCATCCACTCACCTACTCACCATCAAGCAAAGAGAATGTGAAACGCTGAAGGACCACATCATCCAATTCAATGGGGGAGGCAATGCAGGTCGATGACTACTCGAACAAAATAGCCCTGACCACCATGATAGCTAATCTCAGGGAAGGGAGGTTCCTCTTTTCAATAGGCAATGTAATGCCCTGAAAATCGGGGGTCGAGTAGCAACTCAACACCCGAGTTTCAAAACATCACTTATGCAACACAAATGCTTATGATTGAATGTTGTCGGTGTTAGTGTAATAATCATGAGTGGGATTATACCAAAACAGTCATTCATACTCCAGATCAAGTTATAAAACGCAAACGGAAGACTGAAAGAGGTAAACAGATGTATATAAAACTAAAAATGTCACAATCGGTCTCCAGAGTATGAACACCTTACTGAGTCACCATATACATGTATTTGTTTCAAAAAAATTCAAAATGCCAAAATGGTACAACTATACTGATACGCCCTGTAGCCCCGTCATCTGAATGGCCTAAGCGTAGCCTCCAGAGAACTGCATGTAGGAGAACTTATCCTGATCATCATAATAATCAGGCTCAGCCTCCTGTGTATCATCGGTACCTGCATCTAAGACAGAGTCTAGTGGGTGTCCAGAACACCGTCCCGTAATGTGGGAGTGAGTAGCCAACTCAGTGGAACAATAAAGCATAGGTTAACATGTTATCAAATCAGTCAAGCAGTAATAATAAAGCAGTACAATCAACAATTCTAAGTACTCTTGTTAATGCAAGTATGAAATGCAATCGTGATGCATGCCCTCACCAACATAATCCCTCATGTGACACCATCTTA
Source organism: Magnolia officinalis (assembly GCA_021015155.1). Taxonomy (NCBI): domain Eukaryota; kingdom Viridiplantae; phylum Streptophyta; class Magnoliopsida; order Magnoliales; family Magnoliaceae; genus Magnolia; species Magnolia officinalis. The sequence continues at coordinate 58,764,147 of JAJHSJ010000009.1, read as the reverse complement.
CGTCTGCGGCATGCGTTCATCCCTTAGTGCTCCACATCTTTCAGGCACATGCAATGCGATGATGAGCATGATTACCGAGTTGTTATTAGTCCATTTCAAACAGCGGTATTGGGAAACTAAGGTACCTCCCTTGTACTATTCCCAAACATGATCCATTTTAGGGTCGTCAGTCCTAGATAAGCTCATACGATGATACGGTTCTAAGTCACTGTAAAGGGCTGTTAGGGCTGTTACATGCACTCGTTGCACCGCTCCCTCATCACGTTATCAATACAGGCCTAGTTTATACTATGTTTACTACAGGAAGGCTCGTCGCCTCTCCACAGTTTCAGAGTATGCTCGGGGTCACTATAAAGGGCTCGTCACCAATCAATGTAGGCCGACAGCTCGAATACAGTGTCCCATACCATCGTATTCAGCTCACGAGTCTGGGTTGCTCACTGGTCACTACGGGGAGGCTTGTGGCCCCAGCGTAGGCCGACAGCTCGACCACGGTGTCCCATACCACCATGCCCGGCTCATGAGTCTTAGCGGATCGAGGTACTAAGGTTAACGGGATTACACTGGTAAGTTTGGTACCTTGGGTTCAAGCAGTAGCGTCCAAACATGATGAATATACATTAGACAGATCGGGTTACATGACGAGCTCGACTAGCATGAGCGCACGATCCGCTGGACGACATAAAGTGCATAAACACTTCGCGTGGCCTAACCACTGTCGCCAACCGAAGTACGACTCAGGTTCGTCAAACACATCCTACTTGGCGAATGAATCTCAACCATGAACTCAAGTTTGTTACCGATTGTCTGGACTATAATCATAGCCTCAATCACAATCAATCCTTAACCAGAAGCATGCAGAGTAAAGCAGGATAAACGAAGTACTTTAACTATATTAACAACATGTCATAGAGCACACAATAAACAGGAAATGTAAACACATATATTTTATAAGTGAGCAATTAAATTAAACAACCAACATGGAGGAAATCATATACATCTCTAAGTTAGTTGAGAATCCTATCTCAACACCTATCTAAAGCGCTATCATCTAAATACTTACTCTTACAGACATTTTCACAAACACTTAGAATACACTCTTTTAACCTACATAACGTATACTAGCAAAATCATGAATTAGGGCGAACCCTTTCGCCAAGTAAGTATTATACACATATATAGCATGGCAAACACACTTTCAAAATTTGTACGTATACGGTATTTTCTACAAATACGAAGAATACAGTATATTCAACATAGCTAACGTATAACTGAAAAATGAAACGGGCAGCAGTTTGTACATGTGCAATTGCATGCAGATCATGAATCTATCATTATCTATCATTGAAAGCGTTGAAAACCATAACCTATATGTCTAAAGTCCACACCTTACGCCGTAGAAGCGTAATAAATTTGGTAGGAATGCTAAGGCTTCTCCCACGACAGTAGAACGGCCTAAAGCACAAGTAGTATTAGCTATTTTGCTAATGGAATCAATTAAAACCCTAAAACAGGTTAGGGTTAGGGTTTTCTTACCTAGAAACGAAGCTGGAATTGCCGGAAAAATGATTAGATCACAAGGGTTAAGCGTGTACAGCGAGAGGATAGAGTATCAGGAAAGTTCTCCCACAACTCTCACACTTTCTCTCTCTTTTCTCTCTTCTCTCTCCTAGGGTTTCTTCAAATTCGTATGGGCTAAATGTGAGAGGGTTTAAGGTCCTTATATAGCCTAAAATATCACCAAAGTAGACCCAGGGTCAAGGTATACTTAGGTTATATCCAAAGTGAGCTTGTTTCATCTCAACGGAGCACTTCTGGCGGCCCCTTTTCTGCGTGCAGTCGGACTTAAGCTCACCAACCTTGGATCTAGGTAAAGTTAAGTTTTCGTTCTAGGAAGATTCTCAGATCACACGTGGTGGACCAGTTTCAGTTCAACGGTCACTAGAACTCGATCCGAGATTTCAAGTACACTGCCATGTATATGAAATTTCTCCTGATCCGAGGGTGTATTTGGGTCAGATTCTGACAGTCTAATTGCTTATATCAGGCCCGCAAGTAACAAGTCTCAGATTACTATTTGAAGTTTTATTTATAAAGAAAACCAAGCGTTCTCACACTCCTCGCTACGGGCTCAAGCGAATAGCCATGGAACACTATCTGGGTTTGATCTCCTAGATGGTTATCAAGCCCAGCAAGGCGGTCCTAAGTCTATAATTTCGTATTATTCGGACCTTCGATGTGCGGTCCAGATTCGATACGGAGTTTCAATGTGCTCCCAAGAGCAGCTGAGTAATGAGATTGATCCTAGATTTCAGGGTAATGTAGCGTCAACGATTCCACAAGTTTTGGGTCTTGCAGATCGTATTTAAAGTGATTAGTGCGGATTTCATGGCTAATCTAGTTTAGCACTTAGTTAACTTTGTCTAATTTCTGAAGGATTTGATCCTAAGTGATTTCTGCCTGAGGTGGTACTCAGGGCATTGTACGGATTTTCTGAGTCGTTACAGGCAAGAACCCTCCAACAACTCTGGGTGAGCTCATGAATTGGGCGTAAAAGTACTCTAACGCTGAGGAACTTTCCAGTTCTTGAAAGCCTACTCGAAGCACCGAGATCTTGACGAAGGATAAGAAACGCAGAGAAAAAGCCTCATCCCAAGCGCCCTCCAGCAAAAAGAGACTAGACGAGGGTATAATAAGAGGTCAGCGGCCGAGCAAACATCCTGAGAGTCGGTTCAGTTCATACACCCCTCTCAATGCCGGAACAAGTCCTTTTAGAAGTTTGGGATAAATGGCTACTGAAATGACCGAGCTGTATGAAAACTAGTGTAAATCAGCGGGATAAGTGGAAATATTGCTACCTCCACCGTTATCACTGACACTCCACCATGACTTTTTTGACCTCAAGGAAGAGATCGAGGCCCTCATCCGCAGTGGGCACCTATGAGAATACGTCAAGGGAGAATGACCGATCGGAAAGATGAACAGCCCAGCAGAGCCACTGATGATAACCTCGAAATCCGTACTATCTGCGGTGGCCCCACAGGAGGTGGTTATTCAAACTGAGCCCGGAAGGCCCGCGCTCGAAGTGCCGGCCTGGACCATTATATTCATCTCGCCAGCAGGCCATCCAAAGAACAACAGATTTGCCCATGCAATCTGACATTTTCTGAGGAGGACGCTCGCAGTATCCATCACCTATACGACGATGCTTTAGTCGTGGCTATGACTATAGTTAACCGAAAGGTATAACACATTCTCGTGGACACAGGTAGTTCAACCGACATACTCTTTGCCGAGGTGTTCAATAAGATGGGGGTTAATAGGTCGCATCTCCGACCTGTCAAGACCCCACTGCACGACTTTGCAGGGGACAAGGTCACCTCCGAGGGTTCTTTCTAACTCCCTGTCACTGCTGAGGAAGGACCGAATCAAACCACCATGATTGTCGACTTCTTAGTAGTGGACTGCCCCTCTACCTATAATGACATTCTCAGACGACCATCCCTTAACTCCATGAGAATCGTGGTATCCATAAACCACCTCATGATGAAATTTCCTACTGATGACAAGGTCGGCTATCTTCAAGGAGATCAGCTTGAAGTTCGGCAGTGTTACTCAACCGCTCTAAGAACCAAAACTCTCATCTAGGCCCTAGTGGTCAACTCGCTTGATCTTAGGAAAGATTTATCAGAGAGAGGATCTCCGATAGAAGATCTTTTGACTATTCCCCTTGATGAGTCCGACCCAACCTGATCAGTTCAGATCGGGTCATTACTGCCTCCCGACTCCCGAAGACAAATGATAGATCTCCTTCGATGCAATGCTGACATATTTACCTGGTCCTATTAAGATATGTCGGGCACTAGCCCCGAGGTGATGGTCCACAAGTTGAATGTAAACCCCGATTGCAGACCAGTCAAACAAAAAAGGAAAGTGTTCGAGCCAAAACAATATGCCGTGATCGCAGAAGAGGTCGGCAAACTCTTGGACATAAGATTTAGTAAAGAGGTCTACTACCCTGGCTGGATCGCTAACGTCGTCCTAGTGAAGAAGTCCAACAGGAAGTGGCTAGTTTGCATTAACTATACCGACTTGAATAAAGCCTGTCCCAAGGACAGTTTTTCTCTCCCTAAAATCGGCCAACTGGTCAACAATACGGCCGAACACGAGCTCTTGAGCTTCATGGATGCATACTCAAGCTATAATCAGATAGCATATACCCATGTGAAAAGTAGAAGACGGCCTTTGTCACCGACAAAGGCTTTTAAAGTTACAAGGTCATGCCCTTCGGATTGAAGAATGCCAGAGTTATATATTAGCGGCTCGTGAACAAAATTTTTGCTCGACAGATTGGAAAATCTATGGAGTTTTAGGTCGACAACATGGTGGTGAAGAAAATCGTGGCCACCGACCACACTGCCGACCTTGGCGAGACTTTCTTGGTCTTACAGCAATACCAAATGAAGTTAAACCTGACCAAGTGCGCGTTCGGAGTTAGAACGAGTAAATTCCTCGGTTTTCATATCAGCCAAAGAGGAATCAAAGCAAACCCCGACAAAATCAAAGCTTTGCTAGATATGAAGTCACCTCGGACAGTAAAAGAAATCCAGTGCCTCACCGGTAGAATCGTCGCCCACAAACGCTTTGTGTCCAGAGTAACCAACAAATGGCTCCCCTTCTTTCAGCAACTGAAGGGTAATAAGAAGGCAAAATGGACCCCAGATTGTGAGCAAGCGTTCCAGCAGCTAAAATAGTACTTGGGATCACCCTCGCTGATATCAAAGCTAGAGCTTGGAGAATCCCTGTTACTGTACTTAGCAGTCTTCCGCGACTGCAATCAACTCGGCCCTCATCCGGGAATCCGAAGGAAGACAATGCCCGATGTATTACATCAACAAAGCCTTAGTCCCAGCCGAGGTGTGACATCCAAAACCTGAAAAAACTGGCTTTAGCTCTAATAATTTCATCTTGACGACTTCACCCATACTTCCAAGCTCACACAATAGTTGTCTTAACCGATCAGCCTCTTTATCAGGTACTTCAGAGGCTTGAGGTGTTAGGAAGGCTCACTAAATGGGCGATCAATCTCAGCGAGTTTGATATCAAATACTATCCGAGGATCATTGTCAAAGGTCAAGCGGTGGCTGACTTCATCGTCCAGCTCACTAATCAGGAAAACAAGCCTGCCTCGAACGAACTAGGAGAATCCCCTGACCCAACCAACAAGTTGGATCAAGGAATTGAAGCATGTCGGTCGTCCACCAGTAAAGGGCAGACCAACTGGTTAAAAATGCCTAGAATGCAGAAACCAACTAGAGCTCCTGGAAGCTGTATGTGGATGGACCGTCCAACTCCAAGCACGGTGGAGCCGAGATCATCCTCTTAGCCCCCGACCTGACATCGATTCAGTACGCTCTGAGGTTCGGTTTTTGCACTTTGAACAACATGGCTAAATACGAAGCGTAGTTAGCAGGACTCGGGTTAGTGATGACTATGAGAGCTCAGGTCCTTGACGTTCGCCATGATTCTTAACTTGTCGCCGACCAGATCTCCGATGAATACCAAGTAAAGGAGGTGAGAATGATTGCATATCTGTGCGAGTATTGGGAATTAAAGAGCAAATTCCAGAGGTGTGGTGACAATTTGATTCCAAGGGCGGAAAATTAGTGGGAGGATGCGCTAGCAAAGCTAGCATCATCAACTAAGGGGGACATTTCGAGGAACGACCCGATTGAGTTTTTAGCTAAGCCGAGCATCAATCAGCTTAGGCCGAAAGTTGTTCTACCCATGCATGCAACCCCAAGCTAGATGGACCTGATCATAGAGTACCTTAGAAAAGGAGACCTCCCCGATGACAGATTGGAGGCACGTAGGCTCAAATCCATATCAGCCCGATACACGATGATCGGGGACATCCTGTACAAAAAAGAGTTTTCCCTACCCTATCTCAGATGCCTTTGACCAGAAGTGGCTGAATACATCCTGAAGAAAATTCACGAAGGAATATGTAGGAATCACTCTGGCGGCCGAGCCCTAGCCCACAAAGTTATCCGGTCAAGGTAGAGTACCTTAGAAAAGGAGACCTCCCCGACGACAGATTGGAGGCACGTAGGCTCAAATCCATATCAGCCCGATACACGATGATCGGGGACATCCTGTACAAAAAAGAGTTTTCCCTACCCTATCTCAGATGCCTTTGACCAGAAGTGGCTGAATACATCCTAAAGAAAATTCACGAAGGAATATGTAGGAATCACTCTAGCAGCCGAGCCCTAGCCCACAAAGTTATCCGGTCAAGGTACTTCTGGCTGACTCTTGTTGAGTGTCAAATATTACATATTTTTCCCTATTTATATCTTGGTTTTTATGAATATGATAATGCTTAATGGTATATTTTATACATGTTTCTATTGCAAGGTGAATCTGAGAGCTTGGAATGTAAAGAATGCTAAAAGCATGGATTTGATGCTCGAGAAATACCAAGGCATAAATGGATCTTAGGAGGCCAAGATTGAAGAATTCACATGCCAAAGATCTAAGAAAATCAAGTCAGGAATGAAGAGAATCGAAGATTTTAAAGTGAAGAAAAGGAATACACGTGAAATTCGACTAGTCCAAGCTCTAGCTCAACTAGCCCAAGTTTGGCCTCAACTAGCCTAAGCTCTGCCTCGACTAGCCCAAGGAAGTTCGGCTCGAACTTTAGCAACATTATCTTTTAAATTCAAGTGACCTTCAACCAGTCAAAGATTCCATTCGACTAGTCGAAGATGACCTTCGACCAGTCGAAGATTGCCCTCGACTAGTCAAAGGTTACACAGATTTTGCACGAACTGCGTAAATTTGAGGAGGTTTATAGACTTTTCCAATTCGGTGCAAAAGTTGCAGTTCCCTAACTATAAATAGGAGTTCTTAGGATGCTCTAAAGCATCTTCTAGGGTTTAAGAAGTGGAGTGTACGGGTTGGGAGCCACCACCAAGAGTTTTCTTCTTCTTCCATAGTTTATTTTTATGCTTTTCTTAAGAGTTCTTAGTTCAATCATGTTTATGGTTGGCTAAATCTCTTAGCTAGGGCTAAGAGGTAAAGTGTGTAGCATGATTGGGATGTTTACTTTGCTTTGATTCTTATTTTTGTTCAACTTCATTGATTTCTAGTTTGATTTTAAGAAATATTTTCAATTTTCTATGGTTTAATGTGACTCAAATTACAATAGACGCTACGATAGCTTTGAATATCTTCCTTTCTTATTTGAGATTGTGGGATTGGTAAATCCTATTATTTGTCATCGTCTCCTGGGCATGGTTTGGTAATGGAATCCCTTCCAATCTTCACAATCCTCTTCCATTGAGGCTAGATCAATGAGAAGTTCAGAGATTTGATTAGCTCTCTTTTCAATTGGATAAGATAGGACTCTGATTCCAATTGGATCTCTTGAATCAAGTAACGTAGCATCTTAATTGCTACAAGTGGATCCTTGGCACCCTAGTTCCCACCTTTAAATTCACAAGTTTCAATTCCATCATTCACAATTACTCTTTCAAATTATTCAGATTTAGATTTACATCTTCTTCTAGTTTTAGTTCTAGTTCTAGTTCTATTTACTTTCAGAATACGTACAAGTTTAGTCCCTGTGGATTCGACCTCGGTCTCACCGAGATTATTACTACATCGCAACCCTACACTTGGGGTTGTACTAGGCATTTTGCTTAGAAATGCGATAAGTGCTTGAGATTCACAGTTATTCCTAGACAACCCGCTGGAGAGCAAACTCCTATGACCGGACCCTAGCCATTCCCTAATGGGGGATCGATATCGTAGGCCCACTGCCCCCAGGTAAAGGGTAGACTCGATACATCATTGTAGCAGTCAACTACTTCATAAAGTGGGCCGAGGCTGAACCTATAGCTAGAATAACTGAGTAGAAGATCACTGATTTCGTTTGGAAAAATATCATCTGCCAGTTCGACATCCCTCATACCATCGTTTCGAATAATGGGAGGCAGTTCGAAAATGATAAGTTTTGTGGCATGTGCCAAAAGCTGGACATCCAAAACGCCTACTCATCACCTCAGCACCCTCAATTGAATGGGCAGGTGGAAGCAATTAACTAGATAATAAAAAACTATCTTAAGACCAAGCTCGAGAAGGCAAAAGGCGCTTGGGCAGAGGAACTCCCTTCGTGCTCTGGGCCAATAGGACTATAACTCGAACTTCAACCAGTGAGACTCCGTTCTCCCTCTCAATTGGAGTTGAGGTCGTCATCCCAGTCGAAGTGGGACTCCCTACGGCACGTGTGCAGTCTTATGACAAGAATTAAAATGTTGAGAAGATGATTATGTGCCTTGACCTCATCGAAGAAACAAGGGAACTGGCCAGGTTCAGGACCATGGCTCAGCAACAACAGGTCGCCCGATTTTACAATTTCATATTCAAAATCTGAAGGTTCCGACCAGGGGACTTGGTTCTCCGTAAGACATTCCAGAACACTTCAGAATCTAGAGTAGGAACCCTATGACTGACCTGGGAGGGACTTTATTGGATAATAAGTACAGCTCAGCTCAGTTCCTACTGGCTTGAAGACAGAGAATCGACCTTTGCCTCATATATGGAATGTCGAGCATATAAAAATCAACCACTCGTGAGCCAAATCACGGAGGAAGGACGACCGAGGTTAGAAACAACTTATATTACATGTAATTTCCTATGGGTTTTCACAATAAAAACTCCTCGCTATGATAGAATTTCATCTAAACTTTGTTTCTACTTATTCCCACTATCGAGGACCTCCTTCAATACAAGGAGAAACACTCCTCTGATGGCCTAGTCCTTAAAGAAGTGGTCGGCCCATTAACCATAACTACACACATGACGACAAGTAAGTCAGATCAATGTTTTCAGTGCGGCTAACCGCACCACTACTACATACAAGTGCACGACCCTACAAATTTACCAGACAAATACACAAAAGAATAAAAAATGACAAGATGGAGCAAAAAGTTTCTATCCATTGAATCAGATCAGATTACAAAATTTTTATAACAAAAAGAAAAATGCATTTAATTTGTTCGAGAAGGGGGTTGCTCAAATGGAGGAGGCTGCTTGGCTTTAGCCTATGAAGGCCCTTCTGAGGCTTCATCGCTGAGGAGAGCGTCCAAGTTCAAATCAGGGTACAGTCATTTGACATCCTCAACACAACAATCATAACTACAGTTATAGATGACATCGGCCTCATCGGATCTTTCCTTCGAGGCCTTGTAATCTTCTACAGTCGCGGGTTTGATTGAAGGTAGGGACGCCTCGGACTCAGCCAATTGGGCAGTTAAGGTCTTTTCGACCTCTACCAATTTAGCCACCGAGCTGGTCTTCACCCTCTCCAGCTCTGCTCTCAACCCTGTTGCATCCGCCTCAATAAAAGAGAGATACGCCTTCACTCTCCCCAGCTCAACCTTGGCGGAGATGAGATGAGATTTAGTTTAGTTAAGCTCGGTCATCACCAAGCTCTCCTTATCCCAAGCTTCCGTCAGCAGGATCTTCATAGCATCCCGCTCCTCCTCTACAGACTTCAGCCTCCCCCCTTTAAGGCCTCAACCTCAGTCGTCTTCTCCTTAAGGGCCGCCTCGACCACTTTGCATTTGTCAGCTACCCGCCTCATTCTATCCCAAGTAGATAGTAGTGTAAGGACGAGCCAAGCACAGAAGATGAACAAACAAGTTAAATAATGCAAAGGAAACTTGATAGCAAAAGAAAAGAATGTACCTTAGAGCAAAGTGCGACTATGTCAGTAAGTAAGGACTCCAGGTGAGAGTCTATTAGGTTAGCAATCTCCTTCTCTAGAACATGTTTCGATGCCCAACTGGACAGATGAGACATGTGGTGACCTGGCAAGTATACTCTTGCCTCCTTAAGTGCCTGACGACTCGGGGCAGTGGTTCCCTCAACATCACCAGGGGTCGCAGGATCAGACTCAATCACTGAAGGGGGCCGGATGACCTCGCCCAAGATGAGATACTCAACCTCCTTGGTCATAAGGATGGCCTCGGACCCTTAGGCCGTGGAAGCCTTAGGGACTGGAGATACCTCCTTCACATCTAGGTCGACCACCTCCACTACCCTCGGCTATGAAGGGGTGACCAGGACATGAGCCTCTCCTCCTCCTGCCTCGGTTGGAGCCGGTTGGTCTACCGAGGGTTGTTCAACCCCAATCTCTGACCTCACCTCCACGACGGAGGAGAGTGTATGAGCATTAGAAGGGGTGGCCTTCTTCCGGATGACCATCTTCTTTCGGATCATCTCCTCAATGGGAGGACGCTTCCTCTTCCCAGACTTGTGAAGCTCGGCCATACTTGCATAGCACAACTCGAATCAGCTGAGCACTAGTGCAAGAGAGTCTTAACTGATGAACAACTACTTATCAAGAGAAGAAGAGAATGAGTCGATTTGCAGAGCCCGGATCAGTGTAAGAACTCGGGAGTGATGAGTTTGTTCTAACAGTGAAAATCCTCCTTCAACACCTTTGCCTCGTCCACTTGACTACAGTGGAGGGCGGACAGCTCGGGCTGACCCTTGGGGAAAGCTGCAGATATAAAAAAGAAAAATGAGGTCAGCATAAAGTTTAAAAATAGGAAAAGGAAACCTAGATGTTATGGTCATATCTGACCTAGGGTGGTGAATTTAATAGGTACTCTGACCTGAAGATGAGCCAGTTCAGCAGTGGGTGCTTCATATTCTCCCGACACCTAGAACTATTTGTTCTTCCAATCCTTGTTAGAACTCGGGAGATTGGCGACAAGGCTTCAGCCTCAGTTTGCCCGCACTGAGAAGTAGTACCAGCACGACTGCACAGGGTTGTGCATGGTCTAGTACAGATAGATGAACTCATCTGGCATCAGCTCTTTATTCTTAAGCCGAAACCAAAGGATGTATGTCCCCAGCAGTGCCCTTCAAGCGTTCGGTATGAGCTTAGCTGGAGCCAATCTCAGCCGCGCTGGCATAGCCCTCACAAAAGGGTGTAGTGGAAGCCTAAGTCTGCACTAGAGGGTGACTGTGAATATAACTGTCTCCCCTTCAACTGGATCCTTAGGAACGTCGTAAGGGGCCGGTGCTCGGATCTGTATAGAGTCCGAAATCTGGTATTCTGAACGGATCTCGGCTATAGCAGCCGTCGTTAGAATCAACCCCCCAAGACTGACATCAGAAGGCCGCTCGACCGATGGTTGGGCGGTCACCCTGTCGGGTCCTAGCGGAACCGGAGAAGGTAGTTCCCATGAGACTTTGGACTAGGAATCCACACTGGCCCGGTCAGAATCATTCGTTCGAAACGTCCGGCATACTGGGCAAAAAATTTAAAAAAGAGAGAAGAAAACGAAGAGGATGTGCAAACTGAGGGGGCTGGAGAAGAAGACGAACACACCGTAAATCGCCTACTCCGGGAGTCCCCTGGCAGTGAAAACAATATAAAAGCAAATAGCCGAGCTGATGGCGGGCTCATCCACTTTTATAGACTTGTCCGGCTACGGGCTTTAATGATCGACATTAAATGCCGGAGACGAAGAGTCATCTCCTCATCCGTCGCTTTACACGTGGCAGTCTCTCATTCGCTATGCCGATCCGCATTCTCAGCCTGTGTCATGCGTCTGCACCGCATAGGCCTGCAGTCGAAAAGCTGCCGCAATAGAGTACGGTGCCTCGACTATAGCATGCCATCATTTCAGATTTACCTTGATGTTGTTGCTCCTGCTAGCTGGCAGTAAATGCGTAATGGCTCGTCCGCCCGACCTCATCCCACCAACTTACTTCCCGAGCTCACATTGTAAACTCAAGAAGTAGGGGGCTTCTGTTATGGGGAAATATGGTCTGACTGCCCTTAGGGTCGACTCAGGCTGACGAGCATACACTCCTGTACCATTTCATCCAGAGAAGCTTGACTTCGCATCCCCGAGGGTAGTCCTCGGCAGTGTATGTTTTCGAGCTCTCACCTATATACCTCACAAGGGTTGTCTTGAAGCCCCCGATCAGAATAGGCCCTGGGGATTGATCAGCTTGGTGAAGTTGAGGAAGAGCTCATTGAGAATAAAAGGAACTAACGAGAAGATAGATATACCCCTCTGCTCGGAAAAGCCAATAGCCCAGACGAACGAGGATTTGGCCATTGCTGACCAATACAGAAATTCCGAGCTCCTCATAGAAATCCCTGGCTGGTCAATCAATTGGTTTAGCTCGGCTTCGACACAAATAACTTAGGACTCAGTTTGAGTCAGCTCCAATGATCCGTGATGGTTGAGCTAGGGGGATGGCAGCGTGTCGAAGGCATGTTGGATGATGTTTGGGAAGCTCGTCTGTGTATGTTAAACAAAGCAATGGCCTTCCAGAAGGTCTTTGTGATGTCCAATTTTTGTAGTCTTTAACTTCTTCATGAGTCCTAATATCCTCCTTGGATTACTCATATATGGGTTCACCTCGGACCCCCAACCTAGAGCAAAATAAGAAGTCTGGACCGTGCCGACCTACAATGCTGCGATAAGGGTCGCGCCGACCCATGATGCTCCGATCAGGCTAGGACCAACCTACCTTCATAGTTGGGCGGACGATCCTCCTCGGGTATGCGCGACCCCAGGGTAACTGTCGACATCCATCACTTGCGCGTAACTGTCCACCGCGTGATTCCAAGATAACCGCCAACATTCATCACTCGCGCATATCTCGCCTAACGGCTAAGATCGTGCCTAAGATTACGGACTACCCTGTCCTACATACACTATAAATAAACGATCCACCTACACTGAAAAGGTACGCAAAATCTGTCACCCTAAAACCCTTCAACACGACCAGACCCAGATTCTTAGCCTAACTTTGGCATAGAAGGGTCCCCTGCTCTAGCCAGGGTCTCCTTTATTCTTCTCTTGTGCAGGTGCTCAGAGGTCTGACGAGGGCAGTCCAAATTCTTGCATCAACAATTATCACCATTGCTTCCTATGGTGTGGTCCACTTGACCTTAGATCGAACTAATGTTTGGGCTTATATCATAAAATAATATGGAAAAATAGATGCACAGTGTGGATAAATCTCAGGACAGGACAGGCGTGGTTAGTGCCCAATCCCCATCCCACCGAATCTGGTCCCTTCCCACGCATAGGGTGTCTCTCTCATTTTAAAACATGCCGCGGGAAAATTTTTATTTATTTCGCGCGCGTGGATGACTGCCTATCCACACGTAAGCATATGTGCTAAGATGGAGCATACGTGTGTGATTTGAGCCTTCCATCCATCTAGATGGAAACGTAGTTCAATATTTTCCTTAAAAAAGGCATTTTCATTGTTCATCCCATTTTTCCAATTCCTAGGCAAGCCAATCAAACCAAGAAAGCTAATCTGAGCGAGTTGCATGTTATTTAGATAGATTCGCATAGTGTATTTGGAGATATTTGGAATATACGGAGAGGATTCTATGATAATAAAGTTATAATGCATCAAGCGACACAACATTATCCAATAAGCAGTCGATTGAAGAGCGATCATGCATAAGAAATTACATGACAGATGACAGGAGTAGAAGCAAGAAATGTTAAGATATATTAAACATTTACAACAACCATCAAAACATGGGAAGCATAGAGATGGATGACAGAACTAAGGCTATAAATAGCAAAGGAATTCAATAGAAAGATTTATCTCATTCCAACCCAATCTAACCCAATATATCTTTCAATTATCCTTACCCGTCATTTACATTCCTTATGTAATCACTCTACGTTTTTGCTAGTCAATTACATTTCTTAGTGTAATATTAATCCTTTACTTTTCGCCTACTTGTTATATTCCATAGTGTAATTCGTAGTGTTAATCAAGTAGCTGATAATCTTATCTATAATTTAGATCTACCCTCATATGTCAGATTCAGTTCTTCGTTCGGGAAGGATTTTTACAGTTGCTCTTCACAACCAACTATAAGGTTTTTTTCCTCTTTCTCTTTTATCTGTATTAAAAATGCATTTCGAACAGAAGACAAAGGTGTTACCCATCATCAGAGGATGAACCCTACCCTCTGAAGGAAGGGAGGCTTAGGTTGGAAGCCATCAAGGAAGGAGGGGGAGCTTAGGTGGAAGCCATGGCTGAAGAGTCGGGGAGCTATGGAGTTTGCTTGGATTTTAGTGTGAATCCAAAATGAGGTCTAAGGTAATTTACATAAGCAATTACGAAATCCATGTTCGATGCAATGATGATGGGCAAAGATGTTTCGTGTTCTAGAAAACAAGGGATGGGCAGCCGTCATGGCTATTATCTCAGAGGATCATGTATGACTCCTCATACTTTGAGCGTCATGTCATTAGTTAGTTATTTGGAGAATAGAAAAAGCATGAAAGCGCTGAGTACGGTGACCGATGATAAAAGAAGGTTCGATGGCTGATTTTATTGATCAATAGTTACAGTACAAAAGAAAGAAAAGCTACTATTTAAAGGAAGAAAATTGTTGAATCATAGCCTTAGGTTTCCCCATTTGACCCCTGGTCTTGTGCAAAACAACCTCATGTTTGAAGATCGTTTGTCGAACCTGGCCGATAGCTTCTGTTTGGGCCTTAGTAGACAGGGCTAAGTCCTTGACCGTTTTCCTCTTTCGATCATGCTTAGCATTCTTCTTTCAAAATCTCTCTTCAGCGTCATTAGTTGTGCCTCTAGAGCAACAATCTGTATGCTCATGTCCTCTAACTCGACATTTGTTTTCTTTAGTTCTGTGTGGCTAGCCAATAGCTTATCAATGATATCACTGGCCAAAGCTACTTGGGATTCTACGGTTATGTGCACAGTTATGTGCTCAACCTCGAAGAGTCCGTTTATGGTACAACTCTCATATTTTTCCTTGATGTATTCCAAGAAATCCCTAGGTATTGGCAGTTTGGCCGCATCTAAGAGAGAAAATATTTGATATTGATCTATCATCTCTGTAAACCTATCAATCATCTCAATCTATACAGTCCCCGACAACCCTGAATGCACAAGGGTTTGGAGCTCTTCCTTGAGATGTTGTAACTTGGTAGAAGGAACAGGGGACTCGACCATTGTGACATTGTTGATAAGAGCCCGTCGAAGGGAAGAGATGATGTCTTCAACCGGGAGTGAGTCTTTAGTCATTGTAGTAGAAGCCAAGGCATCATCGGTCAGCATCGGCGCTGATGCTGGAATTGGTGCCGAGCGTGGCAGTGAGACATTGGTTGTGAGGACCTTCTCCATTACCTGATCGAAGATAATACCTTGTGTGCTAC
This sequence comes from Magnolia officinalis, assembly GCA_021015155.1. Taxonomy (NCBI): domain Eukaryota; kingdom Viridiplantae; phylum Streptophyta; class Magnoliopsida; order Magnoliales; family Magnoliaceae; genus Magnolia; species Magnolia officinalis. The sequence goes on along the minus strand of JAJHSJ010000009.1, from coordinate 58,748,893 downwards.
ACTCGATTGGAGAGGCTCTTCAATTTTTGGAGGTAGAGACTCCGTAGTCGAAGGAAGTTGCTGAATGGATGGAGAAATTGGTCAAGGGGACGATCTTCTTTTATAGCTATGAGGAGTAACAGTTAGAGGACACTCATCTTCTTCTTCATCTTCTTGGTTGACAACAATGGTTGGTGTTTAAGGAATGTCGACCATGAATTCAGACTCCATAATGATGATTGTAGTTTCCGAGGAAGGATGAGAAGGAGGAACTTCGTTGCGATAGTCCCTTCAGAGTCGACAGTTTTCACTTGAGCTATCTCGGGGATAATGGTCATAGGATGATGTTACTATAATGGTTGCGCCACAATGATTTGCTCTTCTAGAGTTAATAATTCCCGAGTGACTACAAAAATGATAGAATTAGCAAAAAGATGAGGTGAAAGACTTCTTTTTATAACCAGTTTTCACTTGGCGAATGTGATCAATCATTTGTTCATAGATTGAGAGTTTTTTTTATAACCATTGTCATTGCTTGAGTAGAAGTTGGGAACAGTGGCAAATTAGGGTGATAGGGAGTAAGGTATTTCTCATCGAACGGAAGATAAGGGTTATTTAACCTTTCCCTATACTGCTTCCATTTATTTCAACATTTTTTTTAATGAGCTTCTTGGTGACGTTTCAGACCTTCTTGAATTTCTTTGGAATAGTTTTCAATAGAGAGCTTGGTCAATATTTGTTTTTGAAGTATTTTTCAAATGAACACATAGCTTCGGCCGAGGAAGTACCTGATTGTCATCGTCCTTTAGTTGAGGTTGATAATGGCTGACTTGCTATTATTGGTTGAGAAGGTTGATCGGCGCTTGTGAAGACTAGAGTAGGAGGTTGTTGAGCTAGGACGAGAGGAGCTCCTAAGTCAATGATCCTCTTTAGGGCCGATAGAGTGGTTGAGTTGATGGAGAGTTTGGATGACAGGCCCTTTCGCCATAACTTTTTGATGCTTTAGTTGAGGAACTGTCTCGCTTGATGGAGCTTACAGGACAGTAACGGCGGCCGATTTAGTCTTCAACTTATTTGATTTTTTACTAGGAGTGGTAGCCAATTGAGGTACTGCTCTTTTCTTTCCTCATAGCTCCATAAAAGAGAAGAGCTGAGTTATGATAACTTGAGGAGACTTATTAACCAGCTTTTTGTAGTGACTCTCCCACCAATCAAAGAAGTTGTCCATCATTTGAGGCTGATTCGGATAGATTGGAAGATCGAAAGTTAGACTGGTTGACTGGAAAGTAAAATGAAGAGAATAATAGATGTCAATTTGATCGGCAATCGGCCAAATGAAAGGAGGTTGGTTATGAGATTTCTAAATGAAAGGACAAGGAATGCACTAGACAAGACCGAATTGAAGGGTAAGCAGGTTTGGACAGTACTACTCGATTCCAGCATTGGCATTCTTGACAGTGTCTATTGTGCTGCTATAGGGGAGATCCCTGCAAATGAGGTAACTCTCCCAAGAGAGGTGAACTAAGATGGTTCCTGGTTGTCCTCATCCTCGTATCGACTGGTAAACCAAGTTGGACCGAACTCTCTATCATAAAAAGGAGTAAACGACCAACTCCGTTTAGTTTTATTAAGAAAAGAGAATAAACAGTCCATATAAACGAAAAATGTATGGATCTCCTGAGGAGAGTGAATGATACGTTGACCGTATGAGGAATAAGTAATATCGGAATAAATGGAGGCTCGTATAAGGGAATGACAGAAATATTCATAGATCCACATTTGGAGAAACCACAGTGGTCCTCCTCCAAACCTTTAGTGGTAATTTAAAAATTACCTTTTGTACAGGTGGCCAGGTACAAAAGGTGTTAGAGCGAGTTTTTGACCTTGCACAAGCACCTCGACCAGCTAAACATATTCGTTTGTGATCTACAGATCATTTACATAGAGTAAATGTTGGCAGATCAAGAGTAGCAGGAAGTTCGTATGTTCTTCGTAATTGAACGACCCCTCACATTTGCGGTACCTTATTTGTAAAGCATCTTGTTTCCTTCTAAGCGAAGCCTGAAAAATAAGCCCCGTCGAAATGAAAGAGTTGGGTCAAAGCTGCAATTTTTAAAATTGTTGGACTCATAAGGCCGCATCTGAAGAAGAACGTGTTAATGGATGGGCTCCAGAATCTCCATGTCGCTGTAAGAAGTGCAGGGTCCGTCGGATAATCATATGTGGAGAATTTGATGCACTCAGAAATGCCAAAATTCCTCCATGTTGCTTCATATTAGGAAGAAACGTGAGTGAACCAAACATCCCATTTTGGCTCCGGGATAGATTCATATTGAATCAGTAAAGTTTCATCTGGATAGTTAGAAAACAAATGGCCATCATACTGACTTCATCAATATCAATCCTAGGGAAGAATGTTAGTCCCATATAATAATAGTATCCAATCGATGATTGGAAGACTATTTCATTGGAATAATTCTGGGAAAGGGTGTCCATTATAGTGACCAAGTTGTCTTGATAGAAAGATGGGGAAGAGGACGATGAGGCAACCATTATTAAGGTTGGAAAGAGAAGGAAGGAATTAGAATTTAGGAGATGAATGATGAAGAAAGAAGCGTGGTGTGAAAAGAATATTTTAAATGGTGCGTATATTGGCCGAAGAGATGTAGCATTTATTAGGACATCATTAAAATTTTGTTTTGTACAATATGAGTACACACATCGCAATAGGGTTAGCTATTATTTTGAAAAATGGTTGTTAGAGCTGACGCATAGGGCTACATCGGTTAAAAACATTTACTATGGCATTGTCACGTGTACCGAAGGACTGCTGCATTAATAAGGGGTCGCATGTCGCTTTCACCTTTTTTTAAAGGCAAAACGACATGGGGGGACAATGTTTATCCCCATTATCACCATTTCCTGCGAAAGCCAATCAGAGCAAGTTGCATATGATTTGGATGGATTTGCGTAGTGTATTTAGAGATCTTTGGGGATATATAAAAAAGATTTTACGATAATACAGCTAGAACACATTGAGCGACGCCATATTATCCACTAAACGGTTGGCTGAAGAGTGATTGTGCAGAAGTAGTTACAGGACAGATGGAAGGAATAAAAGTAAGAAGGGTTAAGACGTGTTAAACAGTTATAATAACCGTCAAAACATGGGAAGCATACAGATGGTTAGATTTAAGTTATAAATAGCAAATGAAATCAGTAGAAAGATTTGTTTCAAAATAACTCAATCAAACCCAATATATCTTTCAATTATCCTTGTCATTTACATTCATTAGTATAATCACTATACTTTTTTGCCGGTTAATTACATTTCTTAGTGTAATCCTTTACTTTTTGCCCGTTGTTTACATTTTATAGTGTAATCCATAGCATTAATGAAATAGCTAATAATGTTAGTTATAATTTAGATCTACGCTCATATGCTGGATTCAGTTCTCCATCCAAGAAGGTATTTTGCAGCTGCTCTTTGTGACCGACTGTAATGTTTCATTTCCTGTTTCTCTTTTATCTTATATTGAAAAGTCCTTTCATACGAAAGACAAATGTGTAACATATCATCAGAGGACAAACTTTATCATCTGAATATCGCTTGATCTTATTTACATATTGAGCAAGTAGCTCATTCAATCTCAATCATATACTACGCATTTGTTAGGATATGGAGTTTGAAAACTATTTAAATAAAATAAATTTAAATTGAGAAAAAGAGAAAACTTATCGGTTTATAGAAGTTGAGGCGTGACATGAGTCACTCGGCTTGAAATCGAATTTGCTCCCCTTGGACAGCGTCCCAAGTGCAACAGGTTTCCAGAGCAATCGACCTCCAGGATACAACGACTATGACTCGGTCTCAACGGTGCACTCACTGTACACAGGCTCGAACCACTTATAGTCTTAACCCGAACTAGAAAATACTTAAACAAAATTTTTAAAGAGAAAACCAATTTTCTAATCCATCTCAAAACTTAAAATCAGAAGTCTATTTATAGACTTTGTGAAAACACCCTTAAGGGTGTAAAGACACCCTTTCACAAAGGGTTGTGACTATTGGGTTTAAACCCAAGTGGTGCGACCCTTAGGCTTAAAAGGACACAACTTTTCAAAATAAAATATGAAAGGATGCAACCTTTCATACTTAAGTGAAAAGACACATCCATAGGGCACCTATGGCTACAACCATAGCCCATCCCTATGGATATTTTTAAACACCAAATTATTTTAAAATAATTTAAAATACAACAATCCCCCACATGTTACAAAATTTTTGACATTTTGGGTTAAGATGGAAGATTTGTGCAATGGTACCGGTGTCACCATAGACTTGAACCAATATTAGAGTAAACATAACAGGTCTATAAGAATCAGGTGACACCATAGTCTTGAACCTGATTCCTTTTGATGTAGATCACAAGTACATGCCACTCACACAACTTTTTCACTACAAGTGATTCTGCGGTTCGATGCATTTCGGTCATATACCGTTACTTGGATTTCATGAGTGCTATAGAGAATTCGCCTAGATTTTCATAGGAAGCGGCCTCCACCTCTACACCCATATAAGTGAATTTCATCAAGTGTACGCAGTAATTGGGTATACCACTAAATATATGGCTATAGATTCATTAAGAGTTCAAAAACTCATCCTTCTTCATTGTTGCTCGCACTGTACACCATAGAAGGGGCTCATTTACATCAGTGCAATAGTTTACCCCGTGTCTTGTTGTTTACCCATTGAACCTATCTAATAGGATCTCTACTCGTATAGGTTGGGTTACTAACACTGGTAGCTCATATATTAGGCTCAGCCTCATTCCCTTCGATGTATAATTGACTAATCTTTTAGATAGTCACTTGGTCAGAGGATTTATGACCCGTAGGCCTTTTACCTCCACCCGTCTTTGCTCCGGCAGGCTTTCTTCTCATACGAGTTTGGCCATGTCTTAATCCCATTGTAGCTAATCATCCTTTCAAATCATCTAGGGATCATCGTATTAGCAAACTATTGCCTCACCAACTAGTTACTCATAAATGAGCCTCTGCCTAGGCTGATTCCTCCTTTTGCTCCTCAATCAAGTCTTTGGCAGTCAGTTGCAGCCTCTTTGATTATTCATATCTCAAGCCAAAGCATACTGAACTCATTTCTAATCTCACAGAGTCAACAATTATGACTCCATCAAGTAACATATATGAGCATCACTTTTATTATAATAGTTGTTGTATCACTGGCTCTGAATACAACCAACTTTCTTAGCCTTGAATGTACTCTTACAATTCAAGCAACTTCACTAGCCCACCATTCAACTAACTGGTGGTGAAGTCAATAGACCTTATTGTATCTGTAATACAAAGAGGCTGGAGTAATCTGTTATGCATAAATATATGATAACTAAAATAGAGTATAACTTTCATGTAATCATATCACAACATTATCATGTTATCATATGTTCCCTAACACATGAAAGGTTGGCCAATTTATCAATTAGTGATTAGAATTCAATACAATCAATGGATATTTGACAACTGAATATGGAGAAGAAATGTCCAAGTTCAATATCAAGTATCTTGATCGATGGATTGAACAATGGGCTTCATAGGTGCATAAGTTTGGTCATTAGATACATTTATTGATGGTAAAATAACATTGATCCAACAATCATCTTTGAATTCAAACCACTAATAATTTTCTTTCTGACCATTCATTAGATGGCTACCAATCTGATCATTAAAACATGCAATATGTTTAATTCCAGACACCTTGTCTCAAAGATCTACATGTCATGTGCATATTGATCCATAACATTCAACATATAGTTTCCTTAGTCCAAATCTTCAATTTTATATATGTCAACCCATTTATCAAATACTTATTGACTAAACTGATACTCTATGAGTTAAGTGGTCTATCTAAATGCATCCAAGTGCATCCCCACGATTTCATATTTAACCTCGATAGATATATCTATGGCCCACCTGATAAACCCATTAACCAAGAGTTAAGAGAAATCTTTGATAGGAACTATCATATGAATTGACTAGATCTAACAGGTGTTCTAGGTTAGCACATGATCGGATGGAAATAACATTTCCTCCGCCTTTCTACGCAGGTAATATTGTCTAGAAAGTATTGTGAACGATGTCAAAAGTGAATGTAACTTATTTCATAAATTAGGCATGCGTACTCGTCACTCTATCAACAATTTTATGTATAAGAGCAATAATATGAACCGTTTATAGAAAATCAGCGATAAGTGTGTTAAATAGTTACGTGATATGTGCGGATGGTCCGTCTGTTATTGGACCCAATTTTCTATAATATCACTTTCTACATAATAAAATGTAAGTCAGAATTAACATTGAATTAATGCACATTCACTACTAGTCCACTTGAGAAACTCAAGTCACCATTTGCTTCATGGTAAGTGAAACTCCAAAAAGACAAGTATTCATATAATGTGAGTTATCAAGTACTTAATATTCATAAATGTAATACATATGCAAGATTTAGACATTTCATTTATTGGGCCTGTAAAAGGTAATATTTTAAAAATACACCAGTCTAATCATCCCACATGGGCCAATATAATATTTGTATAGATCTATAACTTTGGAACATTGTAGTGCATATAAGTACATAACCCCCACAATTACAAATCTTTATAAATGGGATGTTTTCACTTATGTACAATTTCTAAGTGTCTACGTATTTAGTGTCATACATTGTCTAATGTATCATATTATAATAGGAAGACTATATTTGTACATGTGACGCGTGGATACAAGATTCAAATATATCAATCATAAATCCACATAGGATGGATAAAAGGCCATAAGATACATGCAATGATACAAAAAGAATAATGTGTGTTATCTATAGATACACAGTGATAAGTGGGCCCATGGTTTAATAGACTTAGTCATTGATCTGATTAAGTTCAATATAACATACTCATTTATTCCTTGTGTGCACTAATTATTATAAAAGTTATTCATACATGCACTTGATCAAAATACAAAGAATAACTCACTAATGAATTATTTATGTTACAAACATGTGTGCAGTGACGACTTAGTGTGAAACCGTGCATTCTACTGCATTTTTAAATATCAACATCAATATAGTTATTCATTATATGCACATCAATCACACAAAAATTAACTCCTTAACATGCACTTGATCAAAATAACATGTTATATTTATTCTAGCACCAACAATATATAGGCCCGATCTTTTCACGATTTAGACCATGCACTCTTGTGCCACCCACCATTAGTCGCCATCAAATATTTTTCTAAAATCTCACATCTTAAAGTAGATAGTAAACCATCCACTTGCAGTTCATAAGTTGGACATGTAAGATTGTCTAGTGGGAGAATATTTTGGTGATACACATTACACATGGTCCGACACATTAGCTGAATAACCTTGATCATCAAAATTGGGCTCGGATTAGATTATCCAAAGACATATATCATATAGAATTATAGATTACATGTGTATGAACCACAGTGCTCTGCTAAAGTATTAAAGGTTTCCTAGGAGAGCAAACTCACAAGAGAATAAACCCACGAGCAATTAAGATAGATGATTCTAATTGTCCACTTCAATCCCACTGAACAAATGGTTAGATTATTGGTTCATTATTACTTTTTTTTTTATTTACACCCATTTGGATTTGAGTCATCTCCACCTTATTTATTTATTTATTTAATGAGATTGACCAAGAAATCTCGTTATTGGGACATTCAACTCCTTCCATATTTGACGATTTTGTTCCCATGTGAGGTCCATCAGATCAGTGGACTAGATCAAGGGTCATCGGAATTTTGTTCGCTCTCATGCAACATGTCAAGTTCAAATAGAATGGTTATAACCACCAGATATTCCTTGTTAGAACCCTTCTTAAGGGTTGCACCAACTTGAAAATGATGGGAATGCACATAATTAGCAACTACATTTCCCAATATCAAGAATTCTATTTCTGGCACGTACGTGACGGATTTAGATCCATTAACCGGTTGACTGTACAATGAATATTACCCATCCGCATGTCAGCAACTAGCAGACTTATGAGATAGTGACCACACCATCGACCTATCAGGCCTATTTTAGAAGATACTTTGGAAGATTGCATTTTTAAGTTTCTTTCACATTTTTCTTTCCAAATTTTTCTTTTTAATCATATATGGTGGTCTACAAAGAAAAATTCCTAATATGATGGGAATCCCAACACAAAATCTCATTTTGAAATGCATTTTGGGTTGATCTTTATTGTACATGGATGTTGAGATTAGTATATATCCTACTCAGTATGGCTCAACAGTTTGATTTATTTTCATGTGAAAGTTACGTTGGCTCAATCTATGAGAAAATAAATCACAAATTTTGAGATCTAAAAAGAAATGCTCCTTAATATCATATCATGATTTTAAGAAAATCTACTAAATGCAAGCTTTCTTACGAGTAAACAGGGTCTGACATTATCCAAGAGGTAGGCACTATAGATTTCTTAGATTTTACATGTGTGTGATAGAATGACATGTCTTTGGGACATAAAAACCATCTGTAGGTTATACCTCTAGTACCCGAGATAGCCTTAGCCAAACCTATCTGACAACTTGAGGATCATACTTTGTGCTAACGAGGGTTACAATGAACCCGGCCAATTGTTCAAGAATTCGGGCCTGTTATATGTTTGATCATAGTCTAATCATTCTTATTTATAGATATCAAGATCTAAAGTACTCTAACCATTCTCAGTCCGTGCATACGTTCACTTTTGTACATGTGATCCAAAGAACTTGCATAACAAGTATCTACAAGATCTTGATCATTAAGTGAGATATGATCTAGATTATATGAGTCATGGCCCACAAATCGGGTTGATGTGGTTTCATTTTGGGTAATTCCAACCAAATAGATGCAACCGTAATTCTTAAATAGTTTTTCAAACAAATTTGATTTCAAGATTGTTAGGATATGGAGTTTGAAAAACTATTTAAATAAAATAAATTTAAATTGAGAAAAAGAAAAAACTTATCGGTTTATAGAAGTCGAGGCGTGACATGAGTCACTCAGCTTAAAATCGAATTTGCTCCCCTTGGACAGCATCCCAAGTGCAACAGGTTTCCAGAGCAATCGACCTCTAGGATACAACAACTATGACCCGGTCCCAGCGGTGCACTCACTATACACGGACTAGAACCACTTGTAGTCTTAACCCGAAAAAGAAAATACTTAAACAAAATTTTTAAAGAGAAAACCAAATTTCTAATCCATCTCAAAACTTAAAATTAGAAGTCTATTTATAGACTTTGTGAAAACACTCTTTGTAAAAACACTCTTTCACAAAGGGTTGTAACTATTGGATTTAAACCTACGTGGTGTGACCCTTAGGCTTAAAAGGACACAACTTTTCAAAACAAAATATGAAAGGATGCAACCTTTCATACTTAAGTGAAAAAACACATTCATAAGGCACCTATGGCCATAGCCATAGCTCGTCCCAATGGATATTTTGAAACACCGAATTATTTTAAAATAATTTAAAATACAACAGTATTTGCCTATCTCGATACTTGGGGTTATAGTTGTTCGGTTTGAATTTAACTACAAATTCAATTCTATCATACCCACACTTATCATGTGATTATATCAAAAAATGGAGCACCAACATCCATATATCAAGTAGGCCCCACAATGTAAAATGACTTAAAACGAAATTTCCAGCCATCCACTTTGTTTGTACGTGTGGTGGCCAATCTGATGGGTGGAATTGCCTAATATTTGGTTTGGAAAAATAAAAACATTGGACCTCACCCAATGAAAAGATCCGATTTATACATACTTGAGTTTTATGTTAGCATGTTTGCCTATATGTAAATGAGCATTCTAAAAAAGTTCATCTCACCTTGATCCGATAAAGTAAGTGATGATGTGGACCAATCATTTTACAAGAAAACAGAAAAAATTTGTTCCTAACAAGGTTAGGATCCGAACGGGTATCCTCTCCCTGCCACAATCCGGAAAAACCTGCTTGTTGCAACGTGACATTGGGCGACATCACCACAGACTGCATGCAGGGACGCGGATCCGGGCGGGCAGGGCTCTGTGGGGCCCACCGTGATGTAATTGTTTTATCCAAGTCGTTAATCGCTTTTCTCATATCATTTTAAGGTATCGGACAAAAACTGAGCAAGGTACAAGGCTTAAGTGTACCACAAAGTGGAGATTTAATTTCCACCGTTAAAAACTTCTTAGGAGATGGAGAAGTTTCGGATCAAGCTAATATTTGTTTTTTCACTTCATCCACGCCTACATGACCTTATTAATAGGTTGGATGGTAAAAAAAAAAACATCATGGTGGCCCTTAGAAAGGTTTCAACGGTGGGTGTCATTATCACTGGAGCTTCCTCCGGTGTGGTGCACTGGGGATTATGATTCAAAAATGGGTATTAAATTCCTACCGTTGAAAAATTTTTAGGGATAATGGAAGTTTTGGATGAAGATGATATTTGTTTTCTCACTTTATCTAGGTTTATATAACCATATCAACAGATTGGATGAAAAATAAACGATACGGTGGACCCTAAGAAGGTTTCAATGGTGGGCGTCCTTAGCACCGCTGCTCACAGTTGTGTGATCCACTTAAGCGTTGGATATGCCTTATTTTTAGTTCAGCACTCTAAAATAATATGAAAAAATAGATGGATGGTGTGGATAAAATTTATACATAACAGCAGCCCCTCAGTGGCCCTAAGAGCCTCCGCCTGTCCCGAGCTCCGAACGGGCGGAGTAGTACCTAATCCGCGCTCGTTTGTAGCAAGCGGGGGTCCGGATTCCTCGTTCCAAGATGCAGAAAGCTTTGTTCAGATATGATACGGATTGTGAGCCCTACCCTACTGACCGTTCACTGGGGTTTGAAAGCGAACGGTGGGAACATAAGGATCATCGGATCAGTGCGTTTCTAGAAGAAACGTCCATCTTAATTAGGGTCCATAATTGGGACGGCTCGATTTATACAAACCCTGCCACGTGTACAAGTCAAATTAAACTGTCCATATTATTTTCCAGTTTAGACAAAAATAAAATAAAATAAAGCCTATTTGATTATCTAATAGTGGGTTTCGAATTTATACAAGTGACCATGTTTGAGTGATCCAGGCCGCTTATCTCTTGGTCCCCAATGTCAATGGACTATGTAGTAGTAATGTTCCATATTATAAGATCCTAGCCACTAATTTGGGTCTTTTATTGTTAATGTGGACAGCCGTTGCATTTCTCAGCTGGATCATTTATTTCCACGCAAAAGTTAGAAAGAGTAGGATTGTCCATCTGGCAGACTGAATCCTCACTGTCCAAATTAAAAGCTCAATGTGGTTGTCTCATTTTCCAATTATCAAATTATCGGAATATGTTCATAAAATTCGGAAATTCGTAAAATTCCAACAGTGTAAATTCGCCTGCTATTTGGACTGATGGCCATTTCTTTATTCCACGTGTTCTGTAATGGTTGTCCCATGAGGGACGCGGATTGCGTCCTACCCCCGCCCCGACGGTAATCCGTCCGGGCAGGGATCTATGGGGGCCACCGTGATGTAAGTGTTTTATCCAATCCGTTAATTGCTTTTATGGGATCATTTTAAGTTATGAGCCAAACATTGAACTAGGTACAGAGCTTAACTGGACCACAAAGTGGGGATTTAATGTCCACCATTAAAAACTTCTTGGGAGCTTGAGAAGTTTCGGAACAAGCTAATATTTGTTTTTTCACTTCATCCACGTCTACGTGACCTTATTAATAGGTTGGATGATAAAAAAACATCACGGTGGCCCTTAGAAAGGTTTCAACGGTGGGTGTCATTATCACTATAGCTTCCTCTGGTGTGGTAGAGCTGTGGACCTGCTTCAATTTTGCATTCATTCCTTAAAATGATATGAAAAAAGCGATTAACGGTGTGGATAAAACACTTACATCATGGTGGGCCCCACAGATCCCTGCCCGGACGCATTACCGTCCGGGCAGGGGTGGGACGCAATCCACGTCCTCCCATGAGGGGAACGCTCAGCTACACACCGGTTTGAACCTTACTATCAACCGTTGAATAAGGCAGACGGTTTGAATGAAAGTGCTCTTAGCGAGAGTTTAAAAGAGCGAGTTTCATTCCCTGGTGCGCCTATTCACTTATTCTCTAACTCTCCAAAGGATGCGATGGAAGCCTTTCAAACGAAGTTCTTCCACTAGAAACCTAAGTGGGAGCCACCATTCTGTTTTTGAGAAATTCAATCCGTTCATCCGTTTTGTGAGATCATTTTAGGACATGAGGCCAAAAATGAGCAGGATACAATACTCAAGTGGGCCGAAAACGTAAGAAATGAACACATACAGTTAAAATATTCTTGGGGCTCAGAAGCTCTGAATCATGCTAACATTTGTGTTTTAAGTTCATCTCAGTGGTAATGACATTACGAATGGTATGGATGATATATAAACATCATTGTCGACCCCAGGGAGGTTTCAACGGTAGAAAATTCCCTACCCACCTTTTCCTTTAGTTTGGCCCACTTGAGTCTTGCATCATGCTAATTTTCTGGTCTCAGGTCTTAAAATGAGCTCAAAAAACAGATGAATGGGGTAGATTTCTCAAAAACATCATGGTGGGCCCTACCTAGATTTCCAGTGCATGAAAGGCTTTCACAAGAAATCCGCGTCCGCCAGGAAATTCCTATACTAGAAAACCTAAGTAGGACCCACCGTGATGTTTTTGAGAAATCCAATCCGTTCATCCGTTTTGTGAGATCATTTTAGGACATGAGGCCATAAATGAGCAAGATACAATACTCAAGTGAGCCGAAAACGTAAGAAATGAATACACACAGTTGAAATATTCCTAGGGCTAAGAAGCTTTGAATCAGGTTAATATTTGTATTTTTAATTCATCTCAGTGGTAATGACATTACGAACTGTATGGATGGCATGTAAACATCACTATCGACCCTAGGGAGGTTTCAACAGTAGAAAATTCCCTACCTACCTTTTCTTTTAACTTGGAACACTTAGTCTTGCGTCCTGTTAATTTTTTTGTCACAGGTCCTAAAATAAGCTAAAAAAAACAGATGAATGAGGCATATTTCTCAAAAACATTATGGAGGGCACCACCTAAGTTTCAGCAGCAAAAGGCTTTCGGAAGAAATCCACGTTCGACCTAGTGGGAAGTTTACACACACACACACACACACACACACACACACACACACACACACACATATATATATATATATATAGAGTGGGTAAAACTTCCCTAAAACTTCCCACTTTGTGGATTTTCGGCTAAAGCCTTTTGTGTCGAGTTGTGTGAGCCCATTGTGTTGTGTAGGCCTTATTGTGATGCATGTCAAACATCAACACCGTGCATTTGATGAATCCCCTTTAAACGGGATATCTTATAAGCAGTATATGGAACTCAGGTGTACCATATCATCTAAAATTATGTGAAGACATGCCCAAAACATAAAATCACTTGGTCGGGCCCACCTAAAATTTGGATGCATATGAAACTTGGTCTGACCCATCATCTTAGTGAGACACACATAATGGATGGGCTGGATTTGTGAACCACATCTCAATGGGCCTAATAAATGATCATGAATGTTTTAATGGGAGGGTAACCCCTCTCAACTGTTGTATGTGATGTGGTCCTCACAAGTCATGGATTGACCTGATTTTTAATTCCGAGGCCCACCATGGAACGGTGCATCTGACTGATAGGGTAGATGTTCGACCCACATCGCGGTGGGACCTCATTAGAAGTTCGCATGAGGTCGACTGCGTAGAACCATTTCCCCTTAGGTTTTATGGAGTGCTGCATCATCTAGATTGTTCAGATTTTATCCACGTCATGTATTTATGAGACTTCATGGGCGCCCCATCACCTCACCTGAGCTATTCAGATTTTTCCAGGACATATCTTGTGAAGCGGTGTGCAGGTGAGTATGACTCCTTATGTATACATAGACACACAAAATGATCATGTTTTCATTTGTACAAGTAGGTCTGTGATGATCTAAACCGTTGATACGGTGGATCCCATGGTCAGTGACCTATTCATGGGAAAACACGAGCCTTTCACTTGGATCCACGAATAACAGCTTCAAAAGAACATACATCAACGGTTTACATTCAATAGAGAAAGGTCAAACATTGGATTGCTGTGATCTTCAAATTTGGAAGATGTTTTCTATTTGACGCGTCTGTGGTGGGGTCCATAATATCTACAGTTAAGATTACTGAACAATGGACTTATTCAAACTCGAGCACACCGTAGATATTGTCCATAATATATATATCTTTTATTTCTAACCGTATGATGGGCACGAATTGAAGTTTCTGGATCATGGGGTCAAAGGGTCTTGCGTTATGACCAGTCCTTCTGGTGATTCATGAATTGGACGATTAGGAAGACTTAATAAATGTTCGGTGGACGTATGCATAAACGTCATCAACATGCCATGCCAAAATACCCAATACACGGAATAGTTTAATTATCTAGTGCTTCTAGAAGTTATAGGTCGACGCAGATTGGTTACTACCAGACGGGAACCTAGCGAGGGGTTTTGTGGGCCACTATGATATATATGTGTTTCATCCACATCGTCCATCCAATTTTACCGATCATTTTAGTAAATGAACCAAAAATAGAAGAGGATGGAAGGCTCAAGTAGACCACACCACATGAAGCAGCGGTGATTCAAAGGTTTCTGTTGAAAACTTCCAGGGTTGAATCGAGTTGATATTTATGTTTTCTCTATCTAGGTCTATGTGACCTAAAAAACGGGTTGGATGGAAAACAAATATCACAGTGGACCCTAAGAAGTTTTCAACGGTGGGATTTCAATTTTCCAGTGGTGTGATCTACTTGAGCCTTAGATTTGTCTAATTTTTAAGCTAATGCCTTAAAATTATCTACCAAAATAAATGGTCGGCATTGATAAATTATACACATCACAATGGCAACCGCAGAGCCCCTAACAGGACTGTCCGTCTCCGGCTGATCCAGGTGGTGTAGTAGCCAATCCGCGCCGCGTTGGAAGTTAAAGCCTTCCGCGAAGGGAAGCGGATTGCGTAGTGAGGAAACTCTGTGGGCCCCACTGTCATTTATGAATTGTATCCACTAGGTTGATCTGTTTTACCACATGATTTTACCACTTTATACAAATAAAAAGTGGAATATATACAAATCTCAACTGGATCACACCACCAGAAACGTGTGAATTGAACATCTACCGTTAAAAAATTCTTGGGGTCAACCGAAGTTTTAGATCAAGCTGATATTTGGTTTTTCCCTTCATCCATGTCTGTCTGATCTTATGAACAGGTTAGATGACAAATAAACATATAAAAAGTGGAATATATACAAATCTCAACTGGATCACACCACCAGAAACAGTGTGAATTGAACATCTACCGTTAAAAAATTCTTGGGGTCAACCGAAGTTTTAGATCAAGCTGATATTTGGTTTTTCCCTTCATCCATGTCTGTCTAATCTTATGAACAGGTTAGATGACAAATAAACATCACTGAGGGCCTTAGAAAGTTTTCAACGATAGAAATCAATGCTTCCACTTTTTCTTGTGGTATGATCCACTTGAGCTTTGTATATGCATCAATTTTGGGTTGAACCCTTAAAATGATCTGGAAAAACAAATGGACGGCGTGGATAAACCACATGCATTCTTGGTGGGCTCAACAGAGTTTACTCAGTACGATAATAGCGCACTTATCTAAATTCTCCGCGAAGGGACGCGGATTGCGTACTACCCCCGCCCGTTCCTAGCTCCGCGAAGTTCCTGAGCTGATCGCGTACTGAGTGACTCACCGCGTATTCTGTGAGGCCCATCATGATTGATGTATTTTATCCGTTCCCTCTATCCATTTTAAAAGATAATTTTAATGCTTTAGCCAAAAAATGAATCATATCCAATGTTCAAATGGACCACATCATAGGAAACACTAGAATTGAAAGTTTATTATTGAAAATTTCTTGGGGCCACATAAGTTTTGGATCAAGCTTATATTTGTGTTTTCCCTTCATCCATGTATGTATGATCTTATGAATAGGTTGGATGACAAATAAACATTACTATGGAGGCTTAGAAAGGTTTCAACGGTGGAAATCATATCCCCATTGTTTCCAATAGTGGTATGATCTACTTGATCTTTCTATATGCTTCAATTTTCGGCTCAACACCTTAGACTAATGAAAAACGAATACATTTAGGATAGACCACATACATTTAAAGTGGGCTCAACTGAGATAAGGGCGTACTTTTTTTTTTTGTTTTTTCGTTGGCTTGTTAGTACACCCACTGTTAGTTCAGACTTCACTGTTAGCCACCCCTCAGTGAGCCCACCGTGATATTTGTGAGAAATCCACAGCATCCATCTATTTTGAGGGCTCATTTTTGGTCATGCGGGCCAAAAATCTATCCATCGGCTCATTCGATCAATCCAGACGGTCCATTAGTTTCAACCTACATTTTATGGGCTATATATGAAATCAATATAATTGGATGATCGAATCCGTCCATCAGTCGCATATTCTACAGCCATACGTTTTCCCAGACACGGGTGAGATGTTTAAGATGCTTTGAAAGATGTGATTCTTTATAACTACAGGCAATCCTTGATGGCCCCAACTAGATATCTCAAACGGTTGGTTAACCATATTTTTTTATTGATGATCCTGACCATCTATTTTATAGGCTATTGACGGATGGTTAGAATTGTCTGGATCAGTGTGTTTTTTTACATGGTAGCCATGGAATGTGTGCCGGGCCTAATGGACAGTCCAGATTGGTCACTTAGACCATCCAAGTGTCTAATGCAGCGAGCAGCACTACATCTTACAATGCTTCCAAAAGCACGAGATCATTCCTCCTATTTATTACTTCTATTATAAATATCTTTAAAATATTTCTTCCTTTATTATCAAAAGATGACTCGAATGCTAAATTGGTTCATTTAAACTAGTTTAATATGATTGTCACGTGAATATACCATTACACGTGTTTCCTATCTTGTTGACCCATGTGTGCGTCCTTCATATCTTTTAAGTGATGGTGACTCATTTCCCGTACACGTTGGCAGTGTGGATTTTGATTATTTGATTCTGACTCAAGAATCCAAATCTTGGATTTTTCAAACTCAGATTTTTCATTTGATAGGTCGCATTTGGCAGTCTGGATTCTCAATTCCGTGGATTCTTGAAACTATGTCTAGAAAGGAAGTCTTCAAGGCATGAAAGAGCAATTATGAAAGTCCTTGATGAATGAATTTTAGGATCTTTCTTCTTATCGTTGGAGTTTTATTTACTTAGATTTTTAAATTAGGTTGCATTTGAAATTCAAGATGTGAGAGTTGTGTTTTTTAATAAAATAAATTTTAAAAATAAAAATTATTATTAGAAATATATATATATATATATATATATATATATATATATATGAAAAGGTATTATATGCTTGACCCTATCATACTTTCTATAAGGTCAAGTGCTGGTAGCATGTTATTCTTTGGATGGTGAAAATTCTAACAAACCGGGAAATTTTATAGGGCCGCAGTGGAATCTATGTACGAGCCTTTCGTTGTTGGAAGATCATGTGTTAGGATTTTGTGTAGGGCTCACTATGATGTTTGTGATAAATCCAACCCGTCCATCCATTTTTCAAAATCATTTTAGGACATGAGACCAAAAATGAGGAGGATCCAAAAATTAAATGGGCCACATGAGAGGAAACAGCAAAGATTTAGTGACCACCATTGAAACATTCATATGGCTACAAAAGTTTGTATTGGTTTATATTTATCGTGTTTTCATTTCATCTTAGTGAAAATAACCTTATGAACGATTTGGATGGAATATAAACACCAAGGTGGAGCATAGGAAGGTTTCAACTGTAAGCATTCCTTTCCCCCCGTTTCATCTCGTATGGCCCACTTGAATCTTGGATCCTCTTCATTTTTGGTATAATGTCCTAAAATGATATTTAAAAACAAATGGACGGATTGGATTTCACACAAAGATCACAGTGGGCCCCACGCAGAATTCTTCCGCTAATCTTCATGGTAAAGACTTTAGCAGAAAATCCGCGTCCCTGGGTTTTGAGTATGGGAAATGGACCGGCTACTCTCCCGCCACTGGCCAATGGCAGGTGGTCAGTGCTATGTGGGTACAACCATGATGTATGTGTTTCATCTATGCCGTCCATCCATTTTTCCATCTAATTCAAGGGGTTGAGCCCAAAATTGAAGCATATCCAAAGATTAAGTCCATCATGCCTGGGAAAAAGTGGGGATAATGATTTCCACCGTTGAAACCTTGTTAGGCCCCATAATGATGTTTATTTGTCATCCAACCTGTCCATAAGATCATACATACATGGATGAACGGAGAGCAAAAATATAAGCTTGATCCAAATCTTATGTGGACCCCAAGAAATTTTAAACAATAGAAGTTCAATTCAACTGTTTCATGTGGTGTGGTCCATTTAGACCATTAAACAAAAAATGAATCATATCCAAAGCTCAAATGGACCACACCAAAAATAGCAGCGAGGACAATGATTTTCATCGTTAAAAAATTCGTAGGGCCTACATAACTTTTATTTTCCATCCAATCTGTTAATAAGATCACAAATACATGGATGAAGAGGAAAAACAAATTTCATATTGATCGGAAGCTTCTGTGACCCCAAAAGGGTTTCAATGGTAGACGTTCAATCCTCAACTGCTTTTTGCAGTGTGGTCCACTTGATCTTTGTATCTGTCTTATCTTTAGGCTCAAGCCTTAAGACGAGCTTGCCAAATGGATGGACGTTTTGGATATAACACATACCTCATACCTCATGATGGGACCCACAAAACTTGTTGACGTTAATACACCAGCTATATAGCTAGTGTGTGGTACACCAGCCAATCTGCTTCCGTCTCGGAGTGGGACGCGGATTACCTAATGAGAGGTTGAGTAGCTGAAGTCACGTCACCAAGTTCTGTGGGTCCCAGCATGATGTATGTATTATATCCACACCGTTCATCCATTTTGAGAGATCATATTATGGCATTATCCAAAGAATGAGGCAGATCAAAAGCTCTAGTGGACCCCACCATAGAAAAAAGTGTGGAGAGTGATGCTCACGGTTAAAATCATCCTAAGGCCCACTGTACTGTTTATTTGACATCCAATCTGTTGATTAGGTCATACAGACCCATATGAAGAAAAAAAAACAAAGATCAACTTGATCCAAAACTTTTATGGCCCCCCAAAAAAATTTAATGGTCGACGCCCATTCAACATTGTTTCCTGTAATGTGGTCCATTTGAGATTGGGATATACCCCATTTTTGGTCTCATTACCATAAAATGATCTAGAAAAACATATACACAGCATAGATGAAACAATACAGCATGGTAGAGCCCACATAACACTGATCACCTGCCATTGGCCGGTTTGCGGAGTAGCCAATCCGTTTCCTAAACCCAGCGACGTGGATTTCCTACTGGAGCCTTTCTCACGAAGATTCGGAAAGAATTCTGTGTGGGGCCACTGTGAGCTTTGTGTGAAATCTAACCCGTCCATTCATTTTTAGATATCATTTTATGACAAAATGAGGAGGATCCAAAATTCAAGTGGGCCATACGAGATGAAATAGTGGGGAAAGGAATGCTTACCGTTGAAGCCTTCCTAGGCTCCACCTTGGTGTTTATATTCCATCCAAACCATTTATAAGGTCATTTTCACTGATATAAAATGAAAACACCATGAACATAAGCCAATACAAAACTTTTGTAGTCATATGAATGTTTCAACGGTGGTCACTAAATCCTCACTGTTTCCTCTCATGGCCATTTAATATTGGATCCTCCTCATTTTTGGTTGCATGTCCTAAAATGATTTTGAAAAACGGATGGACGGGTTGGATTTATGACAAACATCATAGTGAACCTTACACAGAATCCTAACACATAATCTTCCAACAACGAAAGCCTCGCACATAAATTCTTTGCGGTCCTAAAAAATTTCCCGATTTGTTTAAAATTTTCCCCATCAGACGAATAGCGTGCCCCCAGCACTTCACCTTATAGAAGGTATAATAAGGTCGAGAGTATAGTACCTTTTCCCATATATATATATATATATATATATATATATATATATATATATATATATATATATATATATATATATATATAATATGGTAAAAGGTACGGATGGTGAGGAAGTTTTATAAGGAACTAAATAAACAAAACCGCAAGAAATTTGGTAGGAAATGAACGCGGATTAGCTACTGACAGGTTGGGTAGTGGGACTTGCTATTGAAGTTACGTAACCAAGTTTGTGGGCCTCATCATGATGTATATTATGTATCCACTCTGTCCATCCATTTGGAGAAATCATATTATGGCATGATCCAGAGAATGAGTTAGATTAAAAGCTTAAGTGGACCACCACAGATAATAGTGGAGAGAGTGATGCCCACCGTTAAAAACTTCTAAGCGTTACAAAAGTTTTAGATCAAGCTAATATTTGAACTTTTTGTATTTCATGTCTGCGTTAACACATGAACAGGTTGGATCTCAAATAAACATCATGATGGACCTTAGGAAGTTTCAACGGTGGTCATCACTATCCCTACTGTTTTCTATGGTGGTCCACTCGAGCTTTGGATCTTACACATTCTTTGGATCATGCCCTAAAATGATCTCTCCAAATGGATGGACGGTGTGGATACAACACATATATTGTGGTGGGCCCACAAAATCGGTTGCGTGACTTCTGTAGCGAGTTTGGCTACTCAACCCGTCAGCAACTAATTCGTGTCTGCAGAAAACCCGCTGTAATACGCACTTCACTCCTAAATTCTCGAGACGCAATCTGCTCTGAGTTTTCATAGGAAGTTAGCGCGCTGGAAACTAAGGTGGGGCCCACCGTGATGTTTATGAAAAATCTGTTGTATTTATTTTAATATAATTTTGTTTCAAAATGTCCATTGGTCATAGGTGTCCTTTGGATGTGTCTTTTCACTTAAGTTTGAAAGGTTGCATCCTTTTAATTTTTGTTTTGAAAAGTTGTGTCTTTTGGAGCTTAAGAGTCGCACCAATTGGATTTAAATCCAATAGTCACAACCCTTTATGAAAGGGTGTCTTCACAAAGTCTATAAATAGACTTCTGATTTTAAATTTTGGAATGGATTAGAAAATCAGGTTTCCTCTTAAAATGTGTTTAAGTAATTTCTAGTTCGGATTAAGACTACAAGTGGTTCGAGCCAGTGTATAGTGAGTGCACCCCTGGGACCGGGTCATAGTCGTTGTATCCTGGAGGTTGATTGCTCTGGAAACCTGTTGCACTTAGGACGCTGTCCAAGGGGAGCAAATTTGATTTCAAGCTGAGTGACTCACGTCACGCCTCGACTTATACAAATTGATAAGTTTTTAACTTTCTTATTTTAATTTTATATAATTTAAATAGTTTTCCAAAATCCATTTCCAACTATCTTGAAATCGAATTTTGGTTTGGAAAACGTATTTAAGAATTATGGTTGCATCTATTTGGTTGGAATAGCCCAAAATGA